>JAIUJO010000022.1:3228770-3695316 GCA_023846275.1 Vanilla planifolia
TAAGGATTCTATATTAAAAGTTAACTATCTTTTGTTACATTGCCTATGCTCTCAAACTTTCAAAAAAACTTGAGGAGCCTATAGTTGTGTGCCACTAGAGTGCAAAGCCTATATTATTTGACTATAGGTGAACAAAAGGCCTAGTATTATATCATGGCATGGATTATGAGATAAGTGCATTTAATGAAAATCTTAGATAGAATAGCTTTGCATGACTACCTTCTCATTTAAGAAGATCAATTGTGTGAATTAATGGTTCCCCTCATGCTATATTGAAATATTTTCATAAGAAATTTATGAGTAGGGTAAAATGAAACTATCTCATGAAAATCTAAACCCAACTCAGTTCCTTATTGGTGGGTGAAAGATAAAAGACTTGGTGAAATCTACTTCACAATGATAAAAAGAGCAAATAACAATGGACCAAAAAGTAATGTTGCTATGAATGCTTAGTTGCCAAAAGATAGTTATCCCTGTGGGACCTTTTCCTACACCTCTAGCCTCAAATTTTGAATGCCTAAAGGTTTGATAGGTCACACTTTCATGGTTCATATTGGTATTGGAAATCAAATTCAAATGTGTTTTTACCATTTTATTCTAGATGAGATTTCTATTCTTATTGAGCTCATATTTGGATACCTACATTATCTTTTAATAGATGTGTTAGCCTAACCAAAGTCTCTAATTGGTAATATCTTCTACTCTGATTAACACACCAAGGCAAGACCTATAGCCAAAAGGATGGCTCTTACCTTACCTCCATCTTATGAAATAAGTGAAATAATATTAAAAGTAGTGGAATTTTAGTTTCGTTGGCATGGTGACTCCCATTTATGTTATACTTTTCAAGTCATTTCTTAAAGTCACATCAAAGTGAAGCTAAATGGGGCTTTCTATTCTCACTCATTCTATTACTCTATTCCCTTGTCAGTAGTTTCTTTGGATAATTGAAAAAAGCATTGGTAATTGCAACAGTCCATTCATGCATATTAGAAATTAGATGATGAGGCATTTGGTAAAGCTTAAGAAAGTCATAGTTACTTCTGTCAATTACCCATGCTTTATTAAATTTCATCACTTTGACATTCAGAACAATGGGTCAATAAAACATTATGTGAGCAACCCAACTACCATTGTAATGCTTTATTTTAATTAAATAGTTTGATTCCTAATGTCCATCAAATTATGTGTTTATTGTTCGATGCCCAGGGAGGGCCCTCGTAGGGGCTGCTCCTAATTTGTCACAGAAACAGCATGCATCTGCTAGCTCTTACTACTCAAGCAGCTCTAATAGTCCATTGAAAGTGGTACCTAGCCCTTAAAGGAAAACCTTTTTCTAAAGTAATGCATCCATTTTCTTGACTTCCCTTGCCAACATTTCTTCATCAACAAGAGGTTGTTCACCTTGGAGACCTAATGTGGCTATTACTATGATTGAGTGTGGAATGCACTTGGCCATTTGAATTTTTAGGGGTCACTTGGGGCACATTAGACAAGGCTCAACATGTGCTGCTCTTCCAATTGCTTGGCCTTACCTCTAGTTGAGTCATTTCCTAGGACAACAACTTGTTAAGAAGAAAAACAAAATTGTTCCTGAGACCTCCATTGACATATCTTGACCACTTAACATTTCCATTGGCTGCCACATTCTAGCTTGAGAATTTTAACTTGAGTTCTTTCAAATCAAATGTTAAAAGGCACTCTACAATGGGTTGCCCTACCTCGTAGGATTGGCGAACCAAAGTGCAAGTGCCATTAACATGGAAGTTTTCCCCCTTTAGACTTTGATGTTCTCATATAAATATTTAATACAATAACAAAGAACTACACCAGTGTATGCTTCATGAGGACTCATACCCTACACTTTTCAATGACCATTGTACCTTCTTACTTGTTGGGGTGGTTCATTGCACCAACAATTAGATGTGGGTGATAGGCTTATGCATCATCAAGTTTTGGTTCTAATTGATTCAACAAGTGAGTTTTTACATACTCCTTAGGGGACTTGGACTTACATGACCACCAACTTGCTATCTTAATTGACCAACACCCTTTGTGGGGTCTAGGCTAATGCATAATTTGACACTAGAACCTTGTGTTAGATTCATTCCATATTGCAAATTTTGCTTGTTAAAGTGGCCCACTTGAATCCCATATTCATGTGCTCAACTTATCAAAGAAGTTGAGCCTTCTTACCTTCTTAAAGTTTGAAGATAAACTGAGGGAAATATTCCCCTAATGCCTTTAATCATTGAACTCCAACTATGGCTCAAACTATCTAGAGGGAAGATTTGAAGGGAACCAACCACTAGATGGTCTGATTAGTCTTTTGCCTCTACCCAAGTCAGATGAATGATTTGCATGTTAGTAAGGGACAAAATTAGAGTTTACTCAAGCTTTGGCTCACTCAAGGAGAATTCACTATCTTTTAGGTTTTGATAGGCATTCTCTTGCTCCAACATTTCATAAAAGATTTGTATCATTTGGTGGTTTACCTATTAAATGAGGATCCCAACTTGTGCCTTTTAGGCTTACTCATTAGTAGATGAGCAACCATGTCAAATTCTTTGGCCTATATTTCAAGATTGGTTAGATGGGGAATCCACTAGCCATTTCCAATGCAGTAGTACCTCCAAGGCATGGTTTGAATAGGCAAGCATTATTACTAAGCATGATGATGATTTCTGTAGAGGTGACATCTACCCGCACTTTTATCATCGTGATGACCCAAGAAAGTCTGTTCCTCTATTTGACTTGATCAATGATGGATTTCTTCTGAACATGAATAACCCTAACCTAAAAAAAGAAAATAAAAAAGACTCAATATTCACCCTTGAGTGCTAATTTCTTTTATTTATTTTTCAATATGTTTTATTTTCATTTTAGATTTTTAAATTTTCAATCAGTAATTTTCAATTGAAAATATTTCAATTGAAATTGAAATAATAAAATTGAATTCTTCTTTTTACTTTATTATCTTACTTTTTTTGAATCTTGATGAAGAGTGAGCAATTGTAATAACATTTTCATTTCAGGTTCCTTTTGTGATTGCATGGGGAGACTAGCAAATGTTGCTTTGTCCTTCATAATAAATGATCAAATTCTCTTTTCAAATGAGGTTAGAAATCCTACCATCATTATGATCTAGTTGGTAGAGTGTATGGTAGTCATTTAACCTTTCAATGGATTATTAGTGTACTCCATTATAGAAGGGGCCATTTTTAGCATATTTTGGGTCAAAAGTATGCTATTTGTGGAACTTTGAGTCATCTATAAATAGTGACTCTAGGTGGTTGGGAGATCTGAAGTAAGTTGTAGGGCTTCCACTAGGAATAGATATGTTGACATAGTTTTAGACCAAGCACTTCAACCATCATGTGTGAGCCAATATTGGTTAGTTTTTTTTAGCATTCCCTCTTATGTATTGGGATAGAAAGATCATTTTGTACTTTGTCAAGGTTGTGGGTGATGGTTGGATTATTGACTTGCAAAAATCATCCATTGTAAAAGTATGTGTAAGAATTGACCTATTCAAGCCTCTTAGAGTGGGTATGTGGGTGAATGGACTATTCAATCAATGTCTATAAAGATTTCAGTATTACAAAGTTTCCTTTATCTACTTCATTTTTTGAAAATTAAGACTTGCATCTGGCATATGCAATATGCACATTTAACGAGTTGGTCCAAATGCTACTATAGTAGAGAGTTATTATCTTATTAAGATGGGGATTGAATAGGACAAGAATGGATGGACAAGTGAAATGTAGGTAAAGATAGAAGCTGATTATGATAAGCAACAAGGTTTGGGTCATTAGATGGTTGTGCAACCTAGGAATGGGAAAGGGATTACAGCAACACAATAGAGGAGGAATGTAAATAACCAAGATGTATACAGGAAGGATATTAGTAAGCAATTTTAGAAAAGAAGATGAGAAATAAATTATGCATAGTGGTAGATCCAAATCTAAGAATAATAGGAATAAAGGGGGTTCATCTAAGATGGAGTGGTTAATGAAGCAAAAACCATAAGTGGAAGATGATATCAACACAAAAAGGCATTGTTCATCAAGCAACAAGGAAGTTGTTGATGGCCTTGGTGACTCATCATAGATTAAGGTGTTTATTTTAGAAAAGTAAGTGGAAGTCTTGGGTATTCTTAGTCCATGCACTATTAGGATGTCACTTAGGGTCTACAAAAGTGGTTAATGCCCCATTGAATGAAAGTTGACATGTTAATAAAAATAAAAATTAATAAAGGTAAGGGATTCACCCAATGAAGTTTTAAAATTAAAAAACAAAAAATGTTGTTGCAGAGAAAAGTTTAAATTGGTAGACTAAAGAGTAGTAACATCTTGGTTTCTTGAACTTCTGAGGAAATGGAAATGGTTTTGGTATTATAGATGCATTTGAAAACTATATCTAGTATTTTTTAAGACTTCACTTTATTATGAATGTAGGTTATCATTTTTATGGAAAACAAGAGCTGAGAAGGTTTTCATATTTTTGCACTTATTGTTGCTTTGCTTCAGAGTTACTTTGTAATATAACCAAATCAAAATGAAAAATTTGAATAAATGAGATAATGTTTGCAAGAAAGTTTCTTTTAAAAATACTAAGGTGATTGCATGTAACATCTTAGACATCAAATCTAGTAAGAAGTAAAATATCTTATAAAGCACGTAAAAATCCTTAAAAATAAAATATTAAAAAATATAAAAAAGAATATTTAATTTATATAAAATTCATCAAGACAAGTCCAACAATATTTTTTTCCTCAATCAGATGTATGTAATTAGTATAAATTACCAAAGTAAATAAGCACAAGTAATAATAAGTTAACATATATTAAAGTACAAATGAGAGAAAAACCAATATAACATAACTAAATCAAATTGGTGTAAATGTCTCATTAAAGGATAGTTTGTGTTTCACAGTAATATAACTAAATCAAAGCATAAAATTTTAAAAAAAAGATAAATTATTCAGTAAATTTTTTTTCATTGATGATAAGGGGATTGAGGATAACATCATCGATTGTCAAATAAGGTGGAAAGAGAAATATCTTGTAAGGCGTCCCAAAACCATGCATAATAAAAAATTTAGAAATATGTAAATTAATATTTAATTTGATAGAGAAAGTCAAGATCAGTATAACAAACTTTATTTCATCTCAATGAGACATAATTTTGCAGTGCTATGGGTTAATGTTATAAATAATGATAAATAATAACAAATTATTATTTTAATATGAAATAATATATATTAAAGATAAAATAAGATAAATATAGGCAATCTAACCAAAGCAAGTCATTATGATGTAAAAATCACATGATAGGAGAATTAGTGTTATATAGTAATATAACAAAATCAAAACAAAAAGTATCAAGAAATTAGATAAACAATAACAGAAATTGAAGCAACATAATGTAATAAAAACCAATGCATTATGAAGGTCACAAGAGATGATATTTAGAGTTACATTGTAATACAAGCAAATCAAAAGTAAACTTTTGAAGAAATGAGAAAAATTATACGAGAAAGTTATAGTCTAACATATCATGCATACCAGGTGTAACATCCTAAAGGAAAAAAAATGTGTGCATAAATGCCATATAAGGAGGGTGAATTATGGGTTTTTATATTATTATATTATTTTTTGATAATATTTTTTTAAAATTTTTTTATAGAAACAATTTTATGTTTGTATAATTCAATGATTAATTTTTAAATTTTATTATAATGAATATAAAAAATAAAATTAAAATGGTAAATCAGAGTATTTGGATGATTTTGTTAAAACTAGTGCCCATGATCCCTTGCCACTGAGCTTAAGGAAATCTCAAATATTAGAAGTCTTACAACTTGAAATTTTTTTATGATTCATCTTCAACTAACTGGAGATTTTTATTTATGGTTTACCTCCAACACACCCAAAGTTTTTGTTTGCATTTCACCCCTAACTTACTTGAGATTTTGTCTTATGATTCACCTCAAACCTATTAGCAATTTATAAGTCAATTATAACCTAGCCTTTTTTATGCTCATCCCCAAATAAATGTTTTATGAGATAAAATAAAGCATATGGTTTTCACAAATACTGGGTTGTTAAACCCAAAAAGAAAAGATAAAAATTGGAAGAAAAATTATTTTTAGAAAAAATGCACAAGTTTTTATGCTTGATGATGAATATAGCAGTGCACAATGAGCACAGAATTATGAAAAGAAGTGAGAAAATAAAAGCTTAGAGGTGTTAGACTTAGTTGGAAGGATTTTAAAATTTGAGTAGTACAAGTACATGGTGCGCTACAAAGAGAGTTTTACACCTGTGGAATTTCATGCTATGTTTCCTTAAAACATTAATATCTTTTTCATGTTCATTAACCATTGCATTAATAATGGCTGGGTTTAAATCACAAAATTTTGATCATAATCTTTAAAAGTCAAGAAAAATTTGTTTCAAAGTTAGTTACCAAATAGCTTAAAAGTACTTCCAAACAATATCAAATAATTCTCCAAAAATGACTATGTAATGGCTCAAATAATAGCTAGAGGATTAGTTATTTGTTGGATCTGATTAGAGAAGCTCTTGCCTATTAGATTAAAGATTATAAAATTACATGAGTTATGGATAGTTGGGTCATGATCAATTAGAAATAGGGCATTCAATCACTTTGAATATGATTTGGGTCATTTGATTGATCAATACTAAACGAGAGAATGGTTTTAGCCATATGATTCAAAATGGATAATTTGAAGCCACATGATTCAAGAATAAGGATGAAAGAACTATTATCATCTAATAAATTCTAATACGATTACAGCCATACGATATAAGCCATAAAGGAAAGCTTACGAGTGAGTTAAACCATTCAACAATTGGTTGTAGGAATTTACGCAAAGACGTTGAGGCATTACACTTGTAAAAAATGTTTAGTCCCACACTATGAATTATAAAATCAGTTTGCTATTTATATAGCCTTTTGTGAACGTACAATTCAAGATAAAATTGGGCCTGGCTACCACCCTATGTGATCAAAATTTAATCATTTGGGCCACTCGCGTTTGCACACTTATTCACCGGATTGTGTTTCACTCATCAAATTGCATATTCACTGGAGTTTTAGCCAACTCAATCCTTACTTTTCCTTTCTTGAATAGGGTTATTAGATTGCACCCTGGCTAAAATTAGGCTTGACCAGATTTGGTTTCAATTAGAATATGGCTAGGATATATTTTTTTAATTGTTAAATTTAAAAAATTTATTTTTCTAATTGAATTAATATTTATCATGAAATTTAGCAAAGATGTATAAGTAAGATTTAACTATGGAAAAATGGAATGATTAAAAATGAAATCATATGGTTCTTAAATAATAAAAAGGTTCAAATAAAATTTTAAAGGATTAAATGATTGAAAAATAGATTCCTATTTTGTCTAAATCAAGGAAAGTTTTAAGAAGGATTTGAATGAAGAGTTGTGCATTATAATTGATAATTAAAGATATCATTCCACTTCATAATAAAAAAATTTTCAAATTTGATATGCATGTTTTTAATCCTTGAAGCTTACTAAATATTCCAAGGAACTTTGAAGACCATTAATTCATCATCTTTAAAAGTGCATGGCTTATCTTCAGCACTAAACCCAACTCAGGCTAAAATAATCCTAATTGAAAAATGCTACACATTTATAGCTTAACTCATCAAACATATGGGTGACAAGAAATATCCCAGATCATAAAATCTAGTGCGAAAATAAACAACTCATAAAGTAGAACAAAACAATAAAAAATAAGTTAAAGGTATAAAAATACATAATTTATTTGATAGAGCTAGTCAAGATGAGTATAATAATAATGTTTTGTTTCCATGGGTCTATGTTTAAATTTATCATGAATTATCAAAGTAAATAAAAATAAGTAATAATAAATTATTACTTTAACATTAAGTAGATATATATTAAAGTTGAAATAAGATAAATTGAAAAAATGTAATATAAAAAAATCAAAGTTACGTAATTGTCAAAAGAGAGCTGAACGACACTTTCTTAGGAATTAACCAAGGAAAATCAAAGATTTGAAAAAAGGAGATCTATTGTAACATATCCACGATCATGAAATTGGATATGAATAAGAATATCATGTCAAGAAGTAAAAAAGTTTAAAAAATAAGATATTAAAAATATGAAAAAAAAATTTATTGGATGGACCTCATCAAAATAAGTTGACCAATAGTTTTTCTCCGCTCGATGACAATTTGTTTTGAATTATTATGAATTACGAATTAAATAACCATAAATTTAAACAAATTGTTATTATAAAACTATGCAATTAAATATTAAAAATAAAAATGACATAAAATAAAGTAATGTAATATAATCAAATCAAAGGATGTAAAGGTGAGATCAAATATAATATAATCGATTATCAAATAATGTATAAATTTTGATATCTCATAACAATTACAAAAATATTTGAAAAAAATATTATAAATATAAAGATTGATATCTTTTTTGATAAAGTGAGCCAAGGCAAGTCCGAAAAAGTTTTATTTATGTTCTTTTATGTTTATTTAGAATTATTGTAGATTACTAAATTAAATATTCATATGTAATGATAAACTATTATTTTAATATTAATAAAAAAATATGTTAAACCTAAAACAAGATAAATTATATTAAAATAATTTAAGAAAATCAATG
Organism: Vanilla planifolia; assembly: GCA_023846275.1. Classification (NCBI taxonomy): domain Eukaryota; kingdom Viridiplantae; phylum Streptophyta; class Magnoliopsida; order Asparagales; family Orchidaceae; genus Vanilla; species Vanilla planifolia. The sequence goes on from JAIUJO010000022.1 coordinate 3,237,471, forward strand.
ATTTGTGAATGTCAGTTGAGAGGATTTTTAGAGCTACATTGTAATATAATACATCTATGTTAAAACTTGAAGAAATTAGTCAAATTATATAGGAATGTTCCATTCTATGATGTTAAGGAGATCGTGTATTATATCCTATACCATTAAAAAAGAATATTTAATAATGTATTAGATTAAGCTGATTTGGTGGCATCCAATGACATTTGTTTCAACTTTATAGACCTTGTTTAGAGTTATTAATTATTACAAAAATAAATAAACATAAACAATATAAAATTTTATTTTAGTATTAAGAAAATATATATTTGTGGAGAAATGTGAAAATTGAACCAAAATAATATAATCAAATCAAGACAATGTAAATGTCACCAAAGTAGAGATTTAGAGTCACATATTGGTATAAAGAAATAAAAAACAAAACTACAAAGAAAAGAGATAAATTGTTTGGGAAAACTCTATTCTATGACACAATGGAGATTGAGTGTAACATCCTTAATCATCAAATTGGCTATGAATTAAAATTTGTTGTAAACATGAAAGAACTCTAGAAACAATTACATAACAACATAAAGGTTAATATTTAATTTGATATGGCTAATAGAGATGTCACAATCAATGTTTGTTTCATCTATATTAGGGCTTTTTTGAATTAACACAAATAAAAAAACTCAATAAATATAAACAATAATAAATTATTATATTAACATTAAGTGTTCTAATTCAAAGCTAAAATTATACTAGAGCACTCTAATAAAACAAAATTAAGTTGATGTAAAGGTCACACAAGAAGAATTTTAGTTTCATAGAAATATAATAAAATTAAATAGAAATAATAGATTAAATGAGATAAATCATATTGGATAGTTGCATTCAAAGATACTGAGAAGATTCAGTATAATATCTAAATCAAATATAAATTTGATTGGCTTGTAATATATGCAAAAAACTATAAAAAAACTAATAGTTAATAGGAAGTGCTCACTTAGATGAATCTAATAGCATTTTTTGTCATAATAAGATATTATTAAGAATTACAAAAAATTAACTAAATAATTAAACATAAATAATAATTCGTTATTATAATATTAATTTAAAATATATTAAAATTGAAATTAGATAAAATGAAGTAATATAATATAGTCAAATCAAGGAAACATAACGCACAATAGAGAAGAGAATTAAAGTTTTTTCATAAAATATCACCAAATGAATGAAAATGTTTGAAGAATAATATTAATTGTATAGGAAAATTACATTCTAAGATATTTGAGAGACCAAGAGTAATATCCTCATCGGTTAAATGAACTAGAAATAAAAAAGGCCCAAAATATTGAAAATTAAAAATTTTAAAAAAAGGAATATTTAATCGATCAGAGCTTCTTGCAATAATCTTAATGATGTTTTTTTTGTCTACTGAAATCATCATTTGAAATTATCTTGAATTATGAAAATAATTAAACAAAACAAAATAAATAATAGTTTTAATATGAAATAAATATATATTAAAATTGAAATGAAATAAATTAAATAAATATAAAATAACCAAATTAAAATGGTACAGGTCACATGTGTGAAGAATTAGAGTTTTATAGTAATATATATTAAAGTTACAGTGAGAGATATTGAATCAATGTAATATGACCAATTCAATACAATGTAAAGGTTACACTAGATGAGAATAAGACTTACATATTAGTATAACAAAATCAATACTATAAATTATAATAGAATATTATGTTACAAGACACTTAGTAGATTAAGTATAAATCCTGAATCATCAAATTAGGTATTAATCAAAAAGTTTTGAATTATATGTAAAACTATATAAATAAAATATTTAAAAATTTAAATAATTTATATTTAATTAGTTAGAACTTAATGAGATAAGTCCAATGACATTTTTTTGTGTATTTAAACCCCATTTAAAATTACTATAAAATATAAATGTAATTAAGCATAAAAATAAATAAATTTTTAGTTAAATAAATATTATAAGATAAATGAGATAAATTGAAGCGACGTAATCTATTAAAAAAAAGTGATGTAAAATTTATAAGGTAAGAGAATTAGAGTATTACAATGAATCAAACAAAAATTTTATTAAAAATTATTTAAATTATACATGAAAGCAACTTTCCAAGACATTTAAGACATTAAGTGTAACATCCTCAATAATCAAATAAAAAATAAATGAAAATATCTTATAACATATGCTAAAACCCAAGTAATTAAAATATTTTGAAATATATAAATTAATATTTAATTAAATAGTGATAATCAAGATGAGTAAAAATTTTTCTTTTTTCTTGATTCATACTCATTTGGAATTACTACAGTTTGTTAAAGAAATTTAAAATAAATGATAATAATTTAGTATATTAATATTAAGAAAATATATATTAAAGTTGAAAATGAGATCAATAGAGGTAATGTAAATTAACAAAGTTGATGTAACATAAACATTGTAATAGAGAATTAGTGTTGCATAGCAATAAAACCAAGTCAAAGAGAAAATGTTTATGAAATGAATAAATTATTTAGGAAAACTAAAATCAAAGATATTAGGACATTGAATAAAATATCATCAATTATCAATTTAGCTATGAATAAAAGAAATGCATAAGGTCTTCAAAAATTTAGAAAATGAAATAATTAAAAATATAAATAAACATTTATTTGCAAAGAGCTCATTGTGATGAGACAAACGATATTTGTTTCATCATAATGAAACATTTTTTGGAATTATTATGAATTATCAAAAGGAATTAGTATAGATAATAGTAAATTATTAGCTAATATCATGAATATATATATATATATATATATATATATATATATATATATATATATATATATATATATATATATATATATATATATATATATATATATATATCAAAGTTGAAATGAGTTAAATTGATACATCAAAGCCAAAGTAATTTGAACATCACATGAGAAGAGAATCATAGTTATATTATAATATATCCAAATCAAAACAAAAGATTTTAATAAATGAGATAATATGTATTTTAAAGTTGCATTCTAACATACTAATGAGATTAAGGATAACACCTGATCATAAAATTTGGTACAAATTGAAATATTTCATATAGCATGCTAAAACTCAAAAAATTTGAAAAATTATGAATAGGATTTACATAGTGATATATCTAAGAAAATAAATCTTTTGAAAAAAGAGATTTATTTTATAGGAAAGTTGCATGTCAATTTCTTAAACAGATCAAGTGATATATTCTTAATCATCAAATAAGCTATAAATTGAAATATCTCATGAGTCACACTAAAATTTGAGAAAATAAAATATTTAAAAACATAAAAAAATATTTGATTGCAGAGTAATTGCCTAGATTGGAACAATAATAATTTTTTCAACTTAGTTGCACCTCATTTGGAACTACTATGAATTACAAAAGTACTAAACGTGTAAAGTAAAAAATATTATTTAAATATTAAATAAATTTATATTAAAATTGAGATGAGATAAATTATAATAATATAATATGACAAAATGAAAGTGTTGTGAAGGTTACGTAAGATGGGAATTAGAGTTTAAAAGTAAGATAATCAAATCAAAGAGAAAAACTCAAAGAAATGATAAATTATAATAGAAAGCTATATGTAAAGATGCTAAGTAGATTAAGTTTAAAATCTTCAATAATTTAACAAGATATGAATAAAAAAGTACCATATACCATGCAAAAATTAAAGAAAAAATATTTAAAAATATAAAAATCAATGTTTAAAAATTTAAAGCTCATTAGGATGCATCCAACGATATTAGTTTGCTGTAGTTTGAATCTTGTTTGTAATTACTACGAATTGTTGAAGTAATTACACATCAATAATAATAAATAGTTATCTTAATATTTATTAAATATAAATTAAAATAAAGCAAGATAAATTGAGGCAATGTGATGTATTAAAATTGAAGTGATGTAAACTTTGCAAGCTATAAGAATTAGAGTATCACTATTATATAATGGAATCAATGCAAAACTTTTTTAGAAATGATTTAAATTATATGACAAAGCCACTTTCCTAGATACTAAGGACACCGAATGTAACAGCCTTGATAACCAAACGAAAAATCAATTAAAATTTCTTTTAAAGATTACCAAAACCCAAGAAATTTAAATATATCAAAAATATAAAAATGAATATTTATTGAATAGAGCTCATTGAGATGATTTTAACAATATTTGTTTATTTCATCTCACTAAGGATTATTTTGCATTACCAAAAAATTAAAAATAAATGATAACTATTTATCACCTTAATATTAAGTAAATATAATTAAAGCTAAAAATGTGATAAATTGAAGTATGGTAAAATATCAAATCAAAGCGATGTTAATGTCATAATGGAGAAGAATTTGAGTTACATATTAATAAAACTAAATTGAAGTAAAAACTGTGAAGAAATAAGAAAAGTTATTTGGGAAAACTACAGTCTAAGATACTAAGTGGATCAAATAAGACATCCTCAGTTAGTAAACTTGACAATCAAAATAAGTAATGAAGCAAAAAAACCATCAAAAATAGAATAATAAAAATATAAAATGAATATATATTTCTGAAATGCTCATCTAAATAAGGCAATGAACTTTTGATTCCTCTTAATTGAGCCTCATTTTGAATTACTACGAATTACAATATTTAAATACAAATAAATCATAATATATTATTATTTTAATACTAAGAAAAAGTAAATATATATAAAAAAAGAAAATTAAAGAGTATAACACAACCAAAGAAAAGAAATTTAAATGTCAGATAGGAGAAAAATATGAGTTACATTAAAACATAACCAAATAAAAATGAAAGATTTAAATAAACAAGATTATATGTATGTGAAAGTTTCTTTCCAAGATACTAATGAGATTAAGTGTAATGCCCTCCATCATGAACTCTAGTATGAATTAGAATGTTTCATAAAGCATGACAAAATACTAGAAATTTGAAAAAATTAGAATTGGAGTTAGATAATAATATGACAAAATCAACTCGAAGCTTTTAATAAAATGAGATAAATTATATGGGAAGCTACATTTCAAGCTCTAAAGAGATTAAGTGTAATATCCATTATCTAAAAATAAAGTATGAATCAAAATATATCATAAAAAATCCCAAAACTATTGAAAATAATATATTTGGCAAAATTAACAATGAATTTTGAATCGAATGATGTTCGTAGAGGCAAGTCAAATGAAGATTGTCTCATCTCGATCAAGCCATATTTGGAATTGCAATAAATTAAAAAAATAAATAACATAAGTAATAGTAAATTATTATTTTGATATTAAACGGATATATATTAAAATAATATAGCCACATTAAATTGATATAAAAGTTCCACAAGAGGTGAATTATAGCTTGATATTAATATAGTAAAATGAAAAGAAATTATTTAAAAAAGTGTGATAAATTGCATAGGAAAGGAGCATTCTAAGTTACTAAGGAGCATTTATTTACCAACAAATAAACTTGAACTAAAATATCCCACAAAGCATTCGATGCCTTAGAAAATTTACTATTTAAAAAGAAAAATGATTTTTAATTAGATAGCTTTAATAGAGTCGAGTCCAATAATATCTGTTTTGTCTCAATTTTATTTCGCATAGAATTGCTAGGTTTTAAAAGTAAATAATAATAAATAATAATGACAATAAATTAATAGTTAAATATTAATTTAATATTTTATTAAAACTAAAAAATGAATAATTGATGCAATGTAATATATTAAAATCAATGTGACATAAAAGTCATATTAGAGCAGATTTCAAGTTACAAAGTAATATAACGAAATCAAAATAAAAAATGATGGAATGAGACATATTGTTTGGGAAAATTGAACTTTGAGATATGATGAAGATTTAGTGTAACCTCTTGACATGAGATATGTGTCCAATCAATCCTACATGAAGGTTATGAATTATTGATTTATAATTTTTTTTTCTATTTTTGGATTGTATTTATTTTTCAAGAATTCCTTATAAAAGTGATTTTATGTTTGTAGAAACACTTAATTAATTTTAAATTTTTATGATTTATTAAAGTGCAAATAAAACTATAATGGTATAACAAAATTATTAATGATTCAGTTTAAACTAGATTGTATATCAACCCCCAACAAAGGTCATGAAAAGCTCCATGATTAAAAGAGTTACAACTTGAGATACTCTTTATGTTTCACCTCCAACCTACAAGGTACTTGAGGTTTTCCTTTAGGGATCACCAGAGCTTTTGCAAGCACAACCCCATGTCGATGTTTTAAGAGATAAAATCAAACTAGAGGTTTCACAAATCTGAGTCACCTAAACACAAAGAAAATGTAAATACATAAATGACTTAAACATTATTTGAAAAAGATTAAAAAATGATTCAAATATAATTTGAAAGGATTAAATGATTGAAAAATGGAATCCAATGATTCTTAAATTAAGAAAAGTTTTAAGCAAGATTTCTATGGAGAGATGTGCCTTATATTAAAAGTGAAAAAACTAACAATTTATAATAAAAGGAAAACATTTTCAAATTTGGTGTATTCTTCTTTAAGCCTTTAATCTTATTGAGTATTTCAAGATAATTGAAGAATATTAAGTCACAATCTTTAAAAATGTATGGCTTGTTCATAACTAAACTTAACTCACCAAAAGACAAGTCCATTTGAACAAAATGCTAAATATTTATGGCTCCACTTATCAAACACAAGGGTGACTTAACATATCTTTGATCGTAAGGTTATGTATTAATGCTATATTCCAATATATTAAGGGGATTGAATGTAACTTCCTCGATCATAAAATATGACATAGAACAAAATATTTAGAAAATTATGGAAAAACTTAAGAAAATAAAAGAATTAAATTTGAAAAAAAAAATTTAATTAGATAAAGTTTTTTGAGTGAGTTTAATGATATTTGTTTCATCTCCATGAAACTTGTTTAAAATAATAACAAATTACCATAATAAACAAACATAAATAATAAAAAAATATTATTTTAATAATAAGAAAATATAAGCATTGATGGTGAAATGAGATAAATGGAGGTAAAATAATATAAGTAATTGAAGATGATGCAAATGCCACTTGAGTGGAGATTTGGAGTTACAATCTAAAACAACAAAATCAAAGTAAAAAAATAATGAAATAAGATAAATTATGATAGAAAATTCTATTCCATGCTACTTAGATGATATAGTGTAACATCCTCAATCATCAAATAAGGTACATGTAAACTTTTCTCATAAGATATGTACAAATACTATAAAATAAAATATTTAAAATTATAAATTAATATTTAATTGGATAGAGTTAGGCATGATGTGTCTAATAATGTTTATTTTTTCTCTATCAAACATCATTTAGAATTACTATGAATTAAAAAATAAATTAACATAAATAATAATCGATTATTATTTTAGCATAGTAAACACATATTAAAGGAAAAATGAAATAAATTAAAGCATTATATTGTAACCAAATCAAGGCAAAGAAAATGTCATATAATAAGAAAGTTTGAGCTTCATAATAATAAAACCAAATCAAATGAAACTATTTAGAAATAATGAGATAAATTATACAAGATACTTACATTGTAAGGTATAAAGGAGGTTGAGATAAGATTAATGATCATTAAATGAAGTAGAAAATATCTCATAAAATAAATACAATACAAGATACTAAAGAGCATGAGTGTGACATCCTTAATTATTAATTCTAGTATAAGTCAAAAAATCGAACAAAGCATGATAAAACAAAAAAGAAAAAATATTAATTTTTTAAAAATGGATAAAGTTTGTCGAGACTAGTTCAGTGCACTTGTTTCCATGAAATACTAAATTAGTAACTAATAATAAAAATAAATTATTATTTTTGTATAAATAAATATGTAACAAAGTTAAAATGAGATAAATTAAATGACTATATGTGTCCAAATCAAAGATATAAAAAAGTCACTTAAGAAGAAATTTAGATTGAATTATAAGGTGTTATGAGATCAGGGGAAACATCCATGATTACAAAATAAAGTGCAAATCAAAAGGATGCAAAAAAGTTGCCAAAATTAAAGAAAATAAAATATTTAAAAATGCAAACTTCATTATTTAGTTGAATAGAGCTTGTGGTGACAAATCCAATGACATTTGCTTGGTCTTGGTTAGTCCTCTTTTTGAATTTCTAGACATTACAAAATTAATAAAGTATAAGTAAAAAAGCAAATTATTTTTTTACTATTAACAAAATAAATATTAAAGTTGAAATCAAATAAATTGAGCTAATATAATATTCAAATAAAAGCAATGTAAAACTCATACAAGTGAAGATTTAGAGTTACATAATAATATAATCAAATCAGAAGAAAGTATTTGAAGAAAAGAGATAAATTGTATTGGAAAATTAAATTACATGATACTAAGGAGATCAAGTGTAACATTCTTAATTGTCAAATTTAGTAAAACATAAAATATTTTGCATAACCTATCAAAATATAAAAAATAAAATATTCAAAACTATAAAAATGAATATTTATTTTGATAAAGCTCTTCGAGACTAGTCTAATGATGTTTTTTACATCTTGAGTGGACCTTATTTAAAAGTTCTGTAAATTATTGAAGTAAATAAACATAAATAATAATAAATTATTATTTTTATATTAAAAAGAAATTTAGTAATGCTGAAATGAGATAAATTGTAGTAATGTAATGAAACCAAATAATAACGATGTAGATGCCATAGGAGCAAAGAATTTGAATTACATAGTAATATAACCAAATCAAAAAAACTATTTTAATAAATAAGATCAATTGCATAGGAAAATTATATTCTAAAATACTTGAGAGGTCAAGTACAACATCCATGTTCATAAAATTAGGCACGAACAAAAAACCATGAAAAATAATACCCAATTATAACAACTACAATTTTTTAGAAATATAAAAATAATTATTTAATTAGATAGAGCTCATTGAGATGATTCTATCAACTTTTTCTAGTTTTGATTGAACTACATTTAGAATTTTGATAAAATACAAAAGTAAATAAAAATAAATAATAACAAATATTTATTTTGATATTATCATAATACATATTAAAGGTGAAACAAGAAAAATTAAAACAACATAACGTAATGAAATGAAAGAAACGTAAATGTCACATGAGATGTGATTTAGGCCTACTTAGTTATATAAGCAAATGGAAGTAAAAATTTGTATAACTGAGGTTAATTATAGAGGAACGTTATATTATAAGATACAAAGAAGATTAAGTGGTACAACCATCTTTATTAATTAGGTAGAAATAAAAATGTCACATAAAATATGCTAAAATCCTAGAAAATAAAACATAATAAATAATTAATAAATTATTATTTTATAAATAAAAAATATAATAAAGTCAAAATGAGACAAATTGAATCAATATATATGGAAAATTTGTAATTTAAACAATAATAAAATATATTGCAACACCATAAATTAGCAAATCATATACAAATTGAAATGCCTCAAATAGCTTGATAAATACCTAGAAAATAAAATAATTATAAATATAAATATGTGTATATGATTTCATAAAGCTCATAAAGACGAGTTCAAGTTGGTTCATTATTTCTAGAACTAACCTCATTAGGAACTATATGGAATTATTGAAATAATTTAGCATAAATTAGAATAAAATTTTATTTCAATATTAATAAAATTTTTATTAAAGATAAAATTTGTCTCAACTAAAGCAATTAAATATAACTAAATCAAAGGAATAAAAAGTAACATGAATGAATGAAGTAATTTGTATGAAAAAGTTTCATTTTACGACACTAAAGAGATAGACTGCAACATCCATGGTCATCAAATTAGGTACGAATAAAACAATTATTGTAAAGAGTCCAAAAATTAAAGAAAATAAATGCTAAGAAATAAACAAATAAATATTATAGAAGATAAAGCTAATTAAATGAGTTGAATGATATTTTTCATCTTAATTAATTCTCATGGAATTACTATAAATTTAAAAGCTAAATAGACATAAATAATAAAAAAATTATTTTAATACATAGTATATATACTATAGCTAAAATGAGATAAATAAAAATAATGTAATTAAAAAAAATCAAAGTAATGCAAAGGTCACCAGAAAGAAGACTTGGAGAATATAAAACAAAACCAAATCAAAACTAAATATTTACATAAAATTTTTAAACTATAGGAAAAATTACATTTTGTGATGTTAATGAGACTAAGTGCAACATTGACAACTACGAAATCACATACAAATTAAAATGTCTTATCCAGAAACCCAAAACTAAAGAAAATAAAATATTAGGTTATAAAAATAAATATTTAAGGGATGCATCTCATTAAGATGCGTCCAAAACATTTGTTTTGTCTCAATCAGACTTTGTTTGGAATTACTATAGATTAAAAAAGAAAATAAGCATAAATAAAAATAAATATTTTTAATACTTTGTCGATACATTAATTAAAGTTGAAATTAGTTAAATTAAATTAATATAATATAACAAAATTAAAATGTTCTAAAGATCACATGAAAGGAGCTTTAGAGTAACGTAGTAATAAAACTAAATCAAATAGAAAAATTGAATAAATGACATGTATTATTGGGGAAGTTTCAGTGCAAGTTACTAAGGAGATCTAGGATAGCATCTTTAATTGTTAATTAGGTACTAATCAAAATATCACCTAAACTATGCCAAAATCATGCTATTTCATATTGATTGGACATCATTTGGAACTATTCTAAACTGTCAAAGCAAATGAACATAAAATATTTTTAATTAGTACTTTAATTTGAAGCAAATATACATAAAAGTAGAAATAAATTAAATTATATCAAAAAATTGAGTTCCAAGATAATAAGGAGCTCAAGTGCAATCTGCTTAACCATCAAATTATAAGTAATTCAAAATTTCTCATAAAGTATGCCAAAACCTTGAATAGAAAATCTTTGAAATTTTAAAAATAAATAAGTAAAAGAATAGAGCACAACATGACAAGTTTAATGAGGATTGTTTCATGTTTATTAGAAATTTTTTTGTATTTTTGTTAATTACCAAAGTAAATAAGCAAAAAGAAACATAAATTATTTTCAAAAAGATATATAAAGATTAGATGAGAGGAGATTTTGAGTTTCATTAAAATATAACAAAATAAAAAAAGTAGAGTAATTGATATAAATTTATAAGAAAGCTATATTCCAAAATACTAAGGCAATCAAGTGCAACTCCTAGATCCCTAAATTTAGTATGAAACAAAATATGTCAAAAAATATGAAAACACTCTAAAAAATACAAAATTTAAAATATCTAACAACAAATGTTTAACTGGATGGAGCTCATTAAGATATGTTGAATTACATTTTCTTATTTATATTAAACATCATTTGTAATTATTACAAATTAAAATAATAAATAAGCTTAAATAATAACAAATTAGTATTACAATGTTAAGTAAGTATACACTATTATACAAATGAGATAAATTGATGTACTATAATACAATGAAACCAATGGGATGTAAAGGCTGCAAAAAGTGGAGATTTAGAGTTCGTAGCACTTAACAAAATGAAAGCATAAGATTTGAGGAAGAAAGATATTTTTTTTATAAGAAAACTACATTGAAGATGCTATGGAAATAGATTGTAACATTATCGATCATCAAATTAAGTATAAAAGGAATGTCTTGTAAAGCATGCCATAAAACTGGAATGTTAAATATTTCAAAAAAAAATAGAAAAAATAATACTTAATTAGATAGAGCAAATTAAGATAATTACAACAACATTTTTTTCATCTTCATAGGATATTATTTGGAATTATTATGGATTGTTAAAGTAAAAGAGCATAAATAAATAGAAATTAATTTTTAAAATTATATATATGTATATATATAACCTAATTAAATTGATGGTTTAATGAGATCAATTAAGGAGATAAATCATGATGAGTACAAAATGTTAGCTTTTTCTTAATTAGACCTCAATTGGAATTACTGTGCTTTACCAAATAAAATAAACATAAAGATCAATTATGATTTTCTAAAATTTAGTAAATATGTATTGATGGTTAAATGAGATAAATTGAATCATTGTAATATAACAAAATTAGACTGATGCAAATGACACATGAGAGGAGAATTGGAGTTAGATAGTAATATAACCCAATCAATACAAAAAATAAGAAGAATTGAGATAAATTGCATCAAAAAACATGCAAATCTCTTAAAAGTAAGATATTTAAAAATATAAAATAAATATTTATTTTGAAAGAGTTCACTGAGATAAGTCCAATAATGTTTAATTTTGTGTCGATAAGAACTTGTTTGGAAATACTAAAAATTACCCAAAGATAAAAGCATAAATAATAATAAATTATTATTTTATTATTAGGAATATATATGTTAGTGTTGAAATAAGATTAATCGAAGTGATATAATGTAACCAAGTCAAAGCTATGTGTGTGAATATCACCCAAGAGAAGAATGACAGTGATATAGTAATATAAGTAAATCAAAGAGAGGCATTTAAATAAATGAGATAAATTCTATGTTGGAGTTCCATTGCAAGACACAAAATCGATTAATTTTAATATCCTCATTTATCAAATATGGCAAAAATTTATGCAATCCCAAAAGAATAATAAAATATTAGAAAATATAATATTAAAAATATAAAAAAATAAATATTTAATTAAATAGAGTGTTTTGAGGTGAGTTTAGTAATGATTATTTCATCTCCAATATGCTTTGTTTGAAATTATTATTATTTGCTAATGAAATTAAACAAAAATAAAAATAAATTATTAATTTAATTTTAGTAGACATATATTCTAAAACTAAAATTATATAAATTGAAGAAATGTTTTTAACTAAATACATTTCATGTAAACAATACATGAGAGGCGATTTAGCATCAAATAGTAATGTAAGCAACTAAAAGTGAAAAATTTTAATAAATGAGATATATTATATAAGAAAAATAAGTTCAATGATTCTAAGAAGATTTATTGCAACAATCTCAACTGCCAAATCATTTATGATTGAAATTGTCTCATAAAGCATAAAAAAATCCAAGAAAAGTAAAAATTTTAAAATAATAAAAAAGAATAATTAATTTGCGAGAATTTGCGTTGATGAGTCCAATGACATTTATTTCATTTCAATCAAACCTTGCTTGTTTTACTAAAGCAAAAAAATAGAAAAATGTTAAATAAATATTTTAATATTAAGTAGATATATATTGAGTTAAAATGTGATTAATTAAAAAATATAATATAAGAAAATCAATGTGATGCAAAGGTTAGTAAGTTAACCAAATCTAAAAAACATTTAAGAAGTGAGATAAAGTGTATGGCAAAGTTGCATTCAAAGATATTCAAAAGACCAAGTGTAATATCCTTAATTATTAAAATAGCAACAAATGAAAATGTTTCATAAGGAATGCCAAAATCTTAAAAAGGAAAAAAATTAAATGATAAAGCCAACAACATTTGTTCTGTAATGATTGGATCTTGTTTGAAATTATTAGAAATTACTAAAATAAAAACCATAAATAGAAAGAATTTTTTTTAATTTTAATTGAATATATATTGAAGATAAGATGAGGTAAATTGTAGTAATAAAATATATCCCCATTAAAAAATTTGAAAATATGTGATAAATTGTATAAAAAAAGCATTATAAGAAATAAAAGAGATCGATTGACATTTTTTATCTTAAATTAAGATATGAATAAATATACATTGTAATACATGTAAACACTTAGAAATTTTAAAAAAATGTATATTTAATTGCATAAATTTCATCGATAAAAGTTCAACAATATTTGTTTCATATCATTTATACCTTATTTGGAATACTATTTGCTACAAAAGTAATTAATCATAAATAAAAAAGTATAATTTTAATATTATGTGGTATGCATTAAATCTAAAATTAGATACATTAATAAAAGAAAAATAATAGTATTACCAAATTAGAGTAGATTTAGAGATCCATAATAGTATAACCAAATAAAAGTTTAATATTTAAACAAATTTGTAAATAGTTTGGGAATACAACATTCTAGGTTTGAAAAAAGACCAAATGTAACATCCTCTGTCGTGAAAATAGGCATGAATGTAAATGTCATATAAGGCATGTTAAAAACTTAAACAATATTTAAACAAATAAAAATGAATATTTAATTATAGAGAGCTTGATGAGACGAGTTTAATGACTTTTATTGTTTCTCAATTTGACCTCATTTAGATTTACTATCAATTACTAAAGTAAAAAACATAAATAACAAAAAATATTTTATTTTAAATTAACTAGATATACATTAAAGTTGAAATAAAGTAAACTAGACTAGTATAATATAACCAAATCAAAGTGATATAATGGTCACATCGAAGGAGAATTAGAGTTTCATACTAATATAACTAAGTGAAAGCAAAAGGTTTCAGTAAATGAAACAAAATTTATGAGAGGATTTCATTATAAGATATTAAGAATATAGAGTGTAACGTAATATATGAAATAAGATATAAACCAAAGTGCTTCATAAAATTTGCAAAACAATAAGAAAATAAAATATTTGAAAATATAAAAAATAAATTTTCAATTTGACAGAGCTCATTGAGTTGAGTCCAACGATATTTGGTTCATGTCCATCAAACCTCATTTAGAATTACATAAAAATACAAATGTAAAAAAACATAAATTATACTAAATTGTTTTTAATATTAAATAATATATATTGTAACTAAAAAATCATAAATTGAAGTAATGTAATATAACTAAATAAATTCTACAAAATAGTTAGATGCTAAGAGATTTTATGTTACATACGAATATAGCTAAATTAAAGCGAAAATTTTGAAGAATTTAGTGAAACTATGTGAGCAAGATTCATTCCAATGTTTTATGTAGATTGAGTTTAATATCTTTGATCTTAAAATATGGTATGAATTGAAATATCTTATAAAGCATGTAAAAATTCTAGAAAATAAAAATTCATAAAAAATATCAAAATAAATATTTAATTACACATAGCTCGTGAGCTGAGTGCAACAATATTTGTTTCATCTTAATTCAACCTCATTTGGAATACTAAAAATTTCCATGGTAAAGAAACATAAATTAGAAAATTTTTTTTTAATATTAACTGTATATACATTAAATCTTAAATAAGATAAAGTAATTTAATATATCTAAATCAAAGAAATGTAAAGGTAACATGAGAAGAGAAGTATAGTTTCATAGTAATATAACTAATACAAAGTGAATGATTTTATAAAATTTGATAAATTATATGAGAAAACTATAGTTTAACATACAAAGGGGATTCAATGAAATATTCATGATCATCAATTAGGTATGAATCAAAATATCTTGTATAGCATGCAAAAATATTAGAAAAAAATATTTCAAATTATAAAGTGGAAATTTTATTGGATGGAGATCATCAAGATAAGACTAGTGATATATATTTTATTTCAATAAGACCTCATTTATAATTATTGTGAATTATCAAATTAAATAAATAAAAATAAAAGTAA
The DNA here is from genome assembly GCA_023846275.1 of Vanilla planifolia. Classification (NCBI taxonomy): domain Eukaryota; kingdom Viridiplantae; phylum Streptophyta; class Magnoliopsida; order Asparagales; family Orchidaceae; genus Vanilla; species Vanilla planifolia. The sequence goes on from JAIUJO010000022.1 coordinate 3,253,045, forward strand.
ATTATTGTTTTGACATTAATTAAATATTTTTTGAAGTTGAAACATGATACATTGTTGCAATGCAATATTAGAAAATCATTGCATTATGAAGGTTAAATGAGAAGAGATTTAGAGCTACATATCACATAATAAAATTAAAGGAAAAACTTTGAAGTGAGATAAATTATGTAAAAAATCTACATTTCAAGTTACTAATGAGATTAAGTGTAACTTCTTGAAGTAAGATAAATGTGTGTGAATTGTGTCAGAGGAGAATAGAGGGAAGGGTGAGTAGTATGTTTTAAATTTTTCTTTGGATAGTCTTTTTTTTCAAAAATTATTCATAAAATAATTTTATGTCTATAAAAAGTATTAATTAATTTTATATTTCCAGATTTAATAAAAAATATAAACAACTAAAATTGGTGCGCAAAATTATTCTATGGTTTGATCCAAGCAAGAAGATATGTTTGCCCCAACAAAAGTCAGGAAAGGCTCCTTTACTAAAGGAGTTACAACTTAATGCTTTTCTTTATAATTTATGCTGAAACAATTTAAAGTTTTTCCTTATGAATCCCATCAAACCTACTTAATATTGGTCTTTACGTTTCACCTCTGACATACTTGAGATTTTTTCCTACAATTCACCTCGAACTGCTTACTTTAATAGGTTCAATTATAACCCATGCTTTTGTGGGCACAATCCGTACTCAAATTTGTATAAGATAAAACAAAACTTAAGATTTTGATATCTACCTATATAATTCTCAAACAAAATACAATAACAAAAAATAGTTTTAAAAAATATATAGGTTCTTACGATTGTTATTGAATATAATATGGCATAATAAATTTAAAAGTATAAAAAGATGTAAGAAAATGAAAGCTTAAAGTGTTAAGGTTAGGTAGAACAATTTTGAATATCGAGTAATACTATGTTATAGTGTGTTGCTAGGAGAGTTTTATACTAATAGATTATCACACAGTTCTTTGAAATTTTAAAACTTCTTTAGATTTGTTACGCATTTCATTACAATGGAAAGTTTTGATCCTAGTAGTTAAAGTGTTCAAATTTTTTTTTCAAAACAATGAAAAAAAAATAAATTATTGAAAAATAAAAACTTATGATTTAATCAAGGAAAGGTTTTAGTAGAATATGAAAACATTAAATTTTTGAAAAATAAAGATCTAAGTTTCCTAGAGCAATGAAAGTTTTAAGTAGGATTTTAAAGGATTTTGTTGGAGTTATGTGCTTGATAATTAAAAAATAACATTCTATTTCATCAAAAAAATAAAACATTTTAAATTTGATGTGCACATCCTCAATCCTTGAAGCTTGCTAAACACTTTAACATGCTTTGAAGACCATTAATTAAGATCTATAAATGTTCATGGATTGTTCTTTAAAACAAAACATGATTCATACTAAAACATGCACATTAGAGAAAAATGCTAAAGAACATGGCTTTACAAATACGATACAAGGGTGACCTAATACATCATCAATCATAAATTTAGGTATGAATCTACGTATCTCATAAAGAAAGCTAAATTCTTAGAAATAAAATAGTTTTAAAAATATAAAAAATTCTTTTTCAATTAGGTAAAGCAATTTAAGATGAGTATAGTGATGTTTTTTTAATGTCTAATGGACCTCACTTGAAATCTCTACTTTTTATCAAAAAATAAACAAAAATAATTTTAACTTGTTATTTTAAAATGATGTAGATATATATACATATAAAAGTTGAAATAAGATAAATAGAAGTTGCATAATATAATGAAATCAAAGTGATCCTTTGGTCATAAGATAGGTAAAGAAGATTTTCATATTAATGTAACAAAATCAAAGCATAAGAACTATAAAAGTGAAATGATTAAGAAAGTTAGATTATAAGATACCATGGAGTTCAAATGTTACATACTCAATCATCAATTTAGATACGAGTTGAAAACATTCAAATATTTTAAAAAGTTTGAATGTAATATCCCTGATAATCAAATAAATTGTGAGTGAATGTCTTCTAATGTGTAAAAAAATCCAAGAAAATAAAATAACTAATAAACCAAAAATGATATTTTACTAGATGGAGATGGTCGACATGAATCCAAAGATATTTGTTCCTTTTAGATCAGACCTAGTTAGCAATTAAAGAAAATTATGAAAGTAATAAGAATCAATAAAATAAATTAATATTTTAAACTAAATATATATATATCAAAGTTGAAATGAGATAAATTGAAGATAAGTAATAAAACTAATTTTAAGTGATATAAAGTCACATAGTAAGACAATTAGAGTTGCATAGTAACATAACCAAATTAAAGTAAAATATTGCTAAAAATAAGATCAATTGTACCACAAAGTTGCATTCCAATACACTAAAAAGTTACAGTGTATTAACCTTGATTGTTAAATTAAGTACAAATTAAAATGCCCTAAAAATTTGAAAAATATTGAGAAAAATATTGAAAATTTCAAAAATATATGATTAATTTGATAAAGTTAATTGAGATTAGTCAAAAGACATTTGTTTCTTCTATTTCAAACCACATTTAGAAATACTACCTTTAATAAAAGAAATTAATAATACAAAATAGTAAATTATTATTTTTAACATTAAGCAATTATGCATTGATATGGAAATGAGATGTTTTAAAGCAAATTATTATATCCAAATCAATGTGTTGTAAATATTACATTCAGACAAATTTAAAGTTACATAGTAATAGAACAATATCAAAGTGAAAAAGTTCAAGAAATGTGATAAATAATAAACAAAGTTGCATCGAAGATGTTAAAGGGATCAAGTGTAACATCCTCAAGCATTAATCCAAGTACAATTCTAAATGTATCATAAAACATTCCAAAATATATAAAATATATTTAAAAAGATAGAAAGAATATTTAATTAAATAGTGCTCATCAAGATAAGTACATTGAAATTTGTTTCATCTCAATTAGACTTTGCCTAGATTACTATGAATTACCAAAGTAAATAAGCATAAATAATAATAAGGATTTATTTTAATCATAAATATATGTATTGAAGCTCAGAGAAGATAAATTAGAGCAATGTATATAACAAAATGATGAGATATAATGGTCAAATGTGTAAAGAATTAGAGTTTCATACAAAATAAGGAAATTGAAACAAAATATTTTGAAGAAATAATATTAATAGAAAAGGGAAAGTTACATTATAAGATACTAAAAAGATCGAGTGTAACATCGTTAGTCATCGAGTATGGTAAGATACAAAATGAATTGTAATGTAAGCTAAATTTTAAAAAATAAAAATAAATTACTAGTTAAATAGAGCAAATCAACGCTAGCTCTTCGGCATTTGTTTCGTCTTCAACAGAATTTATTTTGAGTTATTATGAATTACAGAAGTAAACAAATATCAATAATATTGAATTATTATTTAAATATTAAGAAAATACATATTATGGCTAAAATGATATAGATTCAAGAAATCAATATTGCTTTTTTCATCTTAACTCAACCTTTTTTTGAATTATTATAAATCACAAAAAAAATAAACATAGATAACAAACAATTGTCTTTATAATGTTATGTAAATGTATATTAAAAGTAAAATAAGATAAATTGAAGTAATTTTATATAGTTAAATAAAAGTAAAACATTTGAATAAGTGGGACAAATGTTATCATAAAGTTGTATTTCATGATTCTACATAGATTTAGTGGGATACTTGATCCTAAAGTTTGGCATGAATCAAAATATTTCATTAAATAAAAAAACAATCTAGAAAAAAAATATATGAATAAGAAAAAATGAATATTTAATTTGATAGATCTCATTATGATAGTTCTAGTAAGGATTGTTTACTCTTATCTGATATCATTTAGAATTACTATAAGTAACTAAAGTAAATTAACATAAGTAATAAGAAATTTCTATTGTGACATTAAGAAGATATATATTAATCCTAAAATAATATGAATTGAAGAAATGATATATAAGTAATTCTAAGTGCTCTAAAGTTCACATGAGAGAAGAATTATAATTTGTATTGTAAAGTAACTAATTCAATGTGAAAATTTTGAAAACAATGATAAATTGTAACAAATAATTGTATTGAAGATCCTAGGAAGATCGTGTCTAACATCCTCAACCATCAAATCAGGTATGAATTAAAATATCTTATACAATATGTTAAAAACTAAAAACATGAAGTATTTAGAAATATAAAAATTATCTTTAATTGGATAGACATTGATGAGACGATTCTAACAAAATTTGTCAAATCTTGAAAAGATCTTCTTTGGAACTAAAATGAATTTTTAAATTAAATAAATATAGATAATAATAAATAACAGTTTAAATATTTGTAAATCTCTATTAAAGTTGAAATAAATAAAATTAAAGTAATATATTATAATCAAATTAATGAGATATAAAGGTCACATTTATTGAGATTAAGTATTACATTATACATAAGAAAAACAAAGTAAGAAATTTGAAGAAATTAGAAAAATTGTAAGGAATAGGGACATTCCATGATATATAATTAAGATCAAGCATTCTGAAGTAAAATAAATGTGTGCAAATCTCACAAGAGAGAGGAGAATTATTGGTTTTAAAATATTTTATCTATTTTTTATAGTATTTATTTTTCGAAAATTCTTTATAGAAATAATTTTACTCATTTAAGAAAACCTTGAATAGTTTTTTAATTCATATGATTAATAAAATTGAAAAAGCTATTAAAATGTTACAATAAAACTTTTATTTTATTTAGTTCAAATTAGAACCTCTGCCCACTCCTAATCAAGAATGGGAAGAACTTCACCATTAAAAGAGTCAAAATTTTAGGTTATTCTTTATGATTCAACTCTAAGCTCATTGAGGTTTTTATTTACATTTTACCTCAAACCTACTTGAGATTTTTCTTTATAGTTCACTAGCATTCTACTAGATTTTATAGTTTTAATTATAACCCGAGCTTTTAATAGCTCAATCTTAAATCAATTTTTTATTAGATTAGACAAAACATGGGCTTTTGTAAATATCGAGCAGTCCAAACTCAAAGAAAGGAAAACATAACAAGGAAAAATATTTCTAACAAAAATATATGGTGAGCTAAGAATTATGAAGAGAAGTGCAAAAGAAGATAAAAGAGTTAAGCTTAACTAAAAGAATTTTGTACTTGATGTAATACTAAGTCACACTGTACTGATAGGACACTTTTACACTAGTTGATTATCATGTAGTTCTTTTTTGAGATTTTATATATTTTTCACATTCATTAGGCATTTCACTAATAATAATTTTCTTTATATAAGAATGGTTTTATCTTAGTTATTAAAAAGTCAAAGAAAAGTTGTTTGAAAATCTTCTACCAAATAGCTTAAAAATATTTCCTTTAAAAAGGCTCCAAAGTTGCTCAAATAATGACCAAGGAATTATGATTAAGAAGGATCAACCAGGACCATTAAATCTGATCAAAGAAATTTTGTATTGCTCGATTAAGGACTCTAAGAGTGGATGAATTATAGATGATTTGATCAAGATGGATTAGATCAGGGTGATTCAATCACTTTAGATGAGATTAAGATTATTTCATTGACTAATGGTAAATATAGCAATGATTTGAGCCATAAGATTTTAAATTGATATTTTAGAGCCATACGATTCAAGGATAAGACAAAAACAAATCTTATAATCCAATGGATTTGGACGAGACTACCATTATTAGATTTTAGCAGTGAAGCAAAGCTTACATGATGGTTGAAGCTTAGCTATCTAATCAATGATCAGATGCTTTGAAATCATGCAATCGAACTGAGATACTAGATTTTGCAGAATACTTTAACTCCACATTATATAATATCAAAGTTATTTTTAATTCATATATGCTTTTGTAAACAATTAATTTGAGTTTAAATTATGGCTAGTTCTATCTTTGTGCACTCAAGTCTTCATTGCCTAAGCCACTTGTATACATACAAATTTAACATGATTGTGGAGCTAACCTGACACATTACATACTTGATTTGAGCTCTATCTAGCCCTATGCTTCCTACGCCTTACCCTAATAAAGTTTTGAGATTGCACCCAAACTAAGTTCACTCTATAATGTACTTGATTCCAGTTGGTCTTCCAACTCCAGGCTTGTGAGTGCCCACTCGAGTTTGGTCGACTTCAGAGCTTTGCTCTTTAGTGTATGTTAAAGATTTGCCTAGATATTTTTTAAATATTAAAATTTTAATAGCATTTAACCCTAAACACAAAATTTAGTAAAGATATATAAGTAAGATTTAATTAAGGAAGTAATTAAATGATTGAAAAATTAAACCTTATAATTGATAAATCAAGGAATGGTTGAAGTAGAATTTCAAATTATAAAATGATTAAAAAATGAAATCTTATGTTTCCTAAATAATGGAAAGTTTTAAGTAGAATTTGAAGGTACTTGAATGAAGATATATTCCTTATGATTAATAATCAACAAGCTAACGTTCTATTTGATAATAAAAAGAAAACATTTTCAAAATTGATGTGCACATCTTCATTCCTTGAATCTTATTGAATGCTCCTTGATTCTTTGAAGAATATTAATTAACCATCTTCAAAAGTGCATAACTTATTCATGACAACTAAGTATGATTCACACTAAAACAAGCCTATTATAATAAAATACTAAATATTTATTGTTTGAATCATCAAGCAAACAGGTGACCAAACAAATCCTCAATCCTAAATTTAGGTACAAACCTAATAGTGTCATAAAGCATCTCAAAATTCTTGAAAATAAAATATTTCAAAATCTAAAAAAAATTTTTGTAATTAAACAAAGCTAGTCAATATGAGTTTAATGATATTTTTTACATGAGGTTGCATTTAGAATTACAAGAAATTACCAAAATTAACAAACATAGTAATAAATTATTATCTTAAAATTAAATAGATATATGTTAAATCAAAAAATATCAATTGAAGAAATATAATATAAAAAAATAAAAGTATGTACAAAACATGCAAAATTTAATTTTTAAAAATATAAAAATTAATTTCAATTGGTTAGAGGTCATTAAGTTGACTCTAATGACATCTATAATATCATGATCAAACAAAATTATAACTAATGTGAATTATTATGGTAAATAAGCATCATTAATAATAAATTATTATTTTAATATTAGGTAAATAAATAATAAACTTGCGATGAGATAAATTTAAGCAATGAAATATAAGAAAGTCAAAGTGATGTAAATGTCAGATAATAAAGTATTGATCAAAATGTAAGGTACAAACGAAATGTATTATTAATCTTGTAAAAACCTAGTGAATTTTTTTTTGAAATTATAAAAAATGAATTTTTTACTAGATAAAGCTAGCTTTATATGTCCGAAGATGTTTGTCTCAATCATACCTCATCTAAAATTACTATAAATAAAAGTAAAAATTAAACCAAATGAGAAAAATTATATGAGAAAGTTGTTTTCCAAGAAACCGATTTTGAGTGTAACATCCTCGATTATTAAATCAGATATGAACGCAAATTTCTCACAAATCATGCCAACATAATAAAGAAAATAAAATTTCATAAAATGTAAAAAATCCTAAAAAAATTAAATTCTTAAAAATATATAAATAATTTTTAACAAGATAAAGCACCTTGAGTTGAGTATAATGACATTTGTTTCATCTCTATTTATTTTAGTTTGTAATTATTACAAAATATAAAAATTGATGAGAAGAAATAATAATAAGTTAAAGATAAAATTTGGAAAATTAAAGTGATATAATATAACCAAATTAAAGCAATGTAATGGTCGCATGAAAAAAATTTAAAATTACATAGTAAATAAAACAAAATAAACCAAGAACTTTAAAAATATGAGTTGAGCTTACGGGGTAATTACATTTCAAAATACTAAGTAGATTTGATATAATAATTTTAATCATCAAATTAGTGACCAATCAAAATCATTCATAATAAAAATATTATCTTTAAAAAATATAAAAATAAATATTAAATTAGATAAATCTCATTGAGATCAGACTAATGATAATTATTACATCTCAATAAGATAATGTTTAAAATTATCATGAATTACCAATGTAATTCAAAATAAGTTATCATAGTTATTTAAATATCAAGAAAATATATGCTAGAGGTAACCTCAAATAAATTGGTGTACAGGTCACATGAAAAGAAAATTAGAGTATTATAATAATATAACCAAATTGAAGTGAAATATTTGAAGAAGTAATAAAATTTATACAAAAAACTTATATTCTATGGCTTTATGAAGATTGAGTGTATTTGTGTCATTAAATCAAGTAAAATTCAAATTGTCTCAAAATATGAGCCAAAATATTTAAAAACCTAAAATTTATAAAATGAAACTTTTAATTAAGGAGTGTTTGTTATGATAATTATAAAATAAAAAATTATTATTTTAAAATGAATTAAATATTAAATAAATTTGAAATGTTAAAAACTAATGTATTATAATATGGCCAAATAAAAGAAATTTAAATGTCAAATGTCTTAAGAATTAGAGTTTGATAGTGAAATATCTAAATCAAAGATAAATATTTTAAGAAATTAAGAACAATTTATGCAAAATTACATTCCAAGATACTAAAGTGAGTGAGTAAAATATCTTTGATTGCCAAAATAGGGATGAATTAAATTTGTTTTCTTAAAACATGTTAAATTAGAAAACATTAAATATTCAAAAATATCAAAGAAAATATTTAATTAAAAAATTTTTTTAGATGAGTCCAACAACATTTATTTTGTGTAAATAAGATAATGTTTTGAATTACAAAATATTTCAAAAGTAAATGAGCACAAACGATAAGGAATTACTATTTTAATGCTAAATATATATTGTAGAAGAAAAGAGATAAATTGTAATACAACAAAATAAAACCAACAAAAACATCCCATGAGAGAAGATTTAGAGTTAGATAGTATTGTAACCAAATCAAGAGAAATTTAAGAAAAAGAGATAAATTTTTTAAAAATGTTGGATTCTAAGATACTAGCAAGATTAAGCATGACATGCTCGATCTTAAAATCGAAAAATATAGAAATGACTTGTGCTGGATGCAAAAACCCAATAAAATTAAAAATTTTAAATTTCAAAAATGACTATTTAATTTGATAATAATTGAGATGAGTCTAGTATCATTTATTTTGTCTTCGTTGGACCTCATTTCAAATTATTACAATTTACAAAAAAAATTAAACACAAATAATTACAAATTAGTTTTTGAATACTTTTTAAATATATATTAATACCAAAAATGAGATAAATTTAAAATATGTAATATAATCAAATCAAAGAGATGTAAGCATTACATGAGAGGAGAATTAAGGATTCAAGGAAATATAATGCATACATAACCAAATTAGGCATTCATTAGAGGAGATGTAAGCATTACATTTATTTTGTGTGAGAAAATTCTATTCATGGATGCCAAAGGAGTTAAGGGTAAGATCCTCAATCATAAAATTAGGTATGAATCTAAATGTCTCATAAAAAATGTTAATATCCTAAAAACTAAATTTTTTTCAAATATAAAAATAACTATTTAATGACACAAAGCTCATTGATATCGGAGCTATGACATTTATTTCAAATCCATTGAACCTCATTTTGAATTACTATGAAATACGAAAGTAATTATGCATAGATAATAATATATTTTTTATTTTAAAATTAGGAAAGTATATATTAAAGCTAAAATAAGATTGCAATTTAACATAACCAAATTAAAGTGATGTAAAGGTCACACAAGTGGAGAAATGGAGTTTTAGTAATGTAACCTAATCAAAGTGAAAGATTTGAAAATATTATATAAATTGTACAAAATAAATTATGGCAATTTCTAATGAGATTTGATCAAGATGAAACAAATATTAATAGACTCATATTCACAAAATCAATAAAGTCAAACATTTATTTTTTGTTTTAAAATATTTCTATTTCTAGGGTTTTAGTTCATTTTGTGGGACATTTTGATTCATGCAATATTTGTCAATGAAGTGTGTCATACCAATGTCTTTAGTTCTTTGAAATGTAACCTTCCTATATAGTTTATCTCATTTCATGAATTGTTTCACTTTGAGTTGGTTTTTTTACTTTGTAACTCTAACTTTCTACTTGTATGCCTTTTAAATAACTTTGATTTGGATAAATTATAATTTTTCTACTTATCTCTTTTTATGCTTGATATATATATTTATGTACTATTAAAATAATAAGTTATTATTATTACATTTATTTATTTTTGTGATGTTGAGTAGTTCCAAATGTTGTCTAATCAAGGTGAAACAAATGTCATTGAACTCATCTTGATGAGTCGAACTCAATTAAATATTCCTTTTAAAATTTTTAAATAATTTATTTTTTTGAGTTTTGGAATGCATTATGAGATATTTTGATTGATAACTTATGGGTTGATCGATAATGCCATACTAGATATTCTTATTATTTTTTAATATAATGTTGCTACATAATTTATCCCATTTCATCAAATATTTTTTTATTTGGTTATGTTATTAAGAAACTTTAATTCTCTTCTCATTTGACCTTTGCATCACATAGATTTTATTTTATCACATTATTTCAATTTGTCTTATATAAGCTTCATCATATGTTTGCTTATTTTTAAAATAGTCATTTATTATTATTTATGGTTATATGGTTTTTTTGTATAATAGTTCCTTGTGACGTCTGATTGAGATGAAACAAACATCATTCAACTCATTGCGATGTGTTTTATATAATCTAATATTAATTAAATTTTTTCTAAACATTTTTTACAACATTTGTCATTCTTTTGGCTACATTACTCCTCTTTTGAAAACTGCGTATGTTATTATTAATCTCTTTAGTATCATCAAATGCCACTTTTAAAAAACTCTATCTCATATCTCTTAATGTTTAACTTTTACATGGTTGTACTACATTTCATTAATTGTTCTCATTTAAACTTTAATATATATTTAATAAATATTAAACAAAAATAATTGATTATTTATTTTTCTTATTTGTTTTCTTAATTCTTTGTAACTCGAAACCGTCCCCATTTGAGACGAAATAAACATCGTAATAATCAACATGAAGTACTCTATTGTATTTATTATTTATTCCTTTTTTTTCAAATATTTATTTTTTTAGTATTTCTTATGCTTTATTAGATATTCCAATTCATACCTAACTTCATGATCAAGAATATTACACTCGATCTACTTAGTATCTTAAAATATAACTTTCTAGCATAACCTAACTAGTTTCTTCAAACTTTTTTGCTTTGGCATGATTATATTACTACTTCACCCCAAATCTTCCCTCCTATTATCTTTAGACTACTTCAATTTGGTTATATTAGTTCACTATAATGTGTTTTTTTAGTTTTAATTACATTTTCTTATTATTGAAATAATAACTTATGCATGTCTAATTTGGTAAGTATAGTAATTCAATGTGATGTTCCATCAATAAAAAACATCGTTGGAATAATCTTGACAAGTTCTATCTAATTAAATAATCACTTTTATATTTCAAATATTTAATTTTCATTATTTTATGCATACATTATGAGTTATTTTCATTCATAAATGGTTTGATAATTAAGTATATTATAGTTGATTACCTCAGTATATTTGAGTGTAAATAAAAATAAAACACAAATCATACATCAGTCCTAGGAAAAAATATTCAAAATTAATAAAATAAACATTTAATTGAAAAGAGCTTGTCATGATGAGTCTAATGATGTATGTTTTAACTTAATGAAATATCATTTTGAATTATAGTGAATAACCATATTAAATAAGCATTAATAACTATTAAATATTATTTTTATATTAACAAATTATGTATTAATACTGAAATGACATAAAGAGTAGTTATTTAATATAACAAAATAATGGTAAAAATTTTAAATAAATAAGAGAAATACAAGAAATGTTGGATTCCAAAATTTAAAAGAGATTTACCATAACTTCCTTTTATATCAAATGAGGTGCAAATAGAAATGCCTCCTATTCCATAATAAAACCTTACGAAAGAATATTTTAATAAATCTAAAAATAAATATTTCATTGGAAAGAGCTTGTTGAGAAGAGTCTAACAACTTTTGTTTCATCATTATATAACCTCATTTGGAATTGTTGAGAAATTTCCAAATAAATATGTGTATTAATAAAAACTTATTATTTTAATATTAAGTAAAAATATAACAATTCTAAAATGAGATTAATTGTGTTGGAAAATTGCATTCTAAGTTACTTTGATTATTGATTGTAACATCATCAATCATAAAATGATGAACAAATTGAAATGCCTCATAAAGTATAAAAAGCCAAAGAAAATAAAAATTTTAAAATAAAAAACTTCATTAAATATTGCTTTCTAAAGTAGGTCCAAAAATGCTTGTTTGACCTTTATAAGGAATGTTTTGAAATTACAATGAAATCCATAATTAAATGAGAAAAAATAATATTAAAATATTATTGTAATATTAATTATATATTATAGTTTCAATAAGTTAAATTAAAATAATATAATAGAAGAAAATTGAGGTAATTTTAGAGATGTATGATAGAAGACATAGAGTCACATAGTGACATAACCAAATCAAAGAAAACAATTTTATGGAGTCAAACAAATTATGTGGGAAAGTTCTATACCAAGATACTAAGGAGATCTATGTAACATCCATTACCATTAAATGAAGTATGAACTAAAATGAGATTAATTAATGCAATGTTATAAATCAAAATAAACATTCTGTAAATGCCACATGAAGGAGTATTTTAGTTTGTTGGCATTATATCCCTTAGCAAGCAAAAACATTTAAGAAATGAGATAAATATTATAAAACTATTATATTCCAGTACACTGAGAAGCTCAAGTGTAACGTCATCGATCACAAAATCTTGTGTAAATTAAAATATAACATAATGTTTGTTCAACTTTTTGCAAAAAAAATTCATGAAATAATGAGAATATTTAATTTGATAAACATCATCTGGATTAGTGTAATGTTGTTTAATTTGTCTTGGTCTAGCAACATTTGGAGATATTGTAAATTACAATGCAAATAAGCATAAATAATAATAAATTATTATTTTATCGTTTAAGTAAATATTTATTAAATTAAAATTGAGAAAATTTTATATAATGTATTATAACCAAATCATAGTGAGGTAAATATAAAATAAGATAGAATTTTAACTTACATAGTATTATAGATAATTGCAAGTAAAAAATTTGGAGATAAATTGTGAATGAAAGTTACATTCTAAGATACCAAAGAGTTTAGCTGTTGCAAACTTGATCATCTTTTTGGGTATTAATCACAATATCATTAATAGCCTACGAAATAGTAAAAATAAAATATTTTGAAATATCAAAATTAATATTTAATTGAGTACAAATAGGCAAGATGAGTGGAGTGGCCTTTTTTCATCTGGATCGAACTTTGTTTTTACTTACTACTAAGTGCCAAAAAAATTAGAATAAATATTAATAAAATTAATTTTTTTAATTTAAGAAAAAATAATATTAAACCTAAATTAAGATAAATTGAGACAACATAATGCTCTGAATTCAAAACGACATAAATGTTTCATGAGAGGAGGTTTAGTGTTACATAGTCATTAAACATAATCAAAATAAAAACTTTAAAGAAACAAGTTAAATTATACTAAAAGCCTTGATATTAAAATATTTCAAAATGTAAAAGTTAATGTTTAATTGGATAGTGCTTCTCAAGATGAGTGAAAAAAAATTAATAAGTGTTAATCGATCCTTATTTTGTATTACTAAAATGTGATAAATTGGAGCAAAGTGCAAAAAATGAATTAAAGTAATGTAATTGGCACACATGATGAGATTTAGAAATGCATGGTAATATAACTAAATCGAAATAAAATCATTAAAATAATCTGGTAATTTTTTTTGTAAATTTTCATTCTGAGATATTAAAGAGAACTTGTATGACATTCTTAATTATCGAATGAGTTAAGATTTGTAATGTCTCAAAAAGCATGCAATGTGGTTGAGCTCATTGAGACTAGTTGAAGGATATTTATTTCCTGTTGATCAAATTTAATATAAAATTATCTTGAAATAATAATTCAAATATGAAAAATTAATTATTCAAATATTTATTAAATATATAATAAAACTAAAATGAGATTGAATGAAGCAATTTAATATAACTAATTCAAAACAATGTAAAAGTCATACAAGAGTAAAAGTAGTATTTCATAATAATATAATGAAATCAAAGAAAAATTTGAAACATTGAGATAAGTTAAATAAGTCATGTTGTAAAACACTAAGAAGATCTAAGGAAAAATACTAAATAGTCAAATCAGGTATGAGCCAATATATCATTTATAACATGTCAAAAGCGTAAAAAACTTTCTCAAAATATTAATAGGAAACTTTCATAGGATAAAGCATTTTTTACAGTGTCAGATGAGGCTTTTTCTCCCACAATCAAATATCTATTGTAATTTTAAATTAATTAAAAAGTAAACCAGTATAAATATCAAAAAATATTATTTTAATATTAAGTTTACATACCATAAAGGTAGAATAAGATAAATTATAAAATTTAATTTAACCAAATCACAATGACATAAGAGTCACACTATAAAAGAATTAGAGTGGTATTATAATGTAAGAAATTCAAAGAAAAAATTGAATAAATAAGAAAAATTAAAAGACGAAGAGGCGATATAATGTAACATCTTAGATTATATATCAAATAAAAATTAAAATATCTCGTAAAGATTATAAAATCATAAAAAATAAAATATTTCATGGCATAGGAATAAACATTCAATTTGATAGAGCTCAACGAGACAAGTCCAATGACGTTTATTTCACCTTAATAAAACCTCCTTCAGAATTACTTTAAATAACAAAATTAAATGTTCACAAATAAATATAAATCATTTTTTATTTAATAAAATATACTTTAAATGAAAAATAAAAATAAGTTTAAATAATATATTATAAAAAATAAAAAAATTATGAAGGTTAAAAGAGAAGAATTATAATATGATAAGGAAAGAGCTTAGTCAAAGTAAAATATTTCAAGAAATAAGATAATTTGCGTGAGAAATTGTCTTTCATGATACTTAGGAGATTAAGGGTAGAAACCTCGATCGACAAAAGAGCTACCCCTCGAGTAGTCTCATAAGGCATGCAAAATCCCTACCAATGTAATTAGGAAAAAATAATAATAATTTCTTATTTTATTAATAAGTAAATATATATTAAAGTTAAAATGAGTTAATTTGAAATAATGGATTGTCACGCAATCAAAAAGATACAAAGGTGACACATAGGGAGATAAATTATATAGGAAAGTTGTGTTTGTGCATTCTAAGTAACACAAGTGCAACATCCCTGATTATTAAATCAACAATGATTTAAAATATCATATAAAGCATGCCAAAAATATAAATAATAAAATATTTAGAAGTATAGAAATGAATACGTCATAGGATAGAGCTTGTTGACACCACTCCAATGTTATTTGTTTCATCTCTATTAGCCCACTCTTGGAATTAATGCAAAATTACTAAAATAAATGAGCATAAAACATTAAGTGAATACATATTGAAGTTGAGATTAGATAAATTAAAAAAATTATAATCTAACAACATCAAGGCAAAGTAAAGGTTACAAGAAAGGTGAATTAGAGTTTCATAGTAATATAACAAAACAAAATCAAAATATTTGAAGAAATTAGAGAAAGTATTTAGGAAAGTTGTATTTTTTTCCTATATATAAGATTGAGTATAACATTCCTTATAGTTAAATAGGGTAAGAGTTAAAGTGCCTCTTAAAATAGGCCAAAAGCTTAGAAAATAAAACATTTAAAAATATAAAAATGATTTTTTTAATTTGATAGAGCTGATCATGTTAAGTCCAATGACATTTATTTCACCTTAATCAAACCTTATTTAGAATCACTATGAATTATCAATTTAAACAAGCAAAAATAATAAAAAATATTATTTAATATTCAACAAAAATATAATAAAGTTCAAACTTCACAAACTAAAGTGATAAGCATAACAAAATTTAAATAATAAAAGTCTCACATGGGAGGAGATTTTGAGTTATATATAAATATAACAAAATAAAATTAAATTTTTGAAAAATAATTTAATTTTATAGCAAAGTTATCAAATATAACGTCCTTAATTATCAAATGAACTACAAAAAGGAATACCTTATAAAGCATGCCAAGACTATAGAAAACAAAATTAATTTAAGATTTTTCAAACTATTTTTTAATTAGATAGGGCTCATCTAGGCAAGTACAATGATATTTGTTTAATCTCGATCAAACCTAATTTGAAATTATTATTAATTAAAAAACTAAATAGCTATAAAAAATGTAAAAGATTTTATTTTAATAAGAAGTTATCATACAATAAAGCTAAAATGAGATAAATTATAGTATTATAATATAACAAAATTAAAGCAAAACTTCTGAATTAATGAGATAAATGATACAAGAAAGTTGCATTATAAGATAACACAAAGATAGAGTGTGTCATCCTTAATCATAAAATCAAAAATGAATCAAAAGTTTTTATAAAACTTGCAAAAACTATACAAAAGAAAATATTTAAAATATAATGCTAAATATTAATTACATAGGACTAATCAAGATGAGTCCAGCAATATTTATTTCATCTTGATTAAAAATCATTTAGAATTACTTTGAATTCTTAAAAAATAGAATAAAAAAACTTTAAACTACTTTTTAAAGTGTTAAGTAAATATATATTAAGCTTTAAATGAGATAAATTAAACTATTGTAGTGTGATAATATAAGACAATTAGACTTTCTTAGCATTATGAAAGAATATTTAATATTCTTTATCTTCTTTTTCTTCTTCTTCCTGTTCTTCTTGTTCTTCTTCTTCTTGTTCTTTTTACTCCTTCTACTACTATTCTTCTTCTTCTTATTCTTCTTCTTCTTCTTCTTTGACTTCTTCTTCCTCCTCTCATTATTATTCTTCTTCTTCTTCTTCTTCTTCTTCTTCCACTTTTCCATCTTCTTCTACTTCTTCTTCCTCTTCTTCTTCATCCTCTTCTTCTACATCTTCTTCTTCCTCCTCTTCTTCTTCCTCTCTTTATTCTTCTTCTTCTTCTTCTTCTTCTTCTTCTCCACCTCCTTCTTCTTCTTCCTCTTCTTCCCCTTCCTCTTCTTCTTCTTCTTTTACTTCATCCTCCTCTTCTTCTTCCTCTTTCTCTTCTTCTTCTTCTTCTTCTACTTCTTCTTCTCCTTCTTCTCCTTCTTCTTGTCTTTGTTGCTCTTGTTATTCTTCATCTTGTTCTTTTTCTTCTTGATTGAGTGCATTTTTCCTGATTGTGCAATCATGCACAAATTAAAACTTCTAATGAAACTTATAAAAATTCTATAAAAAAATACTTAAAACATAAAAATGAATCTAAATTATATGGAGCTCCTTAAGATAATTTTAAAGACATTTATTTAGTCTCAATTAAATCTCATTTGGTCAAATTAGCAAGTTAAGTATGAGTAATTCATTATAACTTATTATTTGATATCAAGTAAAAATTTATTAAAACACAAATAAGATAAATTTGTGCAAGTTAATATATCAAAATAAAAGTCATGTGAAGGTCAAATGTGAGAAGAATTTTATTTCCATAATAAATGTAAGAGAGATTATATGGGAAAGTTGCATTCCAATTTGCTTAGAAGATTGAGTGTAATATCCTCGATTGTCAAACTAGGCCTGAATCAAGATTTATCATAAAACATATAAAACACAACTAAAATTAAAAAATAAAAATTATTATTTAATTATTTATGTCTTGATGAGAAGTTTAAGATCATTTGTTTCTTCTTTAAAATTCCTATTTTGAATTACTAAAAATTAGCAAAAATAATTACACTTTAATAACTATATGCAATTATTTTAACATTAACTAAATGTGTTCAATTTGAAATGTGATAAATAAAAAAATGTTTAATACATAATAAAAGAATGAAGTGTTTCGTTCTAAGGAAATCCCACAAGAGGAGAGGTGAGTTGTGTATTTAAAATTTTATGAATTTCGAAATTAAACTTAAAAACCTTTAAGCAATAGTAAAGAGAGTTGAACATAAAAATTTTTATGTGGTTCGACTCAAAACCGAGTCTACGTCCACCCCCAACCGGTGTTGGGAAAAATCCACTAAATGCACCGATTACAAGTGAGGTTTTTCGCACGGTTCACCTCAAACCTACTTGGGATTTTTACTACGGCTAATCCCAAACCTACTTGAGTTTTTACCGGGCTCAACTCAAACCCGGGGCTTTAGCACTACTGCCGGGATGCCCTTGCCCCAAAATGAAAAATACAATAATTGGCAAATAACTTAAGAAAAATAGGAGAAAAGAGGAGGCACACACAATCGACAAATTAGAGGGATAGAAATTGAGAAATAATTGAAAAACCTCTAATTCCAACTTGCCTCTTTTCTTTTTGAGCTTGGATGCACCGTTTTTGCTTGAGTGCTCGAATTTTGAGATCTGAAATCTTTGGAAAATTTAGCAAAGGTTAAAACTGAAAAATACATCAATTTTCCCTATTTATAGAGCTCAAATTTGAGCTCTAAAAACACCACCAACGGCTCCAAAAATTAATTAGCCGTTTGGGCAACAGATGGAAAGCAACCACCGTCCGATCCAGGCCCAAAAACAAACGACGCAGATTGATTTATGCATTTTACCATTCGGGCTTAATCCAGAGCATTGGATCCGGGTGCGTAATCGAACGACATGGATTAAATCTCGCGATTACCATTTACGCGATTTAATCTCGTGCGTAGGATCCGAGCGCAAAGATGAACGACACAGATTTTACCTTACGGGATGAATCCTGTGCGTTGGATCCAGGCGGGCTTGATCTGAGCCATTGGATCCCGCGAAGGCTGAAACTGGGATTTTTGGTCCCACATTGCGTATGGGGAAGTGTTGGAGCGCTATATAAGAAATCCACCCTGTTTACATTGCGAGCCTCTTTGGGGTTGGCTCCCCCCTTCCTTGACCAGGACTTGATTACCTGGTTCGGGTTGACTTAGCCAAGCACTGTTCATTGACTGTTGACCGTGCTGCAGTTTGACCTAGCCGAGCTCTTCTCGGCGGGCTTGGCTTAGCCAGGCACCGTTGATTTGATCGTTGACCAGCGCTAGCCGAGCTCCTCTTGGCGGGCTTTGGGCGGGCTTGGCTCGACCTTCTCGGGTCAACCAAATTTTTATTTTTAAATTAAATTTTTAATTTCTAAAAGACCTGGACGGGCTGTTTTCCTGTCGGGTTGACCCGCCCATTGCTACAGTGCATTTTCCCGAGACTTCAGCTATTTTAGGGTATTTTTGACAAATTCTTGTGCCAAAAATTTGAATATAAGTGTATAAAGATAATTTTATATTCTTATAGTATTATAAGTTATTTAAATAACTATGAAAAGAAATTCATGAAAAACAATTCCAAAGCAATATTAAAAAATCAAATACCAATGTCTATACATTTTGTCAAATATGCTTGGCCCAAAAATCAAAATTCAGTATTAAATAACTTTATAATATTTTTAAATGTTAATACTACTAGTGTGCCTCATAATCTCAAAGTTTGGACATATCAAATTCAAGAGAAATAAAAAGAAATTCAATTATAAAAAATCTTGTGTATGTCTCAAATTTCCTTGAAGTATGTCATGACCTCAAGGCCCTTAGAGACCATTATTTTAGACATCTAAAATACATGACTTGATTTAATTAATTAGTAATAATTTTACTTAAAATCAAGTCCAAATAAAATATACACATTTATGCTTGACTCATCAAACACAAGGGTGTAACAAAGAAAAGTAAAGTTCATAGAGTAAGATAATTAGATTTTTATAGTGATAGATCTAAATAAAAAAATAATTTATAGAAATGGGTTAAGTTATATAGAAAAGTTATATTGCAATATACTAAGAAGATTAATTGTAAGATCTTCATTCTTCAATTTATATATGAATAGAAATCTCTCACAAACAATGCCAAAACTCAATGGAATGAAAAAATTTTAAAAATAAAAAGTAAATGTTTAATTTGGTAAAGATTATCGAGGTGAGTACAACATCATTCATTTTTCTCAATTAGGCCTCAGTTAGAATTACTTTGAATTATAATATTAAATATGAATAAATAATAACATATTATCTTTTGAATATTGAAGAGATATATATTAACCTTGAAATAAGATAAATTGAAGTAATAAGAGGACATTTAAATTTTCATATTATTATAACAAGATTAAAGCAAAAAATTTGAAAAAATTATATAAATTGTATGGCGGTTTGCATTTGAAGATGCTAAGGTGGTCGAGTGTAACATCACCGAACACAACATCATGCATAAATTAAAAAATGTCATGAAGCTTGAGAAAACCTTAACATAAAAATATATAAAAATTTTAAAATGAATGTTTAATTGGATAGAGCCTATATAGAAGAGTATAATAGCATATGTTCTAGCTCAATTACACCTCATTTAGAATCGCATAAATTATGATTTTTAAAATTTATAAATTTAAACATACAAAAAGAAATTATTATTTTAATATTAAATAAATATATACTAAAATTGAAATGAAAAAATTAAATTAGCATAATACAACTAAATCAAAACACTATAAAGATCATGAGAGGGAAAATTTAGTGTTACATGGTAATATACACATATGAAAACAAAAAATTTGAAGAGTAGAGATAATTTATACAAGAAAGTTGTTAAAAATGCTAAGGAGACTGGGTGTAATGTTCTTGATCATAATATAATGTACAAACACAAATTTGATGTATAATATGTCATAACAATAGAAAATAAAAAAAATTTAAAGAACATAAAAATGAAATTTAACGAGAAAAAACTTTTTAGATGAGTTAAATGCATTTGCTTCACCTTGATTTGCTCTTATTTAGATTAACTATAAATTAACTAAGTGTAAAAACTTAATTATAAAAGAATTAATATTTTAAATTTTAAAAAATATACATTAAAGGTGAAATGAGATAAACTAAAGCAATGAAATATAACCAAAACAAAGTGATGTAATGGTGACAGGTGAGGTGATTAAGAGCTATTTAAAAATGTAGCTAAATTGAAGTAAAAACTATTAAGAAATTAGTTAAGTTGAATAGGAGACTTGCATTCAAAGATGGTATTGAGACCTAGTATTACATCATTAATTTTAAATTATGTACTAATCAATATTCCCTATAAAACATGAATAAATCTTCGAAATTTAATATTGCAAAATTAAAAAATAAATTTTTAAATAGGTAGAGCCCATTATAAATAGCCCAATAACATTTATTTCATTGAAATCAGAATCATTTTGAATTACAACGAATTAACAAAAATTATTGAACATAAATCATAATAAATTGTTATTTTAATATTAACTAAATATATATTAAAGCTAAAACTATATATATTCTTCTAACGTATTGTAACCAAAATAGGGTAAACCCTTGAAAAGATGGCATAATTTGAATAACAAAGTTGCATTCCAATTATCAAATCAAGTATCAGTTGAAATGACCATAAGAAGATGTAAAACAATTGTGAAAATAGAACTATATTTTAAATAATATGAATATATAATATAACTAATGTTGTTAAGAAATGTTTGACAACATTTTTTTCACATGATCAGACCTTGCTTTGAGTTACTACAAATTAAAAAATTATAAAGGCATAAGCAATAAAACATTATTATTTCATTTTAAGTAAGTATATATTAAAGTTGAAATTAGATTAAATGAACAAATGTAATATAATAAATCAAAGGGATGTAAAAAAGGCCATATGAAAGTTGATTTAGAATTATGTAGTAATCTGACCAAATTATATGGGAGAGTTAGATTGTAAAATTTTTTGAAAATCATGTACAATATCTTTGGCCATCAAATCTAATATCAATTAAAATATCTTATGAATTATGCAAAAGCCTAAAAAATTAAAAATCTTAAAATATTAAAATTAATAGATTTTATATAGGTCTTATGAGATGAGTCCAACAACATTTGTTTCATCTAAGTGAGTTCTTATTTGAAAATACTATGAATAAATGAATTAATTAAAATTAATATCAAAAAATGTTTTTTTAATATTAAATAAATTTAGATTAATAAAAAAATAACACTATATGAAGTGATGTAGTGCAACAAATCAAAGACAAAAATTTGAAAAAGTGAGACAAATTATATGGGAAAGTTGCATTCTAGGTTACTTTGGTCATTGATTGTAACACCATTAATCATTAAATGATGCAAAAATTTAAATGTCTTATAAAGTATGAAAAAATTATAAGAAGTTATTAGTACATCTGTTTTCTGTAATTTGAATTTTCCAAAATGTGGTTCATTCAAGCTAATGCAACATCATTGGACTCAACTTTACAAACTTTTTCTAATGAAACATTCATTTTCATACTTTTAAATTTTTTTATTTTCTAAGATTTTAGCAATTTTGAAAAATATTTTCAATTCATATATGATATTGACAACAAAGTATGTTAGAGTTGATCCCCTTACTATCTTGGATGGTACATTTCCTTTAGAATTTATATAATTTCTTCCAATATGACTTTTTTATATTGCAATGACATACAAATTCTGCTCTTGTTGAACCTTCACAACACTTTTGTTTTCTTAAATTGCATATCTTCATCTTATCCCATTTTTGCTTTAGTATGTATTTATTGATTATTAAGATAATAAATTATCATTATTTACACATACTTAGTTCACGAATTCATTATAATTTAAAATAAAGTATAATCAAGGTGGAAAACACATTGTTGGACTAATTTAAAGAGCTCATGAATTAAATATTAATTTTTACAAATATAAATATTTTTTTCATTTTTTGGTATGTCTAAATTTGTTTTCATGCACATCTGATTTTGTCATTTAGGATATTATAATTGATCTACTTAGTATAATCAAAATCAACTTTCTAGGAAACATTAAATCATTTGTTCAATTTTTCACTTTTGATTGGTTATATTACAATGCAACCCTAAGTCTCCACTTGTGTGACTTGTACATGTTATTTATTTGGTTATATTAAACTCCTTCAATTTAACTTATTTCGATTTGAATAAATACTTAATATTTAGAGAATAATTTATCATTATTTATGCCTATTTAATTTGGTAATTATTTGTAATTTAAAATAAGGTCTAATCAAGATGAAACAAATGTCTTTGGACTTGACTTGATGAGCAACATCTAATTAAATATTATTTTTTAGATCTTCCAATATTTTATTTTTTAGGTTTTTGTATGCTTTGTGAGGGACTCGTTTTCAGTTAATTTGATGAATAAGGGTGCTAAACTTGGTCCCCTTATTATCTTGTAATATAATTTTTTTCTATTTTATCAAATTTTTAACTTTGATTTTGTTGTGTTATTATGAAACTCTAATTTGACTATGATGTGACCATCAAATCACATTATATCGATATTTCAAATTGTTTTATTTCAAATTTAATGTTTATTTACATAATATTAAAATAATGATTTATTATTATTTATGATTAATTCATTTAGTAATTTGTAGTAATTCAAAAAATGTCCTAATGTGTTTAAAGAAATGTCATCATAATCATCTTAAGGTCTTTAACTCAATTAAATTTTTTTTAATATTTCAAATATTTTATTTCATGAGCTATTACAATCCTTCATATTTTTTTAGTCTTAACCCATTTGATGATAGAGGATGTTATAGTTGACCTTCTTAGAAACATGAAATATAATTGTTCTGTATAATTCATCTCATTTCTACAACTTTTTCGCTATTTGGTTATATTACTTATTATATCTAAATCTTCTCTAATGTTACCTTTATATCACTTTGATTAGTTATACTAGGTTGCTTTAATTTATCACATTTTAGCTTTGATAAATATTTTAATTCCATTAAAAAAGAATTTATTATTATTTATGCTTAATTATTTTTGTAACTTGTAGTTTTGTAAGAGCTTATTATAAGACCATTTGCTTGTTTTGCTGGATATTTTAATTAAATCTTTATTTGACGATTGATGATGTTACACTCAATCCTCATAGTATATTTGAATGATATTTTTTTTCAGAATTTATCTCATTTTTTCAAATGGTTCTCTTTTAATTTTTGTTATATTACCATATATTTTCAAATATTTTCTTATTTAAAATTTAAATATTTTTTTATTCATTATAGTACATTGCCTTAAATTTTAATATTTTTAACGTAAATATTGAATTAATTAATATTAAGATAATAATGTATTATTATTTTTCTTCCCTTTTGGAAATTTTTTAAAATTTAAGAGGTCGTTTGATCATGGCAAAACAAACACTATTTGACCCATCTTGACAAGATTTATCCAATTAAATATTATCTTATATAAATCATTTTAAATATTTTATTTTTATGACTTTGGACTTGTTTTGTGATATATTTTGATTTGTACCTAATTTGAATATTAAGAATGTAACACTCTATCTCCATAGTACATGCTAATCTAGGTTTCCCCTAAACTTTATCTTATTTCTACCAACCATTTTTTAGTTATATTACTATGAAAGTGTAATTATTCTTATGTGCAACCTTTGCCTCACATTGAATTACATATATTAAATTATTTCAACTTATATCATTCTAGTTTTCTTACATATTTACATAACATTGTAGTAATAACTTATTACTATGCAAGATTTTTTAAATTTTTTGATTAATAATAATTCCAAACAAGGATCATTTAAGACAATATAGCTGTTCTTATACTCACCTTAATGTCCTACATCTAATTAAATTTCAATTGTATAGTTTTAATTATATTATTTTCTATGTTTTATGTACTCTTTAGCCAAAAATTAGTTGAGGATCGAAGAATTTACAAAATATCTCCATTGTGTCTTACGATTGTGTATTGCCATATAGGTTATCTCATTGTTTTTAAATCTTTTCATTCAATTTGGTTATATTACTATGAAATAATGATTATACTCTCATGTGAACTTCACATTGCTTTCCTTTGGTAATAATATATTTAATAAAAAGACATTATTTCACAGCTTAAGCAGGTTTTTTCTAAATATAAAAAACAAATATTTATTATTATTTATGCTTAATTAATTATGAAAATTATAGTAATTTCAAACAAGATTCGATGGAGATGGAATAAAAGTTATTTTCTTCATATAAAGAAGGTCTATTGAATAAAATATTCAAATTAATATTTTTAAAAATTTAATATATTATAGTGTTAGCATGTTTTATAACACATTTCAATTTATTCATGAATTCATGATCGAGAATGTTACACATCGTCTTTTGAAAATCTTTGAATGAATAATTCAATGTAATTTACCTCATTACTCTAAATCTTTACTAGTGTGAGGATTTTATCGATTTGATTTCTCATGTTAACATATACTTCCATTGTTTTAAAAAAATAATTTCTTATTATTTGTTTGTAGTTTACCTTATTACTCTAAATGTCTACTATTGTCATGTTACTTCATATTTAGGTTTGTACTAGTTTTAATAATTGAGGATGTAACACTCAATCTACAAAGTATCATTGAAAGCAACTTTCTCAAGTAATTTATCTCATTGTTTCAAATTTTTTGTTTTTTACTTTGTTATATTACATATTGACGAAACATTTGCTCTGGCATGAACATGACATAAGTTTAATATATTTTTTTGATTAATTATAAAATAATATATATATATTTGTTTATAGTTATTTGTATTAGTATTTGTAGTTATTCAAAATGGTGCCCACTTAATGTGAGGCAAATTAGTGGAGTTATTTTGATGTGCTCAATCTAATTAAATATCAACTTTTAGTATATATTTTTTGAAATATTTTATCTTCTTTAATTTTGATATTTTTTGAGATAATTTATTTCTTACTTTATTTCACATTCAATCATGATATGCTTAACTACGATGTTATATTTGAATGTAACTTTCAAATTAACTTTAGCAAATTTTTCAATACTTTTTTAATTGGTTATATTACTATGTAACCCTAAATCTCCTCTCATTTCACCTTTATATCTCTTCGATTTTGTTATAATGTAATTCTTATATTTATTTGATTTTAATATTAATATTAGTTTGCTATTAAAAAAATAGTTTATGATTATTTATGCCAATTTAATTTGGTAAAGCATAGTCAGTCCAAATAAGGTCTAATCTAAACAAATCAATTTTCATTAAAATTTTCCCAAGGAGCTATTTGCAATAAAATATTTATTTTATATTTTACTAAATATTTTATTTTATAAAATTTCATCTTATTTTTTGGAATATTATTATTTTTACTATATTTTTGATAAATAATGTTACACTCAATCTATTGAGTATTTTAAAGTCCAAGTTATTTATATACTTTATCTTAGTTCTTCAAAATTTTTAATATTATTATTTTGTATTACAAAATAATGTAAACTAAGGTATCATAATATAACAAATCAAAGCGATGTAAAGGCTATACAGAAGGAGAATTTTAATTTTCTAGTAATAAAATAAAATTAAATAAGAAAAGTTCAATAATTGAAATAAATTGTGTGAGAAACTATAATTCTATGAAATATTGGAGTTTGAGTGTAACATCATTGATCATCAAATCACGTACAAGTTAAAATGATGAATAAAACAAGCTAAAATTCTTTTGAATAAATTTTTAAATTTCTTTTAAAAAATCTAATTGCGGAAAACTTGTTGGCACTAGTATGAGATATTTTGTACAAAG
Source organism: Vanilla planifolia (assembly GCA_023846275.1). Classification (NCBI taxonomy): domain Eukaryota; kingdom Viridiplantae; phylum Streptophyta; class Magnoliopsida; order Asparagales; family Orchidaceae; genus Vanilla; species Vanilla planifolia. The sequence goes on from JAIUJO010000022.1 coordinate 3,279,876, forward strand.
TAGTGTATCCTAATCAAACCAATGCAATGATCATAAGACAAGAGATTTCAAATTACATGCTAATTCATCAATGTACAAAATTTGAGAAAATGAGATAAATTGTACAAAAATGATGCATTCCAAGTGAGAAAAAAAATCGAGTGTAGCATCTAAAATCATTAAAACTAATAAAAATCAAAATGTCTAATAAAGTTTGTAAAACCTTAAGGAATTATATATTTAAAGTTATTAAATTAAATATTACAAAAGGTGCAACTTATAAAAATTTGAGTAAAAACAAATAACTCTAAATTATTTTTTTAATCTTGAGAAAAATTATTAATGCCAAAATCATATAAATTGAAGTAATTTAATATAACCAAAGAAAAATGATGTAAAGGTTACTTGAGAGGAGATTTTTAGTTTCATAGTAATATAATTAAAATAAGTAAAAACAATTGAATGAATGAGATAAATTTTATAAGAAAGTTGCATTCCATAGCACTATGGAGCTTGAATATTAAGTAAATCTATATTAAAGTTGAAATTAAAAACTTGATCTAATATAATATATTAAAAACAAATTGATGTAAAAGTTACATGAGAGAAGATCCAGAGTTACATAGTGTTATAACAAAATCAAATTTAAAAGTTTGAAAGAATGACAAAAATTATAAGGTAAGGTGTCATTAAAAAAATTATGGGGAATTAGTGTAACAACTTGATCATCAAAAGAAGTACAATATATAAATGTTTAATTCAAAAGATTTCATTTATAGCAGTTAAACTATATTTCTTTCATCTCAATGAGATCTCATTTTGATTTAGATAAAAAAGTAAAAGCAAGTAATAAAAATAAAAAATTATTTAAATATAAGGAAAATATAATTTTTTATCTAAAATAAGATATGTTGACCAAAAGTTGTGCTCCAAGTGAGAAAGGAGATAAAGTTTGGTATCCTTGATTATCACATGTAGTATGAACTAAAATATCTGATAAAATATGAAATCATCTAAAGAAATAAAGTATATGAAAACATAAAAATAAATATTTTACTATATAAGGCTGAATGAGTAAGTTCAAAGAAGTTGGTTTCACTACAAACTATCATTGTTGTGAATTATTATGAATTAACAAAAAAAGAAAACATAAACAACTACAAATTATTACTTTAATTTAAGTAAACATACAATAAATTTAAAAAAGAGATAAATTATAAAAATGTAGTATAACAAAATCCTAGACATATGAAGGTCACAGAAGAATAGAATCAGAGTTTTTTTGTTATACAACAAAATCAAAGCAAAATATTTGAATAAATTTGATAAATTATATAAAAATCTTCTATTTTATGATACGAAAGAGATTGAGTCATCATCAATAATAAATTAAGATATGAATCAAAATATCTTGCAAAGTCTCACAAAACCTTAAAAAATAATATTAAAAAAATATTAAAATATAATTTAATAAAGCTTATCTAGTAGACTCAAATGACAACACCTTCACTTAAATCGAGCATTATTTTATATTAATGTGAATTACAAAATTAATTAACAAAATATTATAAGAAATTATTATTTTAATATTAAAAGGATATATTGATGCCAAAATGAGATAACCATATCAAAGCAAAATATTTGATTGAAATAATAAAAACAACAAAAAAGATTCATTCCATGATCTACGATGATTTGGTTTAACTTACCCATCATCAAATTAGTTATAAATAAAAATGCTATAAAAAGCATTTGAAACCATAGAAGATAAAAGATTTCATAAAAAAATAAATATCTAATTAGATATATCTCATCAAGATGAGCCCTACAATAAGAATTTTGTCTCCATCAAACAATGTTTCAAATTAAGATAAATATTCATGTTAATTAGCATAAGTAATAATAACCTATTATTTTAATATTAAGTATATATATATATATATGAAAGAAAAAATGAAGCAAAATTAAAGCAATGTAATATATCCAAATCAATTTCATGTAAAAATCACATTATAAGATGTTTAAATTTTCATAATATATTTAGGAATCATAGTGAGACTTTGAATAAATGAGATCAATTGAATGGGAAAATTTCATTCCAAAACATACATGTGAACTAGAGTGAGATCATTATTAAAAAAATAAAAAAAGAGTAAAAAAAACTAAAAAAATGAACCAATTCATTACAAAATAAAGTATATAATAAGAAAAATTTAATTAGATAGAGCTCATCGAGACAAGACCAACATTGGATTTAACGTCATTTGTTTTTTGTTTGAGCTATGATGGTAAATATGAATAAATAATTTAAAATTATTACTTTAATTACATGTAAACATACATTAGGCCGAAAGGAAAGACTAAAACTATGTAGTATAAATAAATCAAAGCAAAGAAAAAATTTGATGATAAGATAGTTAGAGTTTCATGATACTAAGAGATTGAGTCTAATATTATTTGTTATTAAATCAAGTATGCCTTAATAAATATAATAAAATAAGCAAAAAGAAGAGACTAAAGTATTTGAAAAATGGCATATATATTTAAATAGAGCTCATATAGATAAAGTCCAATAATGTCTACTTCATCTTGATTGAACCTCTTTTGGAATTACTACAAAAAATCTAAATAATTATGCACAAACCATAATTAAACAGATTAAGTGTAACATCCTCTATTAGTAAACCAAGTGTAAATAAAAATGTCTCACAAAACATGCCAACAACCTAAAAAAATAAAGACTTAATTAACAAAGTAATTAAGCATAAATAATTATAAATTATTATTTTAATATAAACTAAACAAACGTGAAAGCTAAAAATGAGTAAAATTGATGTATTGTAAATAACAAAATAAAAACCATGTAAAGATCAAGTTTAAAAACAGTTTTGATTACAAAGTAGTGAAAAAATGAAAATAATAAATTTTAGAAAAACAAGATAAATTTTATAAGAAATTATAGACGAAGATATTAAGGAGAACAAGCATGAATTTTTTTATGGTCAATTTATTTTGGATTTAAAAGTTAGAAAGTGAGAGCAAAATACCCCACAAAATAACATATTTAGAAACTAAAAAAAATTTTGGATAGAGCTTTTTAATATAATTCCAATGACATTAGTTTCGACTCTACAGGAACAACTTTTTCATTTTGGTAAATTAATAAAAAAGATAAGCATAAATAATCATAATTTATTATTCTAGTATTAATGAAATATAATTTAAAATTAATATGAGATAGGTTGAAAAAATTTAATATGACCAATTGAAAGAGAATATTTTGAAGAAATAGGACAATTTTTATAGAAAAGCTTTTTCAAAGGAATTTAGAAGATCGAGTGTGACAAGGTAAATCACCAAATTAAGTACGAAGAAAGCTTTATCATGTATTGTGCAAAAGTTATTAAATAAAATATTTAAAAATTTATAAAATTTTAATGTTTAATTAAATAAAGCTCGTCAATTCCTCACAAATGATGGTTCTTTCATATGAATCATTGAGAATCGAATGAATACATTTTTTTCCTTATTGATCAAAAGTTGTTTGGAATCATTACAAGTAAGAAACAAACATATCTATAAAGAATAGAAAATGTTAATTTAATATTACTGAAATATTTATTAAAGTAAAAAAGAGATAAATTGAAACAATCTACTATAACTAAATCAAGCATTGTAAAAGCCACATAAGAAATGATTTAGAGTTACATAGTCAAATAACAAAACTAGTGCAAAAAAGTTTGAACAAATTCTTTATATATTATAAAAGAAAATTATATTCCACTATAATAATGATATTGGGTGCAATATCCTAGGTCATCAAAGTATATAATAATTTAATTTTCTTATGAAATCTTATAAAAACCATAGAAAATAAAATACCTTTATTATTAAATAGAGAAAAATTAAAATATCTTATAAAATATACATAAATTATATAAAATAAAAATATTAAAAAAATATTAAAAATGTTTAATTGGAGAAATTCCCACATGAGGGGTCTCGCAATTTTTGCCTCATCTTGATAAGACATAATTTGGAGTTGTTAAAAAATAAAAAATAATTAAGTATAAATAATTATAAAAAATGATTTAAAAATTAAGTAAATATAAGTTAAAGCTAAAATAAGATAAATTTAAAAAAAATAAATAAAATTAAGTGATGTAAATGTTGCATGGAAAGTTCATTTGAGTTATATAGTACAAAAAGCAAATCAAAGCAAAACATTTTAACAATTATTATATATTATGCAACAAAGTGCATTATAATATACTAAAGGGATGGAGTGTAATATTTTTAATCATGAAATCATGTATTAATCAAAATGTCTCACAAAATGTGAAAACAATAAAAGAAAATAAAATTTAAAAAAAATATGCAAATGAATATTTAATTGCATTGAGTTTGAGAAAGCTAGTTCATCAATCATTATTTCATCTCTAATGGACCATAAAGAAAGCTATTGTAAATTGCTTAAGTTAGCATGCATTAATTCTAATAATCATTTTAATATTTAGTAAATATATATTAAGCAATAAAGTAGAAAAATTTAAGCAAGGTATTATAAAAAAAGAAAGTATGAAATTAAAGAAATGAGAAAAATTGTATGAGAAATTTGAAGTTTGGGGAACTAGTGACATCAAGTGTAACTTCCTTGATCACCAAATTACGTATGAATTGAAATATCTCAAAAAGTATGAAAAACACTTCAAAATAAAATACTTCCAAATAAATAAATATATATTTTTTTGGTATAACTTTTTTTTGTGAGGCCACAAACATTTTTTTTGCGACAATCAAACCTTATTTGGATTTTGTGTTAATATGCAAAAAAATTATAAATAAAAATAATAAATCATTTTATCAATATCAAGTAAAAAAGTAAATTTTAAAATATGATAATTTGGAGTAATATATTATAACCTAACGAAAGTATTGTAAAGGTAATATGAGAGTATATTTAGAGTTACATAGTAATATACTGAAATTAAAGAAAAAAACTTTGAAGAAATTTGATAAAATACATAGGAAAGTTTCTTAGGCAAGATGCTATAGTCATCAAGAATGACATCATTAGTCATATAATTAGGTACTATGCAACATGCCTCATAAAATAAAAAATATTACAAAGTAGACTATTTCAAAACATTAAAAAAGATTAAGTAATAATAAAAATAATAATTTCCAATGCAAATGATAAAAAAATAATTTTTTATAATTTAATAATTAAGGAACTATATGTTAAAGCAAAAAGGAGTTTAATTTAATAACTATAATAAACAAAAGAAATTTAATAAATTACATAAAGTTTATAGGAAGGTTCAATTGAAGGATAATACAGAATTTGAGTGAAAAATCCTCAATCGTCAAATCAAGTATAAAGAAAAATATCTCATAAAGCATGTTATGACCATATAAGAAATAATTAAAAAATAAAAAAAAATATATATTTAATTTGATATAACTCATAAATACAAGGCCAACAACTTTTATATTTAATAAATAAGAATAGGTAATAATAAATAATAACTATAATCTCACGCAAAAATATATTGAAATTGAAATGAGTTAAATTGAGGTTATATAATAAAAGTGATTTAAAAGTCACACAGTAGGAGATTTAGTGTTACATTGTAGTATAGCATGAAAGAAGAAGGATGGAGTGTATCATCAAATCAAATTTGAAACAAAATATCTCTAAAATTATGTGAAAAATATTAAAAAATAAAATATTTAAAGGAAAATAAATTATTGTTTTATTAGAAATTACTCATTAAGAGGAGTCTAATCATTTTTGTTCATCTCAATCATACCTCATGAATTAATACAATTTTAGAAAATGAATAATTGTAATAAATAATAAATTTTTATTTTTAGTTTTCAATAATTACATTTCAAAAGTGAAATATGACTAGTTGAATAAATTTAATATATCTAAAGCAAGGCAGTATAAGCATCACATGACATAAAATATAGTTACTTAGTAAAATGACTAAATCAAAGTGAAAAACCAAAATAGATGAGATAAATTTTGGTGCAAAGTTCTATTCCAAGATTCAAAGAAGATTGAGCGTAACATCTACAATCATAAAATTAGCTAAGAATTAAAATTCTCATGAAGCAAGAAAAAATCAATGTTGATAAAACATATAAAAATGTGAAAGTAATTATTTAAATGGATCAAGCGCATCGAGATGAGTCTAATGATATTTATTAAGACTAAATCAGAAGACAATAGTAGATACTGAGAAATTACCAAAGCAAATAAAGATAAATAATAATAAAATTTTATTTTTTATTATGAAAATTTATATTATAATTGAACAAAATAAATTTAATCGTTGTAATATATACAAATCAAAGTATTGTAAAGGTCACATTTGAGGAGATTTTGGGTTATATAATTATTTAATTTAATCAAAGAGAAAACTTTTAAGAATTAAGATAGATTGTATAGGAAGACAAATTTATAAGATCCTTAAGAGCATAAGTGTAAAACCATTGCCCATCAAATTTGCTACAAATCAAAATGTTTCATAAAGTATGCCATAATCTATGAAATAATAGAGTTAAAAAATATGAAAAATAAATATTTAAGAAATAAAACATATCAAGACATGACGAAATTCTTTTTTTGAAATATTACAATTTATCAATATAAATAAGAACAAATAACAATAGAGAATTATGTTAATTTCAATTCAAAAAATATGATAGCTAGAAGGAGATAAATTAATGTAATGTAGCATAACTAAATAAAAGTGAATTAGAGTACAAATTATAAGAGATTTAGTATTAAATTGTAATTTGAAAAAATCAATACAAAACATTTGAAAAATAAAAAATAAATTGTATGGGAAAGTTGGTTTCAAAGATAGAAAGTTGATCGAGTATGATATCCTTAATCATCAAATCAGGTAAGAATGATAATTTATCATAAATAGCATAAAAAAATAAAGAAAATAAAATATTTAAAATTATAAAAATTAATAACTCAACGGATAGAGATCGTTGAGGTTAGGCACACAATTTTGTATCTTTTGGATGAAACATCATTCAAAATAAGGATAAATTACCAATGTAAACAAACTTAAATAATAATAAATTATTAATTTATAATTACTTAAATATATAATAAATCTAAAATGAGATAAATTAAACTATTGTAAAACAATTAAATCAACACAAAAAAAGTTTGAGACATGAAAAAAATTGCGTAAGACAATGGCATTTGATGACAATAAGGAGATCAATTGTGACATAATTGATCATTAAATAAGCTTTCAACAAAAAATCTCACATAAAATAAGCTAAAATAATTTAAAATGAAATTTTAAAAAATCTAAAGGTAAATAATTCATTTCAAACAGCTCATCAAGATATGTCCAACATTTTTTATTTTATCTTAATCAAATCTCTTTAAAAATTATCTGAGACAACTACATGCAAGGATACTAAAGATTTCGAGTGTGACATTCATGATAATTAAAAAAGCTTTGAAAAAATGCCTTCTATAGTATGCCAAAACTCTAAAAAATAAATTTTAAATTCCCTATTTGACCTTGTTTAGAATTAAAATAAATTTAAAAAAATAAATTAACATTAATATTTGTGACTTTTTATGTTGATATTAAATAAATATATATATATTTCAAAAGAAAACATATGATAAATCAATGAAATGTGACAAAATCACTTGAAGGAAGTGTAAACATCACGATAAGATTTAGAGTTATGTGCAAATACAACAAAATAAAAGAAAAATATTTGATGAAATATGATAAAGTGTAATAGATAGTAACATAATTTTATCTTGTTTACTTTTAAAAATATAGAAAATCTCTTCACTCATATCAATTTCAAATAATGCTAAAGCATCTCGACTATTCAATGTTTTCCTTTATTTTAAATACAATTTTGGATTTCATTTTTCAATTACTTAATCCTTTCCTTCATTAAATATCACTTTTGTATTTTTTCCAAATTTCATTTTTATTAAAATAAAGAAATTAAAATTTAACAAAAATAATTATATTTATATATATATATATACCAAGTAGGGCCTTGCCCCATGTTGGACATTGTGTAGGCATGAACCTAGGTGGATTGTTGTAAAGGAAGGATTGAGTCAAGGAAAACATCAACAAGTGTGTAATGGGTAAGTTGAACCCACATATGTTAAACCTATAAGATACAAGTGGCATAGGTTATGAAATCCCTAGAACACTAGTGAGAGACAACCACCCTTTAGCTCACATTACATGCGTGTAACATTTTGTGAAGATTGAACATATTTCATATCCTACCTTGTGGGACTAAAACATTTTAAAAAATTCCCATGGCTTACACCTTAGTGTCTAAGCATGCATAAATTTTCTCATTCTAATCATTTATTGGATAGTGAATAATTCACCAAATAGTAATAATGTTTCAAGACTCAAATTAGATGGTAAAAACTCCATCTAATGTTATCAAAATATTAGCATTCTTTTTGTTGTATTAGTTAACCTATCTTGAAAGCAAGTAGCTAAGAGCTCTCCACTTCAAATTCTGTGATTGAGATCATTCTGGCATTTATTATTGATCAGTTGAATGATCTAGATCTCACATGATGTGATCAGATAGCCGAAATCAAATCCTCTGCTATCAAACCATACATAATGCTTCTAATTTTGCAACCTTGATCTAAAATGCCACATGTTCTCTAATCAAATCCAAGGGTTACCATCAATTCCACCTAATGACTAATTCTAAAGCCATTATTTGGTAATAACTTATAAAATAACTTTTTCTTAACTTTTTAACTACTATGATGAAACTTGTTTCCATAAAAATCCAACCATTATGAATGAAAGAGCAAGTGAATGTTAACAAAATTTTTAGATCTTAATAAATTGTTGCATGATATTGTATTAGTGTAAAATCTCCCAACAACACACCACAATTTAGTATTACTCATAATTGGAAACTCCTCTAGTTATGCCTAATCCTTATAAGCTATCATTTTCTCACTTATGTTCATAATTTTGACCTTATTGTGCCTTTATTTATTTGTTAACAAGCATAGAAAGTTGTACATTTATCAAAATTTTGTCTTATTGTACATTTCTTTTTCTTTTGTGTTACATGGACTTACATTTTTAAATGGCATATTTTGGATTATAAAACTTTGTTGGGTTGAGCTCAAACAATTTTGGGTTACAATTGAATCCATAAAAGCTAATAAGTTTGGAGTTCAATGTAAAGAAAAACTTTAAATTCTAATTTTTTTAAAAGTAGTATTTTCTTGACCTCGATTAAGCACGAACATAGATTTTAGTATCAATTGAACCACTTAAAACTTTTTGTAAATTTTTCTTACTTTTATTTTGATTTTCTTCTTGCTCATAACAATTGAAAGTTATATATATAAATTGGAATATTCAGGCTTTCTAGAAAAGTAAAACGCTTTTTGTAAGAAAATAAATACATTCCAAAAAATAGCAAAAATATTTTTTAACTCATAATTCACCATCTTCTTGTAGGATTCTCACACACTCATTTTAAGTATGCTAATTAACAAAGAATTTAGTTAAACATGGCTTGATTATGCTCTATTAATCTTTTAAAATTACAAATCGTGAGGATGTGTCTAGCATATCTTATGCCAATTAGGAAAAACATTTTCCATTCACAAATGTTATAATATTAGTCAATTATTTCACCTAGAAATTCGCTACTTCTAGATTTTTAATCTTGAAGTTCATTTGACTTCACGATATGAGTCGAGTTATCCAAGGGTAAGATTTTTTCCCTTATGTCTTATGATTCCTCTACCTCTCCTCACTCACACCACAGTTGTTCTCCTCCATTTCTTGCTTGGCTATAAAGAAGAGAAGTACATCTTAGATTTCTAAGCTAATTGAGTAAGGCATGGTACATATAAAAGATAATAAATCCTTAATCCATCTTGATACAATCCATCACTAATATTAGGCCATGTTAATCTCATGGGTTGAATCTGTTAATCCTAATGTAGGCTATTATATTGATGCTTTTTCCAAATTTTTGTGTATGGCACAATAAATCCAATTGTTCAGACTGAAAGCAACAAAAATAAAAAATCTAGTTTATTAAGTTCTCAATATCATCCTTATATTGTACCTACTTTGTCTTATACCATGCACCAATTCATTTCATCTTAACTATATCATTCTATGATTTGTGAATGATAATACACTATACATAGTTCTTACTGAATTAAGGTTTTCACTTTTCTAGGGAAAGTTTCTAATACAAAAAATGCTAATATGAACATTTAGTTCAAACAAATCACAAAGACATTCTTAATAAATTGGTAATCTTTCATTATCATCAGATTCCTCCTACAATAAGATGAATCATAAGTGATAAACCTTGATGATATAGAAGTCTATTGTTGTTGTGGTTTGGATTTATGTATGTTATATTGCACATTTTGTACCTTACAAGATGTAAAAAACAAAGTGTACATCATTGTTAATAGATGATATTTTTATCTCTATCTTGTTTTCTTTAGCATAATATGCTGAAAATGAATTGAATTACTAATGAAATTTAACTCATGAACAATAAATCAAACTTTATGTCATATATTAGTTTTAGTTTAATGATCAATTTCTCACTTTTTCCTAATCATTTGCAAGATCTTACTTTTTTCAATAGAAAAAATTGTGAATGCACAAAAAGCTTATTAAAACATGATTTTAATGCTCACTTTTTGAAATTGTTTAAAGTATAAATCCATAAATAACAATGGTAATAAGAAAAGAAAAATAATCTAAGTTGAATAAATAACATGAAATGAGTTGAGGATTGTATATTATGATTACCACAATCGTATTAGCATGATGAGGCTAAGAGAAACATTAGATATAAGGAACCATCAGATAACAATAAGAAAATTAGTATGTCAATTCAACAGACACATAAAAATTTTAGGGTCATAAAGTTATGAAAAGTGTTATTAGTGGTTAGAAAAGACATATTTAGCACTTGAAATAATACAATAATAGCTAAAGTACTAGTACAATATGAAGAAATGGAATAAATTGAGTTTTTTGTTTGAGTTAATTTAGATAATCACCATTGTAACTAAAGTGTTTTTGATCTAAGAAATTGAAACAACCTTGGAAGAGATGACTAAGGGAATATAACTTTAAGAGAAATAGAAATACTAGAATGCATGAGTCCATAAGGGACAGAAAAGGTGATATATATTAATTATTCTAACAAGATACCCAAGGATTTAAAGATAAATTTTTACCTATATAAGGCTCATTATATGCAACAAGGCTAGGAATTTTATCACCTTCTAGTCATGAGTTCTCTTAAGACCACATGTTTGACAAAAAGCTAGGAAAAAACGTTAACCACAAGAAAGAAAAAGTATGATACCAAGCTTACTTCAAAAAGAATAGTATACCCTATGTTCTGTTGGCCATTACTTGGAGTATGGAACCCTTTGTTTTGCATAAAAACCTGGAACCACATAAAGATAATAACAACTAACTAAATATCCATGAAGCATGTAAATAGAATTTAAACTAAGTTCTATTTTTCTTTCCTCTTAAAGCTATGACTTTACATGTTGAACATTGCCTATCATTAGGGTTATTGAGTCATGATATTTCCATTTTATAATTAAATTCATGCTTATCTTTACTTTAAATCTCCTTAATGAATTAAGCATGAGGTTTATAAATTTGGTTAATTAGTAATTATGTAACATGCTTTATTAAAAATCTATGATCCTATTGTGAAATTTTACTTCCAATTTTCAAGTTCTTTGTATACTATAAAAAATGATAATGTTCATTGCATGTTTAAGTGAAGACATTGAATTGTTGCATTTATTTTGTGTTGAAATGGAAAGAAACTATGTGGCTAAACTTGTTATTAAATATGAGTTATTTAATGGCATTTCATAATGAAATCGACATCTTAAATATCTAAATTATTCAAGATGTTACTATTTTGAAAGTTAAATGCAACTTCTTATTATGTGACTCCCAAGAGAATTGAATTTTCATGAATATGAAAATGGGACTTAATTACTCATGAAAGCCAAACTGTTTTTTGGACAACAACTTCCATAAATAAATTAGGTTTCTAATGAAATTAATTTTTTTATATTAACATTTCTTTTTTATAATTAAGAGTATTTTTGACAATTTAGTAAAGTAAATTGATATTGCAATTTAAATAGTAATACGAAATTTATGCTAAAAATATTTCTTGAATGTCAGAGCTAAAAACTTTTCAATTAAGCCATACTTTAAGCAATCATGAGTAAATACATGTATGTCAGTGTCTAAAATTTCAAATTTGAAGAAATATTTTTGATTTGAAGTATTGACAAAACCTATAATACCAAGAAATATTATTGCTTTATGTTAAATTAATATCAAGCATGAACATGAAGATATGAATTGAGTTTTCATTTTGAATGTTGCTATTGTAAGCCTTCTAATTATGTTGATTACGAAACAAAACTAAGAACTACCATGTAAAGGCTTCGACTAGAAAGCTTGATGGTGGACCATAGAAGAAGCCTAAATGTTGATCTTTTTTGGTTCAATCAAGAAGTGATTAGGAAGTAAAAATTAAGAATGGTTGACTAGTACATTTCATTACGTCAAACTAAGTCTAAGGGCCTATTATGGTTTCCTAAATGAACCTAAGGATTAGAATTAATTGTTAGGGATTTAAAATTTAAATGCATTAAGTTAGAAATCAAAATGTTGTTTATTAAAAATTTGATAATTAAGTGTTTGGAAATTAAGTACCTAAGGTTTGAAATTTTAACCTTAGTATGGTTAAGCACCTAGGTAATGCTAGTAAGGGATAAAAGTAAGTTTTGATTTGAAAATACCTAGGTTGAGGTTAAAGATTGTGTAAGAACTACTCATAAACTAAGATAAAATTACACCTATGGACTATAATGTTTTACGTGGAAACCAAGAGATAAAAAAATTGTATTAGACTAAGGAATGAAGTGGTTGGTGAGACCTTGAAAACACCATGCTTAAGGGTATGTTTCAATGAGGCTCTAAATTAGAACATGGATCAGTGTTAGTTGAAATGGTGAACTTAGGTCAAATCTTAGAATTTGTGTTAAGAGAGGGCAAAGGAGTTTGATGGTTCTATTAGATGTTTGTGAAGCCCTAATCTCGATTGGATTATTTTTTAAGATCGTGAGTAATGAAAAATTATGCTCTTATTCCATGGATTAGTGCTCTAAAAGCAATATGGGAGGGATATGTAGCTCAAGAGAGGCTCTTTTGTTCGGTTAGGTGGTTCAAGTTTTCTTATAAGGCATGAGAGTCATTTGTGAAGCTCATGTTAATCAAGGATTGAAAATATGGGCTTCTCTTTAGCTAATTCAACATAGAACTTTTAGCTTGAGTGAGTTCTCAATTGATTTTCTATATAGCCTGGAAGATTGTAACAAGGGTTCACAAGTAGGCAAGTTCAGCTTTGTTGAAAACCCTAGGCGAGTCTATATAGTTATTAGAGTTCTGAGAAAATTTCAGACGGATTTTGTAGATTATTAAGGTTTTACAGAAAGCTCAAAGCTTATCTTAGATAACCGCTTAGAGTTACTGGAAATATCTAAAGAGCCCCTAAATTTTTTATGATGAAACTATAGTGAATGATGTTACTTGGTAAAAAAGTCTACATTTGTGATGGCATAGCTTATCTTGTAGAAAATCCTAGATAATAGCCCACCAACAAAAGTTGGGTTAATCATCTATACTATATGATAAGAGTCCAACCAATTTGTTTTTTCTAGTTGAGCAACATATACTATTTTATGATCAATAGGAGTTCGTGAATTTGGTTATCACATAGTAAAGAGTTTAATGAATTTTATGTGAGTGGTGAAGCCTCGATGGTGGGCTTTTAGATAATGTGGTAAGGATTCCTTGGTAGTTGAGTTGCACTGATCCATAGAACATCACCATAGACCATAATTAGAGTCACCTAGTAAAGTTCTATGTGATTATTAAGGACACCTTGAGACTCATGAAGTAGACTTAATTGTTCAAATTTGTATAATGAAGTACCAAATTTGTGATGAGATAGGAGTGTAGAGCAGTCACCAAGGACATCTTGTGTATGGAGGGAGTGCCAAACATATGGCAAGACATTAAGCATCCATTATGTTAACCATGTGATTAAGAAGTCATAGAAACTTGTGACACCATGATGAGCATCGGATGGGACCAATGATTAATAATTAGTGCTTTTGATTAGCTTGGCAAGTTGAGATATCTTTTGTCATATCAATGGATATACTAATAATTTTATTCTACTTGATATGCTATTATGTTATTACTTTATTATTTTTATAATAAAACTTGAGGATTCTTTATTAAGCATGGCTTACTCTCCTCCCTTACATCATATATAAGTTTAAATGGTTATGACCTGACATAAGAGTTAAAAAAGGTTCCTTTGAGTTAATACATTAGATGATTATTCATTACTTGACATTTTATGTTGTTAAAGTTTTCTATTCAGACACAACATTATCATTTACATTTGTTGAACTTTGGATTTTATGGGACTTTTGCAATAAACATTGAAATCCTTTTTTTAAAATTTGATGTGAGAGACTTAGACTTTTAGATAACTTGTGGATCACATAATGATCTATTTGACAACATGGATTTGCATAAATATTCTTCATCACTAGCTACCACCTCTCTTTTCGTGCCATGGACAAGCTAGTACATATTAGCAAGTTACTTAACATGGAGTGAATTACTTCTTGAGTTAACTAGGGGTGACTAGTTGGTTTAGGGACAAGGTTAAACTTGGGTGGCAAAACACGAGAACGATGATCAAATTGTGAGATTCCTGCTCTCAATTTTGTTTTCATGCTTATGGAGTCAAAGGTTGCTAACAAAATACATTGATCAGTGCATTGTTCTGGTTGCTTGCAATGATGAAAAAATGTTGTTAAAATGGTTGTGCCTCATGTTCTTCATGTCAATAAAAATTCCATAATTTTCCATCATCAATTAGCATCCTTAATAATTCCACTTATGGAATAACACTAAGACTAAAATATTTTTTTATTAACAATTTTTTCTAATTATTTTATGATCTAATTATATAAATTTCGTTGAGATCGTGGTCACTAGATTCCTAATAGTTTATTTTTTTCATATTTGACATTCGTCTCCTTTGGAAAATTATTTACATAATAGCCATTATCACTTGTTACAAAATTAACCAACTAGAATGATTTAATTAAAAATGAGGATGGAAACGATGTTATCACTTAATAGTGAAGCTTTTTAGGTGCTACAATATTTTCTTATGCAATTCTTAGTAATCTTATTTCATAGATTGATGGATGTTCGCAGCTATTTGTTGACTATCAAGCTAGGTACTTTTCAATGATAAACTACTAGATTATAATTTAAAGTATCAACAATCAGCACTATATGATTGCTACAGTTGTCATTTACTTCAGTATAACATAAAGTATGCATACAAATAGATATTGGTGAGTGTCATACCAAGAAAAGTTTTTTTGAAATCCATTGGTGCAATACAACCTATGCATTAGACATTAAACTTATCTAGTAGCTTCTAACATGTAGCATGATTTTAAAGCTAAAAGGTTCAACCCACTAAAATAATAATCATAGTCATAGCTATCACCATGGCTGAGCCATGTTCCTCCATTAACTAGTCCACTAAATAAATGAAGTCTATTTTACCCAGAATGGATGTGACCCAACAAGATATACAAAAAAGGTGCTTAGATGCAAATGTTCCAACAACTTGTCATTCACTCTATATCTAATCCTTGGTGCCATAATATACCAAAAAAATGAATAAGAAAATATGTATTGAACTTAAAACTTAGTACATTAACCATTTGATAAAACCTTGGAAACCAACAAATACTCATATCTCTATAACATGTAGATAGATGGTTATTTCAAACTAAAACATCATGTCTTTAAGAAATAAGCAGTACTACTATTACAATACATAAAGTCTATCACCCTAACTCTAACATCAATGGGTTGCACCTTATCGTTTTGGCCAACATGTAATGGAATGGCTACACTAGGAAGCTTAATAAGAAATTCTTAAGGTATGCTATAAAACTTTATAGTAGAAATATGTATATAACTGACTTCATAAATGGAAGTGCAACTCAATACCATATGTTAATAAATTATAATCATACAAAATGACCTTGTGTTACCCAAGTAAGATAATTCATAACCTAAGATATGACCACGATAGTATTGCATTAATCATTTACCCTCTAACATAATTTTAAGAATATTAACTCATCAAATAACTTTTAAGACTTCAATAATTTTCAAAAATCTCACAATTCCATGATGGTGTCAATAGGGTGACCAATGTCCAACCAACTATGCTGGTGTTCCCTTCATGGCTATAGTAGTCCTAGCTTAAAATCAAACACTACAAAATACCATAGAACACATCATTACAAAATATACCACAACCATGTTCCTATAGAAGTTCATTATAAGCAAGCACCACTAGACCATACTAGGGAGTCTAATCAATAATCCTACACTCAATAATCTAGATAATATAATCATGCAAGATGTTACATCCATTAAGCTACCAATTTATCCATTCAATTTAAGGCTTCATGTTGGCACGCACAACTAATCAAATATGATATGGATTGTGTGGTATGAGCAACTAGTTATTGATATTATCAACAACTCTAACAAATAAATACCCTTTAAGGTAAATTAGGAGAACATAGATTAGGATATATACATTTCTATTTTATATGCAAAACATACAAGAAATTGTAAGAAATAATTATGGTTAGAAGTAGAACTCCACCAACACATCTCAATAGTTATTGTGGAGTTTAATGGCATTTCAAATGTTGGTGAATACTTGGCCAATGTTAGCCAAGATGTAAATGTAATGGATGGGTTCCAATCCTTTATTAAGAACTCATCATTAACATAATTATATGTACTTGAAAGACCATTCAATTAAAATAGGAAAAGGAGTTGAGGTATTATTTGGATGGGACTAGATTGACTACTATTCAACAAAAAATGGCTTTAACTATTTCTTCACTTTTCAATATGCCACTTAGTAGGCTAGCCCCTATTCATGCAACAATTCTTTTACAATTGCATTATGTCACCTCAAGAAAATCTCACCAATTTAGATGTTTATAATTTTTTGTAGTACCACGCATTCAATGAAGCAATAAAAAATAATTGAGAACTTCTTCTAAAAGTTTTAGTGATGTACAAATTTGGTCCTAAATTAAGAAGTCTAGATATGTACCATAAAGAATTAATAATGATAGAATTGGAAACATATTTGAAAACAAGACAATATTAAAAGTTTCCAATCATAGGTAGATTTAACCTATTATGAAGCTCAAGTGGAACTAAATCAGAAACAAAGGGCAACTGTTAAGTGGTTAAAGAAAGGATGATCAAACTAAAACTATTTTCACTCACTAGTACTTTTGCAAAGAACAAAGCTTTCATTTAATAAAATTCAAAACAAAGCTACAAATTGGATTAAAGATAAAGATTAGATAGCTTGAGAAGCCATTCAAAACTTTCAAAATCTATGATCAACCTCAAGAGGGAATTCTAACTAGAAAGCTACTTAAAGGTTACGACACAACAAACCATGTCTTATTAATAGAGAACAAAATGAATCATTTACCAATCAAGTTACAATGGAATAATGCATAGCGAAAGGACTTAATGTGGAGAGCACTGTCGACATGGATAGATTAATTGGATTGTTCTACAAAAAAAATGTTGGGACATTATTGCACCAATTCTTCTACTAGCCACTAAGGAGTTTTTAATGGGGGCCAAATTCCACCATCCATAAAAGCATATGTACCATTCAAATTCAATAGTCATAAACTATATGATCATTTCATGCAATTAGGAAAATGAATTTTTATACAACTAAATTAGTAACATCTTCACAAAAAATCCTTACTAGTAGAATTACAAAAATTGTACAAGAAATAATGTCTTCTAAATAGTCGACATTTATTAAAGCAAGAAACATTGTTGACAAATTTGATGTATTGGAGAGCTGAATCAATAAAAAAATAATGACAATTTTGGTCATCTCAATGGAGAAGTTTTATTCAATGTTTTGGAGACATTTGGATTCCACGTTTGTTTTATACATCTAGTTAAAAACTACATTCAATTTAGTAAAAATTCAATGATTAGTAATGCAAACCCATATTTATTTTTCAAAGCTACAAATGTGAAGTAAGGAGACCCTATATCACTTGCTTTATTAATAATGTAGTTGATGCCTTATGTGATGGAATAAGGAACTTATATTCTAGGGGTAAAATGGGCAACTTTTTGACTCAAAAATGTCGTACACTAATTGCTATCTCTCATTTGTGGGTGACATCGTCATCTATATAGTACAAATGAAATAACCTTTGAAATGGATTTTTATATCTGATTCAAAAAATGTTAGTTTAGATAATTAATTTACAAAAAAGAATATCTATTATGTTAGATAAAGCCTATAACTAGAAGGTAAACTTCCAAGACCCTATATCTTTAATAGGGGAAATAATGCATTACCATACGATACATTATCGATAAAATATAATAAAGAATTAATTTGATGGAATAAAAAATGGCTATCAAAAATTTATTAAATTCTATGCCCACTAGCCTCTTAATGGTATTGGATCCAAGAAAAACTATCATAAAATGAATCAAAATGTCAATAGTAAAATTATTATAGCAAAGCCAAACAACCATAATGGTTTCCATTGGAGCTCTTGGATGAAGATATCTATCCCATGAGAGGAAAATGGTTTCGATGTTAAGAATGTTTGCATTAAAATCATGGTGTTCACCTACAAACTTTGGTCATCATTCATAAATTCTAAATCATTATAGGCAACCTTCATGAATAGAAGGTATAAGCAAACCATACAAAATTGGAAACTTATGACAAGAATAACTACCACAAGCTTTGTTGCTTTCTACACATAGTAAAGAATCTTCAACTTATGGCCATCCCAACTAATACAAATAATACTATGATTATAAGAGAAAATATTAAGATATACTAAAACATCATAATGCACACTACTCCACAAAGCTTACAATAGATTAGAAAAGTACAATTTGAACTAGCAACATGAGCATGCTAGTGTTATACATTAATCAAGAAACATTCTATCACTTCTACAAAAAGATTTTTTCGAAGTTGGTAATGCAATAGTGATTTAATGACAAACAATGGATGTCGAATATTAGAAACTCATTCAAAAAGACAAAGTTAGATGGGAATCAAACTTCACCCGTGATAATATTGATTCACTGTTTTTAGACTTCGATATATAAAATTGAAATCTCTCTTAAAACATGTCAAAATATTAGAATTTTTTTTTTAAATTATGAAAATAAGTGTTCAATATGATAAAGCCCAATTAGATAAGTCTAATGACAATTGTTTCATCTAGAATAGATCTCTTTTGAAAATAATATGAATTACCAAAGTAAATAGGCATAAATAATGCTTAATTAATATTTACAATTTATGTAAATATGCATTAAATTTGAAATTAGATAAATTGAAGTAACGTAATATAATGAAATCAAAGGAATGTAAAGGTTAAACAATAGATGTAGATTTTCAATGTAATATAAAAAAATAAAAATGAAAATTTTAAGGATATAAGATAATTTGCATGTAGAAGTTACACCTAAAGAGATCCAGTGCAGCACACTTTACTACTAAATTAAGTAAAAATGAAAATATTTCATAAAGCATGTTAAAACCATTGTAAGCAAAGTTATTAAAAATGTAAAATTGGATATTTAAATGCATAAAGCTCGTTGAGATGAGTCCACCAACATTTGCTTTAACTCTTTACATATAATATGGAATTATTGCAAATTACCCAATTATATATAGGTATGACAATAATAAATTATTATTTTAATATGAAATAAACAAATAATAAGGCTAAAATAGATAAATAGAAGCAATGCGATATAAATTAATCAATGTGATGTCACACAGTAATGTAATTAAAAGAAAGAATAAAAATTAAAAAAAATGAAATAAATTGCATAGCAAGTTTGATGCCATGATATTAAGGAGATTTGGTGTAACATTTTTTATCGTCAAATCTGGTACAAATAGAAATATCTCAAAAATATGAAAAATCATAACAAAGAAATATATTTAAAATTACAAAAATAAATATTTAATTAGATAAAGCTTATTAAGATGAATGTAATGACATTTTTTAGTTTCCATCTCACCTTATTTCAAATTATTACGAATTACCAAAATAATTAAACATAATAATAATAATAATAATAATAATAATAATAATAATAAATTATTATTTTATCATTATGTATATATATATATATATATATATATATATATATCATGATTGAAATTTTATTAATTAAGGCAATGTTCTATGACGAAATGAAAGAAAAAAATGGTTGAAGAGATGATATCAATTATGGGGGAATATTGCAATCCACAATACAAGGGAGATCAAGATATTGTATATGTCATGCTAATCTAAAAAGTGAAACATTTAAAGATATAAAAATTACTTTTTTTTATTAAATACACCTAATCTAAATGAGTCAAATAATTCTTTTTTCGTCTCAATCATACATTATTTAGAATAACAACTAATTTCTAAATCAAATGATCATAAAGAATAATAAATTATTACTTTCAAAATAAATAAATATATATTAAAGCTAAAATGAGATAATTTAAAATAATGTAATATAACAAAAAAATATGTAAACATCAAGTGAGGTGAGATTTAGATTTATATAATAATATAAGAAAATTAAAGAAAAAAATTAGATAAAATAAGATAAACTATATGAGAAAGTTACATATTAATATATTAAGGACATCGAGCATAATATCCTTGATCATCAAATTTGGAATGAATCAAAATATCTTGGAAAAGATATAAAAAGCCTATGAGTTTGAATATTTTAAACAATTAGAATCAGGAATTTTACGCTCAATGTCCATAGAGTATTCCATTACAATTTACCTGATTTTTTCTAATGTTTTGCTTTGATTTGGTTACATTTCTATGAAAGTATAATTCCCATCTTGTTTGATCTTTACATTGTTTTGATTTGATTTTTTTACATTCCTTTAGTTTATCTTGCATTAGTTTTATTACATATTTAATTAATATTAAAATAAATATTTAATTTTATTGATTCCTATTTACTTTGGTAATTATCATAAATGTTAAACTAAGCCTCACTTAGAAGAAACAAAAATAGTTTAACTCATCGCAAAAGGGTTAGTCAAATTAAATATAAATTTTTTAATATATTTATATAGTTTTTTTTATTTTAACATACTTTACGAGATATTTTGATTCATTACTAATTTGATAATTGAGAAAGTTACACTCGATCTTCTTATTATTTTATTGCACAATTTATTTATTTCCTTCAATCATTTTGCTAGCATTCGAATATCAAATTCTAATTCTACTTTCTTTTGGCATTTTCAACACTTTAATTAGGTAATATTTCATTACTTTAATTTATGTCATTTCAACTTTAACATATATATATATATATATATATATATATATATATATATATATATATATATATATATATATATATATATATATATATATATATATATATATACATAATTTTAAAATAATCATTTGTTAATTTTTTTGTTTATTTGCTTAGGCAATCCATTATAATTCCAAACATAGTCCTTCAGAGAGTAAATGGTATTACACTCATCCAAATAATCTCTATCCAAAACATTTTTAAATGTTACATAATTTTTATTCATTTTAATTTCTTAAGGTTTTTGCACAATTTTTAGGACATTTAAGTATGTTAATTCTCAATGTTATATTTTGGCATATTTTAATTTTCCATGGTACTTAATTTGCCTATCAAGTTTGTCACACTTGACATGTTTTATATCATACAATGTAGCTTTCCCATAAATTTTCTGATTTTTTTTCAAATTTTTCTCTTTCATTTTGTTACATCACTATAAACTCTAATTATCCTCTCGTATGACGTTCACATTTCTATGATTTTATTATATTATATTATTTTAATTTATCTCATATGAACAATAAAATATATTTACCTAATAATAAAAAGATTTTTTTAAATTTACTTTCATAAATTATTGGAATTCAAGACAAGATCTAATCAATACAAAATAAGTGTAGTTGGACTAAACTCGGTGAGCATCCAATTAAATATTGAAATTTTTATTGTTATATACTTTTTAAAATTTTTTAGCACAAATCATAAGATATTATGCTTGTACATAATTTTATGATTGATGATATTATAATTGATTCTCTTAGAATTTTGTAATATAAATTTCCAATATACTTTATCTCATTTTTAAAAGTTTTTTACTTTAATTTAGTTATATTACTACAAAACTCTAAATCTCCTCTCATGTGCCATTTATGTCATTGATTTTGTACTACAAAACTCTAAATAATAATTTATCTTTTTTATACTTATTTAATTTGATAACACATAGTAATTCTAGACAAGATTTGATTGAGATGAAATAAATATTATTAGACCAATCTTGATGAGCTCCATTTAATTCAATATTAATTTCTACATTTTAAATATTAATTTTTTAGGATTTTGATATGCTTTGTGAGACAATTTCTTTCTTTTGTTTAAAGTTTTTTTTATTTTTTTATATTACTATTTATTTCTAAATCACTTCTCATGTCACCTATATATGTCTTTAATTTGGTTATCTAAGATTTTTAAAATTAATCTTAATTTTGCTTTATTATAAAAACTTGTCATTAAAATAATACTATGTCATTATTTTTTTATTCACTACAATAATTCGTAAAATATCCAAAAATGGATCAATTGAAGTTTAACAAATTTTAATGACTCATCCAAATGAGCTTTATGAAATAAAATTTATTTTTTAAAATTTAAATTTTAAGTATTTTTGCATGTTTGAAAAGACAACAAAATTTGATTATAGATGATCCTTCACCTGATCTCCTCTTTATCAAATAAAGAAACTTTATATATTATTTATCATATTTTTCAAATTTTTTTGGTTGAATATGGTCATATTACTAAATTATTCTAAGTCTATTCTATTTTTTCCTTTACATTACTTTTATTTTATAACATTATATAATTCAATTTAACTTTCTTTAGATGTGATATATATTTACCTAATCGTAAAGTAATAGTGTTTTAGTATTTCTACATATTTACATTTTAAATTGGTAATAATTTGAAGTGAAGTCAAATTGAGACATAAAAAACATCATTGGACTCTTCTCATGTAACTCAATCCAACTAAAAATATATTTTATAGTTTTAAATATATCATTTTATCATGTCTCGCTATGATTTATTAGTTATTTCTATTTGTACCTCTTTTGATGATCGAGAATGTTATATATGATCTCTTTAGTTCTCGAATTCTAAATCTCTTGTACAATTAATGACAGTTCTTCAATGCTTTTGCTTAAACTTGGCTCCATTAGTGTTAAGCTCTAATTCTCCACTCATGTGACATTTAAATTAATTTGATTTAGTTTTATTACATTTCTATAATTTATCTCATCTTAGCTTTATTATATATTTACTGAATACTAAACTAATATTAATTATTATTATTGCTTTTTTACTTTTGAAATTTATAGAAAACACAATCTAGGTCTGATCGAGAACAAACAAAAGGCATTAGATAAGTCTCCACAAGCTCAAGCTAATTATATATATATATAAATTTTTTAAAATAATTATTTTTCAAATGTATTAGCATGCTTTATAAGATTATTTTATTTGTTCTTAATTTGATGATTGTGGATGTTACACTCGATCCTTTTGTTATCTTAGAATGCAACTTTGCCAAAAAATTTATCTCATTTTTTAAAATTTTTCACTTTCATTTTGTTATATTACTTTGATATTCTAATTCTCCTCTCCTATGACCTTTACGTTACTTTAATTTGATTTGATTTTATTACTTTAGTTTATCTTATTATGTCATTAATTTTAAAAAATAATTTATTATTATTTATTTTTTATTTTCTTTTGGGATTATCAATAGTTCTAAATGATATGCAAAGGAGAGGAAACAAATATACCTAATGACCTCTACCCAATTAAATATTTTTTTAATATTTTTACATTTTTTATTTTTTAAGGTTTTGGCATGCCTAAAGAGGCTTTTAGACTTTTACATGACTTGTTAATTGAATATGTTACACTTCATCTCCTTAATATCTTAGCTTATACCTTTTGAGTATAATTTGTGACATCTATTTAAATTTTTCATTTTGATTTTGTTACATTATTATGAAACTTTGATTCTCTCTATTGTGACCTTCATATTGCTTTAATTTTCTTATTATGTATTGCTTAAATTTGTTTAATGTCTTCTTTAATATATATTTACTTAATATTTATATAAAAAATTATTATTATTTATGATTTTTTTCTTTGGTTAAATGTAGTAATCCCAAACAAATTTTGATCAATATGAAACAAATGTCTTTGTGGTTGTCTTAGCAAGCACTATCAAATTAAGTAATTAATTTTATAATTTTAAATACATTTTTGCTTTGTGGAACAAATGATGATGCATTTTTAGTCATACTTGATTTGATAAATGAAAATGTTTACTTGATCCCTATAGGATCTTAAAATGTTATTTTCTTGTATAATTTATCTCTTTTCTATAAATGTTTTGTATTACTTTGGCTATATGATTATGAAACTCTAGTTCCTCTCCTTTAACCTTTAAATTTCTTGGATTTGGTTATATTATACTATGATAATATATCTTATTTTACTTTTATTACATATTTAGTTAATATTAAAAAATAATTTACTATAATTTTACATATTTATTTCAATAATTCATAATAATTAAAAAGACATCTAATTGAGAAAAAATAAACATCATTGTACTCTTTTCAATGAGTACTTTTAAATTAAATGTGTATTTTTATATTTTTTAAAAATATTTTATTTTGTAGTAATTTGATATGTTTTATGAGAAATTTTGATTTGTATCTAGCTTCCACTCGAACCTTGAATATCTTGGAATGCAACTTTTTCATATAGTTTATCTCATTTTCTCAATTTTTTTACTTAATGTTAATATCTTGCTTCCACTCTTCTATTTTATGATATTCACATACATTGATTTGGTTATATTATATTTCTTTAATTTATAAAGAATATTATCACATATTTACTTAATAATAAAATAATAATTTTCTATTATTTATGTCTATTTATCATGGGGATTTCTTAGTAATTGCAAAGAAAGTTTGATCATCACAAAAGGAACATCAATGCTCTTATCTTATAACAACTATCTCATCAAATATACATTTTTAAATTTTTAAATACTTTATTTTCAATGGTATTAAAATATCTTATGAGATATTTTGATTCTCACATAATTTAGTGATTAAGGATGTTGCCCTTGATCTCCATAGCATCTTGTAATGCAACCTTCCAATACAACTTATCAAATTTCTTTAAATTTTTTCTTCGATTTGATCACATTCTTACGGAACACTAATTCTTGATTTAACTTTTACATCACTATGAATTTGTAGTGTTACATTTCTTTATTTCATCTCATTTTAGATTTATTTTGTATTTACTTGATGTTAAAATAATACTTTTTTATCATTAATGCTTACTTTGATAATTCTTAAAAATTTTAAATTGGGTTTGATTGAGACAACAAATACTGTTGGACTCATCTTGATAAGCTCAATCAATTTAATATACATTTTTAATTATTAAATAATTTATTTCTAAGGCTTTTGTATTATTTACAAGTCATTTTGAACCATTCTTGATTTGATGATATAGTCAACTACACTTTATCTCCTTAATGTCATGTAATTGAACTTTCTCAAATAATTTATCATTTCTTCAAGTGTTTTGCTTTTAATTGGTTATATTACTATGAAGCTCTAAGACTTCTTATTGTAATCTTCATATTGTTTTAATTTTGTTATACTTCAATGCTTCAGCTTATCCCATTTCAATTTTAATGCATATTTACTTAATTATAAAAGAATAACTTATTATTATTAAAGCTTATTTGTTCTAGGATTTCATAGGAATTCCAAACTTAGTTCAATAAAGATGCAACAAATACTTTTACACCGATCACAATAATAGATATCCAAATAAATATTAGATTGTACATATTTTAAATATTTTATTTTTAAGGGCTTTGGCATAATTTATGAGGCATTTTGATTTATTTCTTTGCTGATCAAGTATGTTAGACTCAATATCCTTTATATCTTCGAATGCAACATTCTTATATAATTTATCTTGTTTCTTCAAATTTTTCTCTTTAAAATTATTGCACTACTAGAGGCTCTAATTCTCCTCTCATGTGACATCCACATTGCTATGATTTGATTAAACTACATTGCCAAACTATTATAATTTTAGGTTTTATATTTTTTTACTTAATCATAAATAGTAATTTATTATTATTTAAGTTTATTTACTCTAGCAATTTTTAGTTATTCCAAGCAAAAGAAAATTTGGACGAAATTAAGGATGTTGGACACATCTCCATGTGCATACTCCAATTAAAAATTCAAATTTACATTTTAAATTTAAAGAGACATTTCTATTTGAACCTTTTGTAATGCCACTTTTGAGCATAATTTATCATTTCTTCAAATATTTTGTTTGATTTGGTTATAGTAACATTGAACACTAGATTTACACACATTTGACTTTTACAACATGATTTTGTTATATTAATTGGATTAATTAATCTAATTTTATGTTTATTATATATTTACATAATATTAAAAAATATTGGACTTATATTTATTCTTTTTTAATTTGGTAATTCATAACAATCACAAAGGAGGCCTAACAGAGAGAAAAAATCTAATTAGACTCATTTTCATGAGTTCTATCCAATTAAATATTAATTTTTATAGTTTTGAGATATTTTATTTTCAAAGATTTTAATATATGTTATGAGCCATTTTGATTAGTACATGATTTGATAATCAAAGATCTAACACCAAATCTCTTCAATACCATAGAGTGAAACTTTAACATACACTTTATCAATTTTTTCAATTTTATTCTTTGATTTAGCTATATTTCTATTTAACTATAAATCACCACTTGTTTGCCCTCTATATGTCTTTAATCTAGTTTTCTTATACTATTTCTGTTTATCTCATTTTAGATTTAGTATATATAAACTTAATATTAATGTAATAATTTTGTATTATTTTTTTCTATTACTTTAATAATTTGAAAAAAACATCATTGGACTTATCAAATTAATTATTCATTTCTACATTTTTAAATATTTTATTTTTTAGTTTTTGGCATGTTTTAAACATCATTTTGATTTCACTCTAAACTAAAGATCATGAATATTAAAATTGATCACCTTAGTATCTTAGAATGCTGTCTTTTCATACCAAATATGTTATTTCTTTAACTTTTTGCTTTGATTTGGTTATTACTACATAACTCTAAATCTTCTTTCTAGTAACCTTTGTATCACTTTAATTTCATTACATTAAATTGCTTCAGTTTTTTTTTTTTTAATTTTGTTACATTACAATGCCTTAATTTATATTATTAATTTGCATTAATTGTAAAAAATATCAGATTGAGATAAAAAGAAAATATTGGACATGTCTTAATGAGTTATATTCTCTTAACAATACATTTTTAAATTGTTAGATTTTTTATTGTTTTTCTTCATTCTTAACGAGACATCTCTATTTCTGTCGAATTTGATGATTTATGATGTTATATTTGATCTCCTTAGTATCTTCGAATGCGCATTTTCTTGCAATTTATCTCATTTCTTAAATTTTATCACTTTGATTTGGTTATATTCCTATTAAATAATAATTCTTATCTTGTATAACCATTACATTGCTTCTATTTTATTTTATTACATTTCATTAACTTATCTCATTTAAAATTAACTTTATATTTACTTAATATTAAAATAATAATTTATTCTAAGATATGCTTATTTTCTTTCCTAATTTACAAAAATTCCAAACTAGTTTGATTGAGATGAAATAAGCATCATTGGGCTCATGTTGACAATCCAACTAAAATTTAATAAATATTTAAATATTCAAAAATAATTTATTTTATTTGATTTTGGCATGCATATGAGATATTTTGATTCATTCTTGATTTTGTGATCAAGGGACTCACACATGATCACTTAAGAATCTTGGAATGAATCTTTCTCGTATAATTTATATAATTTCTTCAAATTCTTCACTTTTATCTTGTTATATCATTACCTCTAATTATCTTCACTTTTGAACTTTACATCACTTTTGTTTGGTTATATTTAATGCCTTTAATACATCTCATTTCATTGTTAAAATATAATTATAAAATAATAAAAAATTATTATTTCAACTTACCATGATAATTGGCAATAGCTCGAAATGTGGTTTAAAGAAGTGAACATAAACATTATTAGGCTCATCTTGATGAGGCATACCCAATCAAATATATTTTTAATATTTTTTATATACTTTATATTATAGGCATTTTGGTATTCTTTACAAGTCATTTACATTAGCACCTAATTTGACGATTGATTATGTGATACCTGATCTACTTTGTATCTTAGAATTTAGCTTTCCCAAATAAGTTCACTTATTTCTTCAAATGTTTTGCAATCATTTGGTTATATTTTCATGAAATTATAATTCTACTCTTAGTGATTTTAACATTGCTTTCATTTTATTATATTACATTGGCTTAATTATTTTCTAATTTTAGCATTAAAAAATAAGTACATAGTATAAAAATAATATCTTATTATTATTTTATGTTTATTTGTTTTTATAATTTATAATAATTCTAAAGAATGATCAATCAAAAAGAAACAAAATTTTATTGACTCAGCATAATGAGCTTAAACAATTAAAATATTGATTTTTATAATTTTAGATTTTTTTGATAGTTTTGGCAAGAATGATGTAGCCTTTTTATTCAAACCATTTTTGACAATCAATTGTGTTATGCTTATCCTACTTTCCATCTTTTAATGTACGCTTCAAATATAATTTATAATATTTATTCAATTTATTTGATTTAGTTATATTATTATGAAAAAAAAAATTCTCCTCTTAAATAATCTTTACATCCCTTCGGTGAGCTCTATCTAAACAATTATTATTTTTATAAATTTTAAATATTTAGTTTCTTTAATTTTTATAGGATTTATAAGATATTTTATGTATTATCAGATTTGATAAATAGAATGTAACACTTGATCTCCAAAGTATCTTCTTTTATAATACAATGTAATTCTGAATCTTCAATTATGTGATGCTTAAATCTCTTTTTAGTAGTTATTTTTTATATTTCTTCAATTTATCCCATTTGAGCTTTGTCATATACTTAATATAAAATTTATAATAATATTTTATATATGCTTACTTGATTTGGTAATTCTCAGTAATTCCAAACATGGTATGATTAAAGTGAAATAATTGCCATTAGGAATTTCTTAGATAGAACTCATCTGTGGAGCGTAACAACAATTGTTTCTTCTTGATCAAACATTTAATTACTAAACTTTACCAAAATAAATAAGAATAAATAAAAAAAATATAATTTTAATATTAATTAAATATATATCAAAGAAAAAATATGACAAATTTAATTAATGTAATTTAACAAAATCAAAGAAAAGCAAATGTCACATGATAAGAGATTTAGAGTTATATGATAATTAACAAAATCAAAGCAAAAAAGTTTTACAAATAAGATAAATCAAGAGCATTGAACCAAAAGGTTTAACATCCTATATCATGAAATCAAGCAAGAATAATATTGTCTCATAAAACATGTCAAAGCCATTAAAAATAAAAGTATTTTAAAATATAAAAATAATATTTAGTTGAATAGTGCTCATTGATTCTTGTCCAATAACATTTGTTTCATCTTTAATAGACCTAATTTTGAACTACTTCAATTTACAAAAATAAATGAGCATAAAAATTAACAAATTATTATTGTTATATTATGTATGTATTCATTAAAGTTGAAATGAGATTAATTAAAGAAATATAATATAGCCAAATAATGTTTATCTAAAAGTCACATGAGATGAGATGTAGTATTACATGGTACAATAAGAAATTCAAGTAAAAAAAAGCTTTGGAAAATTAGTTCAATTATTTGACAATGTTGCATTGCATGATACTAAATTGATCGAAGGTAGTAGCTTCAATCATCAAGTAAAGTATGAATCAAAACAACTCAAAAAGTAGGCAATGATCTTATAAGAGAAAATATTTAGAAATATATAAATTAATATTTGCATAGATAGAGCCCATTGAATTGAGTTCTATGATGTCTATATAATTGTGAATTACAAATGAATAGAAGTATATAATAAGAAATGTTTTTAATATTAAGCAAGTATTTACTAATGTTAAAATGATCTAAATTGAAACAAAAACATAAAACCAAATCAATGAGAAAATTATTAACAAATGGTACCAATTATACGAGAAAACTCATATTCCAGGTGTTGAGGTGATCTAGTGTAACACTCACGACTATCAAATTTGGTACAAATCAAAATATCACAAAAATCATTTCAAAACCATTGAAAATAAAATATTTAAAAGTTTATAATTAAACCTTTGATAGGATCGATCACTTTGAGATGAGTATAATGACATTTATTTGCTCTCGATAGAACCAAATTAAGGGTTATTATGATTTGCCAAAGTAAATAAACATAAATAATAAAAGAAACTTTATATTAAATATATATTAAAGCTAAAATTGATAAAGTAAAGTAATGTAATATAACCAAAAAAAGCCATGTTAAAGCAACATAAGAGATGATTTATAACTAAATAACAATATAGCTAAATCAAAATAGAGGATTGTAAAAAAATAAGAAAAGTTGTTGGGAATGTAAAATTCCAAGACACTGAAGAGTTTGCATGTAATATCTTTGGCCATAAAATAAGTCACAAATTAAAATTTCTTGTATGTTCCAAAATATTACAAAACAATATTTAAAGGTATAGAAAATGAATATTTATTTAGATAGAGTTCATTGAGATACATTAATTGACATTTTTTTCCA
Organism: Vanilla planifolia; assembly: GCA_023846275.1. Taxonomy (NCBI): domain Eukaryota; kingdom Viridiplantae; phylum Streptophyta; class Magnoliopsida; order Asparagales; family Orchidaceae; genus Vanilla; species Vanilla planifolia. Next base: position 3,311,082 of record JAIUJO010000022.1, read on the forward strand.
TCTTAATTAGACCTTATTTTGAATTATTATGAATTACACAAATAAACAACCATAAATTATATTAATTTTACTTTTAAATAAATAAATATTATAGTTGAAATAAGATAAATTAAAGCAATAAGGTATAACTAAATAAAAGTTTTCTAACGGTCACATAAGTGGAGAATTATAGTTTCATAGTCATATAATAAAGTCGTAATGAAACACTTGGAAAAACTAAATAAATTATGCATCAACTTTTAATTACAAGCTACTAAGAAGATCTAGTGTAACCCTCTTGATGATCTAATCATGTATGAATCAAGTGACTCATAATACAGGCCAAAACTACAAAACAAAACAGTGAAAATATAAAAACTAAATTTAACTTGGATAAAGCTCACAAATATGAGTCCAATGATATTTGCTTCATGTTAATCAAAATTGTTTTAGAATTATTACAAAATAAATAAGAATATATTATAATAAATAATTATTTTAATGACAAATAAAATGATATTAATTTAGGAAGCAATGTATTAAAGCTAATTCAAAGTTATGTAAAGGTTATTCAAGAGGAGAATGAGCATTACATAGTGATATAATGAAATCAAAGAAAATGTTTTGAATAAATGAGAAAAAATCTAAGGGAAAGTTCATTCCAAGATATAAAGGAGAATGAGGGTAACATCTTTGATCATGAAATTTGGTACAAATGAAATATCTCATAAAATATGTAAAAACAAAAGAAAATAAAACATTTAAAAAATATAAAAAATATATTTAATAAGATAAAACTTATCAATATGAACCCAACAAATATTGTATGTTTGATGATAACAAACATTAACTATTTCTAATTTGTTTGTTTAAATAAAATTTTAGATTTTAAGTAGTAATGCTCATGTCCGTGCAGGAACTTAAATAAGATGTGTATATGTAAAATCACACGAAGATCATCTTGGCTTGAGTGACAAACCATCAAGAGATATATTTTGAATTAAATTTTAGGAATTTTAATTTTATCTAAATTACAATGCTAATCTTGACATAAATATTTATTACAAATATGAAAAAGAAATTTTAATTAAATTAATCATTTTAAAAAAATTAGGCCCCCAAAAAATTAACACATCCTCATTGACTATTTTGAGAACAATTTTTTCTTATAATATCTTAGTATTTTCTTAATAAATTTTAAAAAAATTATATTATAATTGTAATAACTAATTATTAAAAAAATACTAATTAAAAAAAGAATTGTTAAATTATATGGAAAAGGAAACAAAAGTAACGACAATGCCTCAAACACGCTATCTGTCATATTAAGTATTTAAAAATGTAACATCATCAAGTGCCTACATCATTGATCATCAAATAAGTTATGAACAAAAATGTCTCCTAAAGTATGCCATATCTTTAGAAATTAAAATATCTAAAAATATAGAAACAAATATTTATGTTGTTAGAGCATGTTAATATGAGCCCAAAAACATTTATGTCTTCTTGATCAGACTTCATTTGAAATGACTATGAAATACTATGAAAATGAGCATGAATAATAGTAAGTTATAATTTAAATATTTGGTAAATATATATTAAAACTTAAACAAGAGAAGTTTAATCATTATTATAGAAGCATATTAAAGTGATATACAGGTCATAATAGAAAAGAATTAGAGTTACATAGTAATAAATTTAAATCAAAGAAAAACATTAAATGAAATTTGGAAAAGTTCAAGTTTTACTCCAAAATACTATGTTGAATGAGTGTAACATCTTTAGTTACCAAATAAGGAGTAAATGAAAATTTAACTTAGAGAATGCCAAAATCTTTGGAAAATAAATGATTAAAAATATAAAAATAAATATTTAATTGGATTTAGAAAAGGAGTAAATCAAAATTCAACTTAGGCCATGTTTGTTTCATCTGAAATACCATGTTTAAAATTACCACAAATTTAACAAATAATTAATCATAATAATAATAAGATATTCTTTTAATATTAAGTAAATATATATTATAACTAAAATAAATTAAATTGAATCAATGTAATATAACAAAGTCAAAATGATATAGAAGTCGCATGAGAAGAGATTTAAAACTATGTAATAAACAAACAAAATAAAAGAAAAACAATTTGTAAAAATGGGATACATTTTACATGAAAGTTACTTTCCAAGGTACTAAATAGATCAAATATAGCATCCTTAATCATGAAACCCTATAGTAATTGATGGTCTCATAAAGTGTGTCAAAACCATAAAAATTTAAATATTTAAAAATATAAAAATTAAAGTAATCTAATATAATTAAGCCAATTTAATATAATCATGTCAAGAGAGGACATGTAGAGTTTTAATGCAAAGTAACAAATACAAAGTAAAACATTTGAAAAAAGGAAATAAAATGTGTGGGACAATTACATTGCAAGATACCTAGGATATCGAGAGTAACATCGTTAATCATCAAATAAGGGACAAATTGAATTCTCCTAAAATGATAAAATAATATTTTTAAAATAAAATATTGAATAATAAAAAAATTATTATTTTATTCGATATAACTCATAGTGATAAGTCTAGAGACATTTAAATTTTTTTATTCATACCTTATTTAGATTTACTACAAATTATAATATTAAAATAGTATAAAAAATTAAAAAACTTATCCCTTAAATGTTAAGTAAATATACATTAAAGCCTAAAAAAAATAAAATGAATCAATGTAAAACAACCCAATTTATGTGATGTATAGGTCATATGATAAGAGACTTAGAGTTGCATAATAATATATGCAAATGGAAGAGAAACTTTTTAAGAAACGAGATACATTGTATGAGAAAACTATATCCAATATATTGACAAGATCGTGTGTAATATCATCGATTATCATATTAGGTAAAAATCAAGGTGTCTAATAAAAAATTCAAAAACAATTAAAGAATAAAATATTAAAAAATACTAAAAAAGAATATTAAATTGTTTATAGTTGTTGCGATGAGTTCAACGTCTATTTGGTAAGTCTTCATGATACCTCATTTGGAATTACTATAAATTACAAAAGAAAAGAAGTATAAGTAATAATAAATTATTATTTTAAAATAAGGTAAACATATGTAAAAGCTGAAAATAGACAAATTGATGCAATGCATATACCCAAATCATGGTGATGTAAATTGTGAGCTAGAAGACATTTAGAGTTGTGAAGTAATCTAACCAAATTGAACTAAAAAACTACAAAAATGAGATAATTTTTATGGGAATGATGATTTCTAAGATACTAACGATATCTAGTTTAACATTCTTGATCATCTAATTAAGTGAAAATTGAAATGCCTTAGAAATTTTACCAAATAAATAAATAATAAAATATATTCAAATATAGAATTAATTATTTAGTGGGATAGAGCTCATTTACATGAGTCCAATGATGTTTATTTCATCTTGACCAGACCTTGTTTCGAATATTTTTGATTATGGAAGTAAATAAGTATAAATAATAATAAATTATTATTTTAGTATTTAGTAAATATATCTTAATGTCAAAATAAGTTTAGCTATGGAATTAAAATATAGCCAATTGAAATAGATGCAAAGATAGAATAAGAGAAGAATTAGAGTTTAAAGTAATATAACCAAATCAAGGTAAAACATTTAAAAAATTAAGAAAAGTTTTACTCAAAACTTGTATTCGAAAATACAAACAAGATTGAGTGTAATACCATTGATTGTTAAATCTATTATAAATTGAAGTGTCTCATAATGAAAGCAAAACTTCAAAAACAATGTTGAAAAATGTAAAAAATTGAATACTTATGATGATAGAGCTTACTGAGATAAGTTTGATAATATTTGGTTCTTCTCAATTTGACCTTGTTTGAAATTATCACAAGTACCAAAGTATATCAACACAAATAATAATAAATTGAATGAATTTAGTAGAATAACATTAAAGTGATGCAAAGGTCATATGAGAAGAGATATAGAGTTATAAAGAAATATATATAAATCAATGAAAATAATTTAATGAAATAAAAAACAATGTATATGTATGTTGCATTCTAAGATCCAATGCTGACTAAGTGAAATATCTTGATAAATAAATCAAGTAGTAATTAAAATATATCGTTAATGAACACTAAAACCCCTAAAAATAAAATATTTAAGTATTTATGAGAATGTTGCATTGCAACATATAAAGGAGATTGATTATAACAACCTCAATTATCAAATAAGAAACGAATAAAAATATCTAAAAAATATACTAAAAAATCATAAAATAAAATTATTTAAAATAATAGAAATAAATATTTAATTAGATAAAACTTGTCAAGATGAGTCTAATGATGTTACTTTCATCTACAATGCAACATATTTGGAATTGATACAAATTAGAAAAACAAATAAGCATAAATAATCACAAAATATTTTTTTAATATTAGTCAAATAAATATATATTCAAGAAAAAATTATTTCAAATGAAAAAATATAACCTAAGTAAATCAAGTGATGTAAATGTAACACCATAAGAAATTTAGAGTTATATAATAAAATAACTAAATAAAAAAAATATTTAAACAGAAGAGATATAATGTATAACAAAGTCTCATTTCTACATACAAAAGAGATCAAGTGTGATATCCTTAATCATCAAATTTGGTACAACAAAATATTTAATAAAAAATAGAAAACTCTTAAAAATAAAATATTACTAAAAAATATATAAATGAATATTTTATTTCATAGAGAGCTTATCAAGATATGTCCAATAAGGATTATTTTCTCTATTTGACATGATTAAAAATTATTGAGAATTACTAATTTTAATAAGCATAAAAAATTATTTTTAATATATTAAGAAGATATATATTAAATTGTAAATGAGATAAATTTAAACAAAACCAATATAAAAAATTAAAGCAAAAAAATTGTAGAAATGAAATGCATTACACGAGAGAGTAATACTACGAAATATTAATGAGATCGAGTGTAACATTCTTGATAAACAAATCAAGTACAAATCGAAAATTTCTTATAAAGTGTGCAAAACCACTAGAAAATAAATACTTATTTTGATAGAGCTTGTGAAGACGAATCCAAAAATGTTTATTTTGTCACAATTCAACTATGTATGGAATTATAGTGAATGCAAAGAAATTATAAATAAGAATTATAAATTATTATTTAAATACTAAGAAAATAAATATTAAAGCTTAAATGCTAAAATTTTAAACAATGTAATATAACCAAATCAAAGCAAGTAAAGGAAAGATGAGATAACATTTCGAGTAACATGATAATACAACAAAATCAAAATGAAGTAGTTGAGAAAATGATGTCAAATATATAAGAAAGTTGCTTTCCAAGGGACGTAAGAGACCAAGTGTAACATCCTTGATTATTAATTAAGTACAAATGAAAATTCATAATAAAACTCATCAAAACGTTGGAAAACTAAATATTTAATAATATAAAATAAATTTAACAGCAAAGAGATTGTCAAAAAAGAGATAAATTGAAGAATTATAACAAAACCAAATCAAAGCTATGTAATTATCACACAAAAAAAGATTTAGAATTACAAAGATAAAATATCGTAAAGGACAGACATGAGGAGATTTAGATGTACATCATAATATAATAAACTAAAAGATAAAATATTGAAGAAAAGTGATAAACTATACAAGAAAATTATATTACAAGCTAGCAAGGAAATTGAGTGTGACATCCATTATTGTCAAAGCTTTTAATCAATAATCTCTAATCTAAAAACATCCTTCATTATCAAATCTTATACAAAATCAAATGTCTCATAAATCTCACAAAACTTTGTAAAATAAAGAATTTGAAAATATAAAAAATGAACTCTAAAATGGATAGCCTTGTTGACATGATTCTAATGAAGTTTGGACTTCATTTCAATAAGGCCTCCACTAGAATTACTACTAATTACAATATAACCTGAATGAAAGATATGAATGGGTATGAAAAGTAAGAAACTATAGACATAATTCTCATTTGAATCAAAAGTATTTTATTATTTTATTTGAATTTACAATATTTTATTTTCTGTTACAATGGCATATGTCATACTCTTGAATGATACATTAATATATTCTAGATAACCTTTATAAATAAATTTATTTTTTTAATATGTTTTTTGAATTTTTTTAACTATTTTATTAATTTCTTAATTTCATTGATTTCTTATTTTACCATTTGTTATAAATTTTTCTTCAAACTACTTGACAATATTTATTTGTTTAAAGATTTTATAGCTATCTTTTAATTTAAAATATATTTGAGAAAAATAAAAAATATAAAAAAATTAGAGAATATAATATATTATATCTTTTAAAATATGGTATGTGAACTTCATGTAGGAAATATATAAGAGTAGAAAGATAGTCGATGTAAATAGAATACATTAAAAAGAATATAAAATTATGTCAAGATAATTAAAAATTTAAATTATATGAAAAATAATTAAAAGATATCTCATAAAATTAAGTATTTAAAATTTTTATATAAAGAAAAAAGCTAATAAAAAATAACTACTCAATAAAGTGTATTTAGTATCTTAATTCTTTATTGTAAGACAACTCTAAACAATCATTGAAGATTGAAAATAAAAAATATATATAAATAGAACATAACTTGAATATGTGACACAAATATGAAATTCAAGTTAAACAAAATTAAAATGCATTTAAATATAAGTTCCTAAAAATTACATGCCATGCTAAATGAAAATTTTTAATAATTTAATCTTGAAAAATATGTAATTTTCAAAAAATTTTAAAATATCTAAATTATTTAGGTAATAAAATAGCTTTAAATGACCAATAGAACATGCATTATATATTAATGGAATTCTTATAGTTAGACAATGATAAAAATGTTTTTGTGGAAAAGTAGCGCTTTTAAAAAAATTAATTATAATTGAAAAAATAGTTGATATTGCAAATATTTTAACTCAAACTGACAATAATAATTTAAACTTTATAAATGAACTAAAATGCATGGTATGGTCTAAAAATGTATAAATTACAATGGTACTAGTATAACAAAAAATTTTAAAGTAAAAGTTTTTGAGATGTTAGTCTGCAAAAAACATTTTCAAAAACATAAATTTGTCAAACTTAATACTTCTAGAAGAAATAAATATTTATAGCAAAAACAATTATTAAGTATGTGATAAAATATTTAAACTATTGAAGGAAAATATGAAAAAGTCGTCATGTTAATGAATTATTAGAATTTTTTATTATATTTCTACTTGAAGTCAATGGAAAATAGTTTTAATAATATACTCATTATAAAGGAATTGCTTGAATAGGATAAGAAAAATGATAAAATAAGAAAAAGGGAGATCATTAATATAAAAACATTGAACTATGAAAGAAGATAATTATTATATTGCAAAATTTCACCATAAAAATGCTATCACTTTAGTAAAAGAAATGTAAACATTCGAAAAAATAGAATAATTCAATATTAAAATGGTTGTTCAACTAGAAATGGATAAAATATTTAAAAATTATGAAATTATTTAAACAACAAAATATTTAAATGGGTTAAAATATATTAGAAAAATTGAAGAATTAATTATCTAAAAATGTAAGAGAATAGAAAATTTTCACACAAAAAATGTACATAATTACAATAAAAAAAAGAAATAATAAAAACTTATTAATAATCTTCAATATACGAGTAGTATGTTGGTAAAAAAACTTATTTGTGATACCAATTAATCGTATATTAATGTTAAAATTTATTTTAAAAAGAGAAAAAAAATTGAATGCAAAGAAAGCTTACATTATTCCATTCAACTTGCAATTAGTTAGTTATTTTAACATTTCAGTAAAAATGTATTAATTAAAATTAGAACAAAACTTCTACAAATTTTTTTTTTGAATATATATAAATTTACAATATTCAAAATCATTCACATAACTAACTAACTAAAATAAAGTCTATTGATGGAATATAAATTAGTTCACATCATATTATTTTTAGAATCTTCAAAACATTGTCTATATAATAGGAATAAAAATTATTCATAATAAACAGAAAAGTATTTTCATTTATCTAAAATGAAATATTATATCCTAACAAAATAAAAAATTATGTTGATGAAAATTTTTGACTTTGACAAAGAAAGAGGGTTAAATTTGATAAAAAAATTAACAGCAAAAATTTACATATTTCTTTTTCAAACTTCTTACAAAATTGAATGGAAATGTTTCTTACTTTCAAAAGCTATATATGAATTCTTAATTTGTTAGTAAAATTCCTCAAGTAAGAATAATTCAATAAGAGATCTTCATTAGTTCAAACTTTTTTAATTTTTTTGATTTAACCAAGCTTATATTCACCCAGTAGTACTAGTTGAGAAACAATAAGAAACTATAGACGTTCATCATAACATGCCACATAAATCAAGATGGTTATGCAAATCAATGCAATGATAATATGATATGATATTCCCTTATAGCCAATGTAGTTTGTATGAAAGAATGTCCTCAAAGGATCATTAATTGTGTTTTTTTTAAAAAATAAAAAAATTGAAAAAAACTAAAATAAATTATTTGGATTAAGCAATTCAAAAACTAGCCATGCATTTCGAGTAGCAGTAATGGTGAGTGGTGAAATAATAGATTGCACAATGATGGGTTAAGCAGCACAAGAAAACTGTTAATCTGAATTTTTAATATGCATTGGTGCAGTGAAATAGAATAGTTTGCAGAACTAATGGGTTGACCTGTCTCAAGTGTGGCTAAAAAAATGTTCCAAGTTAATTCGGGTTACATTGGTGTTCATGTCAGCTTAGGTGATGGTAGTGATTATTGACAATAATGGTGAAGACAACAAAGTATGGTAGATTGTGAATGTCAGCAAAATAAATAACATAATTTAATTTTAAAGAATTTCCAAAAAATCTTGCATTAATGGATTTGTAGAACTAGTGCAATGCCAGTGAATGTGTTTTGGTGAGTTAATGTTAGATGATCCAGTGTCAAATAGGCTTTAAATACTTTTGAATTTAATAGAATCTGGAGTTTAGAAATAGCTTATGAAATTTGCATGAGTCGAAGATGCTAGCATATGTGAAGGAGGAAAATGGTGATGCCTTATTTTGCATGATAACTAAAAATGAAGAAAAAGGAAAGAAAGTACAGCTTAAGTGAGCAAGAAGTAATTTACTCAAAAAAGAGATTGGCTCAACAATTATTTTACATTTGTAAAGAATCAAATTTTATTTAAAAAATATAAAATAATTTAAAAGAAAAACTTCTGAATATGGATATCATTTTTATCAAACTAAAAATAAGGTCGATACTTATTTATGGAATATAAAATGGCAGATAATTAAGCAATACAAAGGTTAATGAGCATACATCATTTGTTAAGAAATTTAGTAACCCTAAATCGTTGCACTCCACTTTCTCAATTTTAAATGTAAAAGTACATACTAGGTATGTTTTATTACAATTATGAAAAGATGTCATATGCATAGGTAAAAGGACATCTCACAGAGTTATAACAAGTTTACATGTATTATTTTATGTAACCTAATCATGGTTCACATGCATGCAAGATTAAAGATCATATTTATTCTAAATTTCATATTTTTTTTCATGGATAGTAAAATAACATGAAAAACTATACAAATAATTCAAATTTCACATACATTTGGTAAATCTTATTATTTTCTATTTTTTCATGCTTTTAGTTTACCTTTAAAACTTTATTTTTTAATTAAATTTGTTTTTTTCGATTCACTTGATGACACTTCAATTTATTTTTAATAATTTATTAAAATAAGTTAACGAATTGAAATGGCTAATGATTTTTTATTTTTTTTCACATTTTAGTGTTTCATAATTTTTTGATATAATTAATATAGTTCTCATTTTTCTTTTTTAATAATACTAACATTTTTATTGACTTTTATATATCGATTTTTATTATGGTTTTGTTGCACCTAAAGTTATTTTTCACAAGCAAATTTATGCATTTAATCTGAATGAATTAAAGTTTCTTAAATATATTTTAAAACTTATATTTATGCCTTATATATTTGGTGTATTTTAATTGCAGAAAAAATTCTTAGTTAAATGTAGTAATGCAATCATGTTAATATTCTAGTTTACTAATAGCTGTAAAACAAAAGTGATGGAATGAACTTTAAGATAGTGTTTTATTAATAATAGTATAATATATTCAAATAAATGGAACAACCTATTCATTTATGTTATATATATTTTGGGAAATTATAGCTGTACACAGCCACTAAAACAATAAATCTCTTATCTATAAAATTTTTAATTAGAATATAATATATTATGAAAAAATATAATTGTTTATACAAGCAATGATAATTTATCATTGGCAAAGAGAAATTCGTGACTTTGTTATATAAAAAAATGCAAAACACAATATGAGATATTATTGGCAAGAAAATGAAGAAAAACTTTTTCACAAAACAAGTTCTTAAAAATAATAGTTTTAATTAATAACAAATGATACATTATTGAGAAGAAAATAAAAAAAGATTAAAAAAAACTAAAGGGATAAAAAAATAAAATGAAAACTAAGAACATCATAGGAAAAATATTATAGCAAAACGTGCAAAACAAATGTATGCTTAAAAAGAAATATTATGAAAAGCACACAAAATGAAAAATTATCTAAAGAAACATGCACTAAAATTATTGAAGATTAAAGGCAAAACAAGTTATAAATTATTTTGAAGTAATTAAATGATAAATAATATTTCATTAATGAAAATGTTTCAATATAAGAAAATTTATATGATTAAAAAAATTTTAAAATTTAAACAAAATATGTTATTAGCAAGACTTTTTAAATTATAATCATAAGAAATTTGTTGATATAGATATAACGAGTTTAGAATAATGTAATAAATTATAACTATATCAATAATTACACGTTTAAAGTAAAAAAAATAAATCAAAACTTTATGCAAAACATATAACCAATCATTTTCTTGCAAATAGAAGAACCTAGTCATATCAGAACAATGTTAGTACGATAATAAAATATTTAAATATTTAAAATAGATTGGGTGAAATATCCATAGCAAACAAAAAGGAAAAATAATGTATTGAATGCTTTTTGAAATGAAAATTTACATAAGCATATTAAAATAGAAAATTATCTTAATTAAAAGAATTTTACATGTTCAAAGGAATTAATGTAATATTTTAATAAAATGTGATATTAGAAATTTTTTTCTATTATATAATATATTAGTAAAAAAACTAATAATTTAATTCAATGATATTATTCCCTAAAAAAGTATAGAAAAAAATAATTAAATATGAAAAATAAATTGAAAAATGTCATGCAATATTAATTAAATTCCTTAATATATATAATTAATTGAATAAAATATCAAAAATATCTTTTACGAAAAAAAAATAAATATTCAAAATTATATATCATGAAAAAGTTTTTTACTTTAAATAAAACTTATAATTTTTTATAATTAAAAAAACTAGTATGCTTAAAATGATTTAGAAATATTAAATAATATTTTTTTAAAAATAACTATTATAAAAAATATATTAAAAATACATATATTATGCTATAATATACATTATTAATAATAATAAAATATTTAATTTAAGAGAAAGAAAGTTTTCTCATCATGAAATGGAAATATTCAATGAAAGATAAAAAAATATAGAATTAATAAAAAAAGGAAAAGTTTCAAACTTTATAAAGAATATAAATTCGTTCACAAAAATAGAAAAAATTAACAAAAAAAAAAATACAGGTAAAATTATGTTTATCTAGAACATAAAATATATTTTCCATAAATTATAAAAAAAACTATCTTGATCAATCAATACTAGATAAATCAATATCCAAAAAATAAAATAAAAAAAAGAATCTTTTGCATCAATTGAATTTTTTTCTATTTTTTTTAAAATCATTTTAGCACAAATAATAAAATTTATAATTATTTTTAATTTTTTCTATTTTTTATTTTAATAAAAATTTTGAAATTTCATTTTAATTTTTGAACATTAAAAAAAGTCTCATAATAATAAGACCTTAATAAATAAATTAACAATTTAAAAAATTTATTACAATTATAAATACAAATCATATAATATGTTAATAAAATTAAATATTCAAAATTTTATGTATAACACTTAATGGAATATATATTAAGAATATAACATTGTTGGACTCAATAATATAAATAATTAACACAAACTAACAATAAAAAGGGCCAACTAGATGGTATAACTTTCCAGTTTTTTAAATGTAAGCTAGCCAAATACAAAAATGTTACATAGGTAAAAAAAAGTACGGTAGTCACTAAAAGTTTAAAATCTTAGAAATAATGAGTCAATCGAATTATTTTGCAATACATGTATAATTAATCAAAAATATTTTTAAATAACTTAAAATTGATAAATATGTTTGTACAATTTTAAACTGCAAAAGACTAAAATAAAATTATAAGAAGAAATTAATCTTGTGAAATCAAAAAAAGAAAAAGATTATGCATATTTATAAGAACAAATAGTTATAATAAGGTAATAACATTAGGTATCTATTTAGAAAAAAGAACTTTTAAATATGTAAGACATAGAAAATTATAGAATAATGAAATAATGTTATCATAATGTGCTTAAAAAATAAAAGAAAAAAATTCACTAATATTGATAAAAATATAAGAAATTAATTTTTAATGTTCAACATTATTAGTATGGTGCATAAAAAATTTTATATCAGGACATCTCCAATTATAACATATTTTGATATAGAAGTATTTAATAATTTTAAGTATAAATGTCATGTAATTCACAAATAAAATATTAAAAATTTAAAATATTGAAAACTAAAAAGTACAAGTCAACATTTAAATAAATAATATGAAAAATAAAAAACATATAAAATTACCAAATAATAAATAAATACTTAATCTTTTAAAAATTTAAAATATTGAGAACTAAATAGTGCAAATCGACATTTAAATAAATAATATGAAAAAAAAAACATATAAAATTAACAAGTAATAAAATATTTAAATTGTCTAATGTTGGAAATGTGTGAACATGATGTCCAAAAGCTGGGGTTAATTGTCCAAATTTATGCGTTGTAAACTTTAATTTGGTTTCGACATGTCAATTACTAATAAGGATATTAGTTAAATTCTTTTAATCTCTAAATACAAAAATAAAAATCAAACTTCAATAATTAAATTTATACCAAGATAATAAATGTTACTACAAGATTCACTTGTTAAAAAGAAAAAACATAGATATTTTAAAAATTTAATATATCAAATAAAATAATTAACTTAAGAGCAATCATATTATGTGCACAAAAACAACTCAGAGGAATCAAAAATAGGAACGTCAATATAATTCACTCATAATATATTTTTAATATTTACATAAAAGATTAAGAAAAGCACTTCTAGATATCTTAATTTAGTAAAACTTCAAAATATAATAAAAATTAAAAAAGTTTAAGATTTAAAAATTCAAATATCCAATAGCATAATGGAATGCTAAAATGTTAAAAACTTTTTCACAATGTAATCGCTAAATAGTTTTATAAAAAAAATCATATAATTAATTAATATTCTAAACTAAATAACAAGCAAATAAAATATATAGGTATGTAAAAAAAAGTGAAGAATACCATCTAATTGATGATGTTTTGCTAGACCTGTAGAAGGCTTGGCAGTTCCTTTTCATTACAATATATCAATTTAGGTATTAAGAATAATTTACTTGAAAAATTTCAAATGTTAAATATTTTATGTTATTGAAAATATTTGCTACATAATTTTCATTAATTTAAATATTTAATTTTAACATTTATTTTTAATTCTTCATTATAATATATATTTTTTAAATTTCCTTCAATATGAAGCTCGCATTACTCAATAATTTTGATAATTTATGTCCATTGCTATAATGTTACAAATTATTAACCACATTAGAATTTTAGAAGTATTTATGTTCATGGTAAGATCTAATTTTTGTTATTATATTAATGGTATTTTTAAAAAGACTTTGATTAGAAAATTATAAAAAATTCTTTGCGAATTTTATATCATTTATTACATTCTTGAAATAAAATAAAAATATTGGAATTTAAGTAAAACTAAAGAACTATGAAGATCAAATAATTAGGATATTAGAATATTGATAATATTAAAAATATTTCTTGACAAGTATGTTATTAAAAATATAAAAAATTTTAAAAAAATAATTATAACATTAGAACAAAAAAAAATAACGATATTGATAATTTTTATTTCTCTATAAGATTGTACAATCATAAGTAATGTATTTAAAGATTGGAATAAATATTTAGAGAAAATATATTAAAAATAAAAATTATTTGGAAAAAAACAAATAAGCTTATCAACATAACGAGATATTTAAAATCAAGCAAGATTGATGTTAAATAAGTTCAAAGAAATAAATGCACAATTAGTTATTGTTCATTTGAAAATCTATGAAATGTTAAATAAAAAAAATAAATCTTAGCACAATAATATATTTTTTGTGACAACTATTATTATAACGAAAGTTAAAATAGGTTTTATGTTTGTGAAGACATTAATAATTTGTCGTTTGAATGTGCAAAGTTATTATTGTTGTGCTCTATTTTATTTACACTTCATCATTGGCTATAAACTTCTTTCTATTCATTTTATTTGAAACAACAAATTCGTCATATCATAATTATTATAATATTTTCTAATTTAAATAGAAGATCTCTTATATTTTTAATTTTGAATACTTCACTTGTTTCTAAGTTTATTTATGTATTTTTTAAAGTTTTTTACTTTTGTAAATTTAAGTGCTTTGCATCACAATAAATTATGCAAATTGTTTTAAGAATTTTAGATATTTACAATGCAAGTCTCTAAAAGTTTTTATTTGTATTATTTTTTAAAATATATTTTCTTATCATAATATATATTTATTGTTTCTGAATTTTAAATATTTTACATTAGATTTGTTTCTCATATTGTTTTAGTTTACATTATGAATTTTTTATTTTTTTATTGAATTTTATTGGACTAAAAAAATGCTGTAGTGCTTGTCATGAAAAAAATTTTAACTAACAAAAAACTAATTTGTAAAATTATCAAGATATGTCATTGCTACATAAACATAGCATGTCAGATCAAAATATGTAAAGTTTTTATAATAATAAAACAACTTTAACATTTAAAATTTTTTTGAAAAATTGAAAAAAATTACTATTACATAAACATTAAAAATTTTTAATATTGTTTAATATAAAAAACTTTTATGTTTCAAAGGAATTTACAAAATAAATGACTTTCAAAAATAAAAAGAAATAACTCAAAAATTGTAATTTTGACAATTAATAAAATTAAAATGAAAATATTACAAATAAAATATATTAAAACTTAAAAAAATTATAATCAATATGATAAAATATTAATACACGAAAAAAATATAAATTACTTGCATAATACATGAATAATAAATCAGTTCTAACTTCAAGTTAAAAATAATCACAATGTAAATAAAAGATGTTAAAAATAAAAAATATACAAAAATTATAATATAGTAAATTTTTTAAAATGCTAAAAGTTATGGTTATAAAAGCTGCACAAAAGTTTTATTGAAGGTAAATAAAATGTAAATTTAATTAAAAATCCAAAATGATGAGAAAGAGGTGCATGAAAAAATAAATAATAATAATAAATTAGAGGTCATCATCGTATGTAAACTATCTATCACATATGCGATACATAAGGGCTCATCTTTATGTTACTTGACAGTTCCTTTTAATTTTGAGAGGATTTTATACTATTAGTCTGTACTCTAATATTATGTTAATAATTTAAATAATAATCTATATAAATATGATTTAAGAATGTAATCTCTTTTTCGTCATATCATTTGATCATTAAAAATAGACATATTCATCCCATATTTATTTGAAATGTCATATTGATCATTTATTGTTAGTTATTTATGTTTTTATTAGTAAAAAAAAAGTTATATGCTATACATTAAATATTTGGAGTTTTTTTATTATTGTAATTTTTTTATTATCTCATAAAAGATTATATTTTATGCTTCTAAGTACTTTTTTTGGATAATGCTTATTCTTTTGAGTAGTTTAAATATTTTATGTTAATCATTTTCTTTTCCTTTAATCCAAAAAATATTTTGCAATATTTGCTAGAACATTGAACATATAAAACCATGCCTATTTGTCAATAGAATGTGGTAGATAATTTTTTAATATTTTGTGTTATTTGTTATTACAATTATTTTGTATTTGCCTAAAAATATTTATATTTTTAGTGATATCTTGTATGTTTAGAATGACACATGAATTTTTTCTTAAAAATTTAATATGAATAACTTAAACCTTTTAAATATTTGATAATAATGTGGTTGAAGTTGTATTTGTTTGCTTTTAAATATTCTATATAATGGATTATTACACAAGGCATGTACTCTTGAATTTTTAGCAGTTAATGTACCAATGTTTAATGTTAGAAATTTTAATTTAATAAGTTTTTTATTTTTTTATCATAATCTTTTATTGTCATATAAGCATTTTTAAAAATTATTGAAAAAAATTTAAAAAATCATACCTTTTGGCTAAGAAAGTTTAAATATCTTTAGTTTAAATAAAATTATGCATATAAGAAAAACAATAACATGATGGACTTTCTAAAATTTTTAATTTTTTAAAGGGTTTTCTTTATGTTAAATGAATAAAAATATATTATTATATGTTAAAAAATGTAACGTGAAACTATAAAATAATACAATATACTTTAAAATGTTAAGTATATTTTATGTTATTAGTGCCTATTTTAATTTGAAATATCATATTAGTCATTTTTGTTGGCTATTTATGTCCTTATTAGTATAACAAAAACATTTTCATTATACTTCAAACATTATGACTTATTTGTTGCCATAAATCTTTTTATAATCCTATATTATTTTTTATTTAAAAAAGAAAATATTAAATACGATTTTTAATGAAGGAGCCCTTATTCATTAATGGTAGTATAAAAAATAAGTTATTAGAAAATAAAAAAATTCTTAGGTTTAAAATAATTAAAATAAATAAGCCACTCAAAAAGGCAAATTTTCTTGTATTAAAATTGTAAATGTATGAAAATAATATAATTATTAAAATGAAATAAATGAATTATTTGTGCAACATAATCTCAAAAAAAATTCATGATATTACAAGTTAAAAATTCTTAATGTTACAAATATTAAATTTTCAAAATTACCAACATAAACAAAACAATCATGATAGCAGAGTACTTAAAACAATAAAAACTATGTATAACTTATTTACAAAAACTTATTCCCATCATATCAAGCATAATAAATTTTAAAGAAAAAAGATGCAAATTCTTAATTTATTTAAAAGAATAAAACTTTGTAATCTAATTGTACCAATTTTTAAATAAATAGTGTAAGCATTAAACAATGGAAAACAATTATTTCCCTTATAAAATTTTTTTAGTTGGCATAGTTAATGTAAGAGTCTTGTTGAGACAATTTAGTACACAAAGAGATGCATGACAACTACTAGTACATGATTCACATGTGTGAAAAAATGTTTAAATATGTAGATATAGTTAGAGATGATTTAAATATTGATAGAGAGCATAAATATTAAGTAATGCATAAGCATATAATAATTGATCATAGTAGGTGATACGACAAAGCAAAAGGTGAGCTATAAAGAATTATTGTGGATAAAATTTTAATTATTTAGAAACTTTATTGTTTTTTGTATTAATTATGTCAGACACTTAGTAGTTACATAATATTTTGATGATAAAAAATTTATCATGTACTTTATTAATTTTTTTGTTTATTATTTCAAATCATATATCTCAAGATTTGATGGATCAGTCCATTGTAGAGCTTAATTAATTGATTCATGGTTTGGTAAAAAAATTAAAGACAAGTAAATAAGTGTTGGAGGCAATGCTTTAGAATACTTGAACTTTCAAATGTTGGAGCTAATTGATAGAGCTCTTAATATAGTAATTTCTCATCGAGAGTATGTCTTCTACTACTTTGGGTTAGAAATATTATACTAATCACAAGATACTCATATGACACACAAATTTACATTGATCATACTCATGATAAGGGGCACAACTTTGCACAATCTTTATGTAAGATGAAATGTCAATCTCTGTTCATAAGAGTAGACGACGAAACATTAAGATAAATAATAGTAATTAAACATGATTAAAATTATTTTTACAAGATGTAAAAAAATAAAAATTTCATCATCGTTATAATTTTAATTTAAATTAACTAACTTAAGAAATAGATGACTCCAAACTTTGGTCTTTTTAGAAGTCATCATATCTTGATCATATCTTTGAAATCATTATTCCAAAGATGCAAAAAAAACTTAAAAAATAAGCTTTTTATAACTAACATAAGCCTAAAATTTCCTAAGTATATTGTTAAGGCATGACTCTTGAACTCATATGTTATACTACCAAGTCATAGAATCACTGTCAAATTCGTTGTGCAATTTATTAGTAAACAAGAGCCTTGATCTTCGAAGCTAACCAGGGGTTGCAAAACTCTTATTTTTTTGTTATTGTATATGCACAAGTAAAGCTTATATAAAATTATCTGATGTGCAAGTAAACAATGTGCATCAAAAACTCCCAATTTGTTTTCCATTTATCACTTCAAAAAAGTTGAAATGGGTGTGCAACATTTGATTTTTGTAACACTAAATAAACTAAAATTTACTCACCTTGCTAAAACAAATTGACCCAAGTCCATAGCCTGATCAAACAATTTTGGTGATTAGACATTAAAATATTCATCCACCTTTCAAAAATGGATAAATTTATATCTAATAATCCTGTCATGCAATTTTCAATATTGAATGGTCAAACTTCTATACCATTTCAAAACTACGTCAATTTTAGTCTACTTAATTATTACATTTTTATAAAACAATAGTTTGGATTAAAATCAATCATGAATAATTAATTTACCTTGATTCAATTAAATAATTTTTTTAATTGATAGTTTACATTAAAATCTATCACATGGCTATCATTTACCTTTTACTAACAAAACAACTTCTTACATCTAACAATCGATATTAAAATCAATCATGCAGTGCTTATTTACATTGATAAATCCTAGATTTGGAAAACCCCGACGACATTCAATTAATTGTTAGAGTTATTTTGTAAACACCGTTGGGCCTCCCAAACTCATTATTTATTATAAACTACTATCTTTGAACAATTATTGAATTTGAACAATTCTACCCATGACAACTTAGAGGACTATTTGGTAACTTTTTTTACTCATAATATGTTTATAAAAAGTATATTTCTTAATATTAAAAAATCGTTGAGAGAATCAAGAATTTGTTCAAGCTACAAAATTTAAGTCTTAACAACTACTATCAATCATTACTTCTATTCATTAGATCCCTGATTCTTTGAACTCTCAACTCTCTTATCTTCTCCAATAAGAAAATTTTTTATTCTTTTATTCCTTCATTCAAGAAAAATCATAATACATTTGTATTTTTTTAATATTTTAACAAACAAAATGATGCCATAAGCATCAAATTCAAAGTTGTTGTTGCAATTTTTTTCTACTTTTTTTATTTCATTGAAATACTATTATAGCCCTTTTATTCTACCTTATTTTAGTGACAGTTGTATATTTGTGAAAGGCTTATACTAATTGCTTTGATTTTTTATTTGTCTTTTTTTGGGCTTCACGTAAGCTTCAATTTGAGCAGCATCATCATAACTTGTTATGCTTTATTATTTTTTTCTAAATTTTCTAATTTTAATTTTTCTTTTAAAACTAAATAAAATTAATTTATTTTATAAAATTGAAATTTGCAAAACATTATTAACAAAGACATATTGGAGCATAATAGGAAACAAAAAAATGTTACTTCAAAATATATTTTTAAAAAACATTTTTTCAGAAATTTTTGTTCTCATTCCTAAACATTCATCCCTTTTCCTTAAGCACACTTCAACTAGCATCAAAACAAGGTCCATTTCTTATGGGAAGAAAATCTTGAGAGAGAATAATGACTCAAATTGATACTGCAGTGAATTTTGCTTAAATTGCATCTTCCAATAAGTCACAACTTCGTTTTGTTTATGAAATCCCTATTGGATGATTAGGTTTGCCTCTCACTTGATGGTAGTAGGTAAGGAATTATTGGAGCTATGACAAACCTCATTCAATTTTCACTTCTAAAAGAATTCAGAAGTTGTACCAAAGCACCCAGAATGAATCAAAATTTAATAAGGTTTGATAGAGAGTCATTGAGGAAGGTGTCAAATATGTTTTTGGCTAATGAGATGCCTCTCTTTTTTCTCATCAAGTTGGGGTTTAAACTTCTGAAGGAAATTGTTGTTGGCTTTCATTGTTTTTATGTTCCATTTGTCAAAAGAAAGAGAGCCTCAATTTCATCTAGGTATGGTCAGCCTTTTGGTTCCTATCTGTCTATCTTTTGTTCTCTCACAACCAATCAAAATGATAGAATTATTGTGATTTGCTCTCTTTTTGCTAACCTGATGGGTAGTTCAATTTCTAGATGCCCATGGTGGGGTGAGGTAATGTCTACCATATGACTTGTGAAAAGACTTAAACGATTATCTTATCAAATAAATGACAAGTTTTATCAGATTTGGCACATGAATTGAATCAATCAAAATTATGCCAACAATCTAAACATCTGGTGGAGAATCAATAAATTTTTTTGGAATGAATCATCCTTCTTGAACCATAAGATAGTGGAAATATAGAAATGTACATCTATAGTGAAATAATTTAAAATAAATATCAAAACACATGATTATTAATTGTTTAGAATTTGTTTTGATGAATTTATTAAAAGAACAAGATGACAGCTAGTCTAATGAAGGATTACCTTAATAATTAACACAAATAATTAGGGTTAAGTATTACCTTGAAATGTCTCTTAAGAAATTAGAAAATATAACAAAATAGAGAAGTGCAGAAATTGTACTACAAATACAAATATTAAAAGGAAGAAAAATTAAAAAATTAAAAAAATATTATAAATAATATGAATAAAATATCAATAATTTAATATTAAAAAAGTACAATTATTAAAAAAATTGACGTCAAATTAAAGTTTCAAAACTAACAAAACCACATAGAAAATAAAAAAATAATAATGCATAAATTATGTGAATATTACATTGGAAAAAGTTGCATTAAAAATAAGAATTTGTATATCTATAATTTTAAAAAAAATTATAGTAAAAATACTAAAAACATTTTATGACAAAATAATTTTAAAGCATTATGGCATTGTATATAATCAAATACATGTAACCTAAAAAAGAAAATATTTCTCTATGAAAAATTCATAATATTAAAAAATGAGTTACATATCATATTAATACAATCATTCATTAAATACATTTGCAAATTTATGCTATATCAATAAAAGCTTCAAAATAATAGAAAGAATGACATTATCGAATACAAATAACGAATCACAAAATACTAAAATGGTTAAAGCACTCACAATTATCAAATTTATTTTTTTTTCTAAAATGTTCATAATTATGTGAAAGCAATTTATTGAAAATTAGAGCATCATAATTGATAAAAAGTATAAAGTGATCAACAAAGGAAATAACAAATATTCATAACTATTTTAATAACATGTAAATCTTTTTGTACAAAATATGTAATGCACAAAAACTTTATTATAATTGAAGACATTTTATTGATGCAAATATCACGAATGAGTAATGCTCATATAAGAAACTATAATTTTTGAAAAAGTTATGTTAACTTAACAAAACTTTAAAATAAAATAAAAAAGAAGAATGTATATAGAATTATAAAATACATTAATGTTATTCATCACTAATGAAAGGGAAAAAATCTTATTAATTTAAAAAACTTTTCAAGAGTCAAAATATATAAAAAATAAATATGATAAAAGAATAACTAAATCTTTAAAAATAATGTGCATAAGTCATATACAAATATATGTAGAAAAAACGTAAAAATATATCTAATAGAAAATTTAAAATGTTATTCAAAATGTGCATAACAAATATTTTAGTAGAGTAGAAATGTATCAGATCGATATATTCACCAAACCTAAAATTTTAATCATTCTTAAGATGGATGTGGTGAAGACTTATGGACATCTGAGATTGCTTTCATCTTATCATACTGCAACTGAATTTTAGAGTTTTTTTGGCTTTACATTATTATTATTTGTTATGGATTAATTTTTGCTTCTCAAATTGGATCGTTAATAATAGTGAACTTAGAGATAAATGCTTTATTTTCATCAATTTAAAATAACATTCTCACTTTTTTATTTGATACAAAATAATTTTCATATTTTTGTTAGTACGATAAATGCCTTATTAATACATTGTCTTTTCAATATTTCAAACTATTAAGTATTTGATATTTTTAACAATTCATCATCAATTAATTTATTTTTTCTATGATTTCTTTTTGACATATTTTGAAATTTTTTATACTTAAAATATTCTTTAATATTTTTTATTTTATGTTTTATTGTGTAAATTTTTTTATACTTTAATTAAAGAGATGAATAATTTACATTATTCTTATTCATCCTTAAAATGCTATTTTCAAGGCATTCTTATAATTTTTGGAATTGTAAGACAATTTACTATTTATATAATTTATTTTTAATCATTTTAATGTTTAATAGCTTTTGTGATTTTTTTTACTTTCACAATTTTATAGTATCTTTATTTCATTTTTATTTGTCTTTTTTTGAAAGAAAAATATTTTTTGTTTTGTAATTCAAATTAACTTAAAATTTTATATACAAGATTCATTTTTATTTCTTTAATGGATTATTCTCCTATAATAACATATTATAGAATTACTTAGAAAGTTACTTTTGAATAGTAGTGTAATAAATTAAATATTTAATATTTTTAAATAATTAAAGTATTTTGTATATTTATATTTATATATAAAGTTTATACAAATTTCAATTTTCTTGTTTTATAGCTAAAAGAATTTTTTTACCAATTATAAATAAATATTTAGTTATCTAAAATATTTCATTTTTGTTTTATAGTAAAACGTTAGGAAAAAACTATTTAAATTGAATTATTATGATGCAAAAAACAAAGGAAATAAAGTACTTTTACAATATTGGAACAAGGTCAAATAAAGTAATATAGGTTATTAGTTAGAAATTTTAAAATTTTAATTTGCATTAATTTATTTTATTTATAATTTGAAATTATTTGTGCAAATATTAACCCAAAAAAGTATTTAAGCAAAATAAAATCTTTACAAAACTTTTATTATAAATGATAAAGTAATAAAAGGTAGCACACTATGATGAACAACACTAAATGTAAAAATTACATATCAAACATTTTAAAAAAAATGGTCATTTATGGCTTAATAATATCATCATAAGAATAAGAGAAAAAATCATAATAAAAGATGACTAAATAGTAAAATAGAATGCTACTTTTTAGAAGAAATTTTGCCCCCAAAAAGATCTAAATAGTACTTGTAAAATGGTGTAATAAAACAAAAACTTAAAATATTATATATTAGTAGAATGTTAAAAATACTAATGTTATAATAAGGTAATAAAAAATATTTGTATGCAAAATTGGTATGAATAATGCAAAGTAACTAAAATACTTTCAAATAATCATTATTATGTACATTATGCATTAGTTTGAAATTATGTCAGTAATATATTAGCATAAAAAATTAGTACTTACACAAAGGATAGCAACAAATTTATATCTTCATAACTTTGTGCATAATTATCAATAGAATACCTTGCCATTAAAAAAATGCAAACTTGTTTCTTATTTAATATAAAAACAAATAAAAAATAAGAAAGATAATTATATAACAAAATATTTCTATTACTTAAAAGAATTGAGTGTTAGAGATTAATAAGAAGTATCTTTACAAATAAATAAATTAAAAAAAAGTGTAATTAATAGAAAAATTTAAATATAATTAATTATTTGAAATGTAGATCAATATACAAAAAAAATTTTAAAAAATATTTTAGTAAATATTGTAAATGAATAAAATAATATAAAAAATTTTTACTTGCAATAAATATTATGATATGAAAATTGTATGTTGTATGATAAAATATCATTTTTTTAGTTGTGCAACATTGCTAAATATCACTTTCTGAGAAACAGTGGAAAAAATGTAAGATCTAAAATCATATGTAATATATAAACGTTAATTCAACTATGACTTGTTAAAAAGAACGACAATTAATACATCCAATAAATTTCTTAACACTCAAATATCAATATTTTTCACTTGATAAAGTACAAGAGTAGAAATTATGTTTTTCAAAAAAGGGTGTAAAAAAACTATAAATATAAAGGTAATAAAAATGGAATAGATTGATAAAAACCATTGTTGTGCTAACTTGACCAATACTTTCGAAAAAGAGAAGAATTATATAAATTTGAGTGAAAATAAATTTTTACTTTAAGAAAATTTAAGATCTTTAATATTGCATATAGTTTCCTATTATTTCAATAAAATTTAAAATCTCTACAAAAGAATGGTAAATACCTTCAAAAAAAAAGTAAAATTTTAAAACTAGTATTCTAAAAATGACAAAAGTTTTAAAAAAATTCAATTGTTAAAAAATTGTTGCAAAAGAAAAAATATTTTATAAAGTATGATCTCTCCTTCTCTAAAGTCCCTTTTTTCTAATATCATTGCATATACTACTCAAGATAGGAATATTATGCTCCATCCATTTTGACAAGGGCTTTGTAGAGTTTTGGGACTGAAGAAAATTTTAAATTTTTAATATTGCATGCAACTTTCTAATCGACCAAGTTAAAAAATAGAGGTAAATATCTTAACCAAAAAAATGTGAAATTTTAATACAAGTTTTGTCAAAATGGCTAATTTTTTTTTAAAAAGCAATTTCACAAGAACTTGTTGTAAAACATGAAATATTGCAACTATAAAAATTTATTGACAATAACAATACTCATAATTTAGAGCACAAAAGATATATGATTCAAATGTAAAGCATCAACATTAAAAAGATAAAATTAAAATACCAATAACAAAATTATAACATTTTAATGTAAATAAAAATTGTATAAATAACAAAAAATATATTGTGTTATTCATGTGAATAAGAAATGGAAATTTTTAATGCATAAAGAAAACCATGTCAAAACTAATTTTCTACATAAACAAGCTAAATATTCAAGATTAAGTATATGAAAAGTGGTTTATTGTTAATATAGCTATTCTATAAATTTTTTTATAAGAACTTTTTAGGTATCAGAAATATTGTTTTTCATTTTAACAATAATTTACTAAGAAGAATTTTAGTGGTAAGAATAAAAATTGTAAAAGTAGAAAAATTTGTGGTTAGTGTAATGGAATAATTAAAATGCTCAAAAGTTTTACATAATACATTAATAACAAATCTTTTTTAAGAGTAATTGTAAACAAACCTTCATAGTTTAAGTTAAAAATTCAAGATTAAAAATATAAAATGTCATTAAGGAAATAGGAAATTTATAGGGTTAAAAATTTTTTGCATGAATAATTTACAAAAAATACTCTTACAATTAAAATGTTGAAGTACTTAGAAATAAGAATTATAACATAATAAATTACTTCAACATCTAAAATGTAATTGTAATTGCATGAAAAGTATAGAAATTGTTTAATAATGAAAAAAAATTATGTCCAAGGAATCTTAATGCTCCAAAACTTCCATCTTTGTGCTTTTGGCATTTTTAATAATGTTTTGATAAAATAGTGGATCCTTTACTTTGGTCCGAAATTTCATCCGTGCAAGGGATAAGGAACTATAATGTGCTTCATTTTGTTAATTTCCCTATTATTGAAGCAAATTCTCCATGAACCATTCTTCTTTAAGGCTTGAGGGGTAGGAACAACACATGGATTATTGCTTTCTCAAATGAACCCTTTGTTTAGTGAACCTTGCTCTTATCAATTAACATCTTGATGTTTAAAAGGATTGATCCCATAATGTGACAAATTTTGTAAACTAATACTTAGTATGAGATCTACAACTTATTAAATTTCATGAAGATGTTGCAAAGCTTGGGGATCATTTGTAAAAATTTTTAGAAAGCTAAATAAAATGGATTCTATAATCAGAGGTATTGTTATATAAGGTACTGTTAGGGCACAAATGAAAGTTCCATCAATAAATTCTTTATCAACATTACCATGAGACATAAATAGGATGTTTCTTATTTTGCATGTTGGGTGGTTTTTGATAGGTTGGACATGGTGTTTAGGTGCTGATGGGTGTATGTCAAATTTTTAGTCATGATGTGTAAATGTGTAGGTGTTGGTTTTTCTAGCAATAATGACATAATAGCTATATCACTAGGGTCATACTAAGATGATAATTTAGACTAACATAGGAACAACATCACATAAAATATATTCGAAATTATTGGCCAAATTTAACTGTATAACTCATTTGTTCTGGACACACATGCATATTTTGTTAATAAAAAAATAGTGTATTGGTTTAGGTGATAAATGATCCATAGTCTGAGGTATGATATGCCATTTTTAGAAATGGCATTGATTTTATTACCACTTCCATTATATATTTATAAACCTTTCCTCTAAGCTTGACAAAGTTTTGAAAAATGGAGGTATGTCTTCAATCATTACTTTCCTTTGGTTAAGGGAAGATGCTTCTTATGACTATAAAGGCCTGGTGTCCTCAATGTTGTTCTCTCAATTCTTATTGGAGTATTCATTGGTTATGTAGGATTATGAAGCATATTCTTTCATTTCTTATTTTTTTCATTGGTTCAATTCTCTATAATTGCCTTCCTTGATATAGCTTCTTGTCATTACTTTGGTGATTGATTAATAGGTTAGTTGGGATTCATTGCATGTTTGAGGATACGAAGAGCATTGGGTGGTATGTTTTGGTACACTACTTGTGGAGCACCTGGTGTTGATCATCTTGAAGTTTAACTTGGTTGATGCTTCAATTGTTTTAACTTGATAAATATTTCTATGTTTCGTAGTAAGTGGAATTCCTACTGGACTCTTCTAAGGTGTTAATATTTTGCATGAAAAGCTCTCTCTGAATATATTAATAAACCCAACTCAAAATCTAGAAGGGTAGACCAAAGGGTCTACATTAACACGAAAACACAAATGTACTGATCAGAATGAGTAATGCACTCAATAACACACTTTCCTCCATTTTTTGGGCATGTCATTGGTAAAGTAAGTGATTTTTCAAAGAGGAATATATTTTTTGATGGTGGTGATCCCCTTTGTTTACAATAAGTTTTTATGATTTTTATAGATAGCTATTTGTTTCCCAAGTTTTCTTTGTCCAAAAAATGCCTTGGTTTATCATTAAGTTTAAACCATTAGAAGTAATGGTCCAAGGAAACTTTTGACTCAATGTATTTTTTAAGGTTTATGATACCTTCAAAGATTAGAATGTCATATTTTATAAACTTTATGTGTTTGTTACCATCATTATCTTAGTATTGGCACAAGTTGATTATAAGAGGTATTTGATTAGAGTGGGTGACAATATTAGGTTTGAAAAGGTGAGCTTATTTTCAGCTTTTTCTTGTTCCATTATACAAACACAATATTTCTCTAGCTTGTCTTCAAAAGTTTGTAGTCTAGTTAATCAATCTTAGAGGGTCACTTGTACTTGGTTGATGTGTGAGTGTTCTATGTGACAAGTTCTACATTATATCATGTGTATAAATTGTGCACTTTCGGAAAAAGGAAAAAACTCCCTTGGTTGAGCTTTATCACTTTTTAAGATTAGGTGCTAATAAGAGAAAATTAAAAAGAATGTTTAGTTTAGCATTGCTTTGCTATTAACATTGCAAACACTAGTATAACCAAGTTTTAGAGCAAGATTAGATGCTTAACTAGTGGTATAATCAATAATAAGCATTTTAATGATTAGCCTATAAACATTAAGAATAAAAAAGATGAGATGATGAGCTTGAGAAACCTAGAAAGAAAACACACATGGGAAAGCTATCCAAGGAAACTTTAGTCAAGAAGGAACCTTGAACAATGTAGGGTTCATTTCTTATGCTAAGTCGATTACCAATTTAGTGGCGCAAAGAAAGGCTATTTGGAAAGTGGTTTGACAAACCCAATTTTGATATATGGAAAGAAAAATATGAATGTCACATTGTTGTAGATTAAAAGCCTTGAGAAACATTAATAAGCAATATAAAAAAGATGGAGTAATGAATTAACATGTACATAAAGCCAATTCAAGCAAAACAAAAAGTTGAATTGAGAATTGCAAAGAAGGTGATAATAAATAGTAGTAGAATTCTAAGAAAACTTTAAGTGTCAAAGAGAAAAGGAGAAATGAAGTTCAAGGAAATGACATAACAAAAGTGAATCAATGATGTAAAAGAAAAATCAAAGTGAAAGGAACCATTATGCAACATCCAAAAGAATGCAAAATCGTAGTGTTATATGTGAACTTGTACACTATCCCATCGCATAATCTTCGCACACTTCCTCCTAATATTGAAGCCTAGATGATTCAACAGGTTGGAGTTTTCGTTGTAATTAATCCTAGACCTCAACAAGCCATAATCAAAAAAGTGGAATTTTGCACATGTAAGGATCATCTCTTTAAAAGGATATGCCTCCCGTTTTATAAAAAGCCTATGTAGAAAAACAAAGAAATTTAAAATGTAAAATTTATGTGATTAGCTCATGCCAAAAATCGTTTTGAAAATCTACCTTTTTAGTTTCAAAAAATATATTTTCTATAAGTTAATTACCAAAACTTTGATCAAAGTTATTGGAAAATGTCTCTAAAAAGTTATTATTTTGTCCCAAAGTTTCCAAGATCAAAACAATGGTGAAACTATCATCGTAGGAAATTGCATTTTCATTTTTTTATTAGCCAAGTTTACATGAGTCATCAAAATCAATTTGTGTTGGTGTTTTGTGGATTAAATCAGTGAATTGGCATGCCATCAAATGTGTTGTAGGTAAAATCCAAGTACATGTGTTGTGGATCTAGTCAACGGATTGTTGTGTTGTCGATGATGTCTTGGTCAAATTTGAGTTGATGTGTCATGGATGAACTAAGCAGGTCAATGTGACATCAATATTCTCATGGATCAAATCTAGTTCAATGCATAACAAAGTGTCATGGTAACTAAGCATAGCATTAGTAAATCTAGTTTTGTTTGGGTCTTACAAAGTTTGCTACTTTTAAGTTGGTCCCCATAGGTAAGCAGAAAATTGTAGACCTTGGGCTTTAAAGACATGTTCATTGATCTGTTTCAAAAAAACATGGTCGATGTATGCTATTAACTTTGATTTGGTCAGTGCTGGGTAACAAACAAAGGCATCGACAAAAATGCACCATTATTTGGATCCTTTTCACCTTCTTTCATGAAAGTTGAGCCTACAATATAATTTTAGGGAATATCTTAGCTTTACATATAAAGAATAGATGATTGATACCCCAAATGTGTCAACAGATGTTTGATTGGTTTTTGGACATCAAAAATATTAACTGATGACCATACAAAGTATCTTACCAAGACTATTTGCTTTGATTGTCCCTAAAAACTATTACACATAGCAA
Organism: Vanilla planifolia; assembly: GCA_023846275.1. Taxonomy (NCBI): domain Eukaryota; kingdom Viridiplantae; phylum Streptophyta; class Magnoliopsida; order Asparagales; family Orchidaceae; genus Vanilla; species Vanilla planifolia. The sequence goes on from JAIUJO010000022.1 coordinate 3,340,779, forward strand.
AAATGTGTGTGCTATGATCCAAAGATCTTACATTATACGTTTGAAAAGTTAGTAGATTGTTTATGATAATATTTATTTGTCCCAAATAATCCAACTTGTAGTGGCAATAGTAATCACATTCTTGGTAAGTGAAAACAAGAAAAGAATATCAGTAGAAATGAAAAAATACCAAGAGTATGTTCGTTGGTTTAGTTTCTACCCAAGTGAACCATTGCATAGCAAGTTGACAAGGCAACACATGTTATTTTCAAAAGGTAAACACACAACCTCACCTTGAGTGTGTTTCTCCTTGTGCTAGTGGACAACCCCTTGTATTTCTTGCTTGTTTGAACATAACCTAAGTTGGCCTGTTGCAATGTTAAATCAACCTTTCTTGAGCTTTTTGGGTTAGACTCAACCTTCACAAAAATGGCTACTTTTGTAACTAAAACTCAATAAAGTTATAACTCTAAAAAATAAGCTTAAAGCATAGTACATAAGATTCTATAAAATGTGGGTCATGTGTAGAACATATGAAAAATAAAAGAAAACATCCTCACAAACTTTGTTGATGCATGAGGTTGATGAGAAAATTATGTACAACAATGTACTTTACTTCAACAAAACCTCTAGTAAGTAGTTGTAAGAAATTAATGTTGGCAAGGGTTTTAAAATAGTTAAATGTCATAAAATTAACTTAATAAAGGAATGGTAATATTTGATTGAATTATGAAATTTTATGTAGAATGAATTACAAAATGTTTTTATTCAACTATACTTATAAAAACATTAGAATAGTTTTGCTTTCTTAGAATAAATTTAATCCCTTCCAATTGTAAATTTAACATTAAACTTCCATGGATTGGCTTAGAACTAACTTAAGAACATCTACTAGCCATGAAAATTTATTGTTTACCTAAACGGTCATATTTAAAAGTGATTAATAATTTCTAGTGAGCTAGGTATACTTTATGTTAGGAATTGTGTCCTTATGCATCATCTTGTTTATGTGCATTTATCCTGACTTTCCACACATGTATAACAATGTACTATCAATTGTTTTGCTGTGTAGGTTTGTAGAATTATTTGAACAAATGTTTCTTTATTCTAGGCAAGGTTCATGGACATATGTTAGATGCACCCTAGATTTATGCTTGCTTATCAAATACTTGAGGTACCTTACATCTTTGTATGTGTGTGTGTAGTAAATTTTCTATAGTACATTTCTGCTGCCATTGGACTAGTTGGATTTTGAAAACATTTTAAAATCATTTTATGAGTGAAGTGTGAAAATTCAAATGATGTCTTTTAACAAATTCTTAAAAACATGGTGGATTCAAATTGAATCATATATGATGAATTTTGACAAATATCCACACATTAAGTTTTCCCGAAATTGTTCTCTAGTTTTTGACATAGCAAAGGATCTTTCTTTCTTTCAAGCCTAAACCATTCTTTCTAACTTCATTTTGTATTTCTTTTACAAATTGAAAGTTTGTCTTAGTATCATGAATGATCATGACTTATTGTTGAGTAGTCGCTTTGTGCTCACTTATTGCTCCAAATATGACATTTAATTAACTTGATTTGAGGTACAATTGGACTTCATTTTAAGCTTATTAAATTAATCTCAAATTCACTTAAGTGTTGTGTATAAGTTACATAGCATTAATGTAATATAATCGACTTCTCAAACTTGTTAGTGGGTTACTTTACTAATATTGTTATCAACTAAACTTAAACTTGAGTCCTGAAGGATAGGAGGCCAATACATTGATATTATGTGATCCATATGAAAAACTATTAAATATTAAAAGAATAAAAAAATTATTTAAAAATAATTTAGAATTGTCATATGTAAAAATTTGTTAGTGCAAATAAAAATAATAAGAAAAACAAACATATATAAAGTTATGTAGATAATGAAAAACCCAAGAACCTTAGAACTATATCGATGACATGTTAAATACTAATTTTTTGAAAGAGTTTTCTAGTTATTAGAAGTATCATAAACAAGTTATTACAAGAAATGTAAAATTTTAAAAAATATATTTAATTTAAGCTTATAGTTTTTAATGATAAGCATAAAAATTTTATAATCATACGAAAAAGAGATGTCATTAATATAAAATATTATTTATAATAAATACTTGGAAAACATTTCTTAATAATACATGCTAAACAAAATTCTCATTGCAAATAAAATTAAAAATTTCAAAACATACAAAAAAATCGTTAAGAAAATGTTATACTTAAAATGGTAAAGACATTGTGCAAAACATAATTAAAAAATATTCTCAATATGAAAGTGAAGACTAATTTTTAACATAAAAAGATAATTGTGAATGTATTTAAACAATTGGAATATTTGAATGTAAGTTCATAAAAAGTAAATAAACAGTGTGGACATGTAATATTGGTCTGCACTATGAAATCATGTTAGATAAAGCCCATGGTTCAGATGGAAGAAGCCTTTTACCTTTGTTGACTGGGTTTTCCTTTTCTCCATGAAATGTCACTTTTAGTTTTGGGTGAGATGGTTTAACAATTTGTGGAGAGTATTTATATAGGTACAAAGCTTCATTTTTATTAATGAATAGGTTAAATTGATATGTTTGTTGGTTTATTTAATGGATTCATATTGTTAACTAAAAAAGGTCATTATAAGATTAAAAATATTAAATTTGTATTTTAACATTTGTTATCATCATTGTGAAGGTCTAGTTTACAAGTAAACTCAAATAACAAAGGTCATAAGCTACACTTCCTTCCATTTATTATTTTTCTTCCTTCATTAATCTCCATGTTTATGTAATTAGAGTAAATTAAATCTTAGGTATGATATTCCTTTCTTATGTGTTAGGTTTTCTTTTATGTTTGATGATTCAAGCCTTAAATGTTTAGTTTGCTATTCCAATTGACTTGTTTAGTGTGAATGAATTGTAGTTTCTAATGAACAAGTCATGGTCCTTAAATGATGGCAAATTAGTGGTCTTAAAAGCACTTTAGGTTTTTCAGCAAGTTCTAATGACTGAAGTCAGGTGTACTAAGCTTTAATAAGTTTTCTAGAATATTAACTTATTGATTTTAAAGGCACTTTCATTTCATATCAATCTCTATTCATATTTAATCATCTCCTTGGTTAGAAAATGTCATTGTTAATTCATAATCTTTTTCTTGATTAAATTTTATATATTTAAAATTTCATATTATTTTGTTAGCCAAACCTTGTTTGAACAAAAAAATCAATTTTGTTAAAATTTTAACAATCAAAATCAAAAATTTTCCATCACATCCCAACTTGAGACCATGTGTGAAGCTCTCGAGCCAGAAAAGCCTGACCGGCTAAGCACTTGCAAGCCTTGGGTTAGGAAAGTCTAGTCTAGCCTGTTCAGCCTCACAGTGAATACTGAACTTAATAGGGTAAGACATTTGATCGAGTTTGATACCACTCAAACTTATACATCTGGGTCTACCTTTATTATAAACCTATATGTTACGAGTATGCTCAATGGTTGAATTCTCAAGTGCATAAAGGAGAGCTACATGCCATTTTTGCTCTGAATAACAACTCTGCACAAATGCTTATAAATTCTAAATAGCTCTCCTTTCCTACAAATATGGGACTAAAGCCTTGTGCCTATGTACATCAAAAATCGATTGCACTAAGCATCGTCCAATTGTGCATTTTTGCTCACACGATAGAGATCACCTCCACCTTTAAACTATGATCTTAATTGATCTAATCATCCTTTTGACGATCTAATCAGATGATACTTTTCATCTAATATAATTGGTAGATTCATGTAGCGGTTGTGTTCTTGTCCAAATTCATCGGACGATTGTCTTTTTTTTTGTCTTCTTCTTGGTTTGTGAAGCTCCCAATTATCCAGTTGTTAAATCAAATGGTCTAGATCTCATCTGACATGATCAGATGACCAAGATCAAACTCTGAGTTCTTAATAAATCACTACTCCATATTCTATTACCATAAATTCTGCACAAATCAAGTACGACTTCCCCTACAAAAATCGTCAAAAATTTCCAACTATGTCTTGCACATCTAATTTTAAAAATTTTCATTTCCCTTCTTGAATTTAAGTTTATTTTGCCTTGTTTCATTAATTGACAATTATAAGAAACTATAAAAATTTATCATAACTTTTTTGTCTTGCTGTATTTTTCATTTTCTCTAAGGTTGGGGAGCACAACATTTGCCAAAGCCCGAGTTTTGTTTAATCTAGTTAAAAAATTTAGTTGGGGTTGAGCCCATAAAAGTAAGGGTTTTAGCTAAACTTGTAAATGTGAGTAGGTTGGAGATCAATTCTAAGAAAAAACCTCAAGTTATAACCTTTTGTTAATGGGCTTTTGCGAACCTCAATTAAGCTTGGATGTTGGTTTAAATTGGAATCAAACCACTTAAAAATTATGGTGTCTCATTTCAATTCTAATCTTTATCTTTCTTTATCATATTAATATATATATATATATATATATATATATATATATATATATATATATATATATATATATATATAATCAAGGTTTTCTATAAACATAAAATTATTTTTAAGAAACAAATATAGTCGAAGAATTAAAAAAATATTTTAAGACCATAATTCAAGCCCCCAACATATAATTCACTTTTATATGTTCCATCATAATCAATTGTTTTTTTAATCAAAACCCATTTTGTTTGTTCAATTAAACGTAATGATCCACTTTCACTACTTATTGCATTGTCACATTACCTGCTTTTTCCTCATTTTTAACAATTTTTTCTAACCTACATTATGGCATTCGAACATTCTCTATTTTATTATAGGCATGATGTCAACAAATTAGCCGTAAGCATTCTTCAAATTATTCTTGAGCAACAATCCTTTAGCAAACCCACAAACGGCTTTGCTATTATGTCTATGTGACCCAACCTTACTATGCAGCCTATTGACCAAGTACAGCACATTTTAGTGGTAGTTGAAAGTGGCTTGTGTTCTTTACCTCCAAACTAATGATTGACGTACATCTTAACTGCTTCAAAAAAAATTGAAATAAAAAATGGCTTGCCAAAGGTCAAATCAATTTTTTAGATTATATCTAACATAGTTTGAATGCAAGTTTTTAAATAATTTGCCATTAAAATTTACCATATTTTTATGTACTTAGGCCACTATTGGTCTGCCTTTTTTTACATTAGGTGTATTTTTTGAAGATTAGATTTATATAAATATGTTTGTAGATTTAGATTGTGAAAATCTTGTCTATTGTATATTATCATTTGAAACATTATTAATTTTTAAAAATATGAATCCTTGCATTCAATATACTAAATATGACTATTACAAATTATGTCTTAGTTACATAAATTTTAATTAAACTTAAACTATAAAATGAATTATGTTAGAAATTTATTATGTCATATGATTTAATTCACTATCAGAATCAATTTTATTATTATGTGTAATCTTTCCACATTAAAAGTATTTTGAGAAGCTATAATTATTAATAATGAGAACATTATTATTTATTTAGAATTATCTGGATTAGTTAAATCTACAAATATTAATCATATTGCATTAGTTCGTAACTTTTCAACTATTAAAATTTCTTACTTAATGTTTGGTGTGATGTATTTATAGTCACATTTATATTACACATAGAAGATGTTAGTTGGGTTAAAAGAGTGCTCGAAATTTTGATGAAGTAATTTCTATCACTTAAAATACCCATCTTATTATTCAATAATTCATGCTTACATTTCATCAATGGTAAATACAAGGTGATGTTTTTAATTTTATTTAATATAAACACAAAAATAAAGAAAGTTTTCAAAATTTATCCATCGAAGTCAACTCAAAATGAATTTGATCACCTTCATAATTCTCTCCTAGTTGTACTCCTTATTATAATAATAAAAGTTCTCAAATTTATCTCTTTGAAAAATATCCATCTAAGCTTTTCTTTCTGAATCTTAATTTAAGTAGGATATCGAAAGAAAATTAAGTTGAATTTGTGTTAACTCTAAAAATTTCTTAGTCCCTAATTTTAAATATAACACAAAGCATAAAAGTCTATTTACCTATATAAATGAATTTGTTTGGAGAACATAGTTAATCACACATTTAAACTTAATGTTGAACTCAATGAAATACCCTAAGTGTATAATAGAGTATGGAATCTCTTATTTTTTTTCAGGGATTTTTGTTAGATATTTGCAATTGTACTATTTTCTTTTGTAATGGCTTAAGTATAAAAAAAGTTATTTATTCATGAATTCTTATAATAAATAATTTAAAAAACTTTTAAAAATGAAAATATGAAATTGGAATTTATTATTTTATTTCTCCATCGTTATGGTTTTGGGCACAAGCATACAATTTTATAAGACGCATAGAATGGCCTTGGTTCCATTTCTTTTATTTTCTTACCACTTTTCTTTATCATTGTAGCATAAGACCAACATTTAAATCTAGTCATAGAATTTCCATCATACCTTATTCTTCTATCATTTTTGTTCTCTTTTTGTTTGCAATAATATTTTTGCCATACTTTTATTTATATTACAATTTCTTATTAGGATAATCAAAATTATTTTTAATAAGCTATATTTTTGTTCATTTAGTTATTTTTGTTCGTATTTTTTTATTTTTCTAAACATATGTGCTATGTTTTATTACAAATTGTACGTACAAATTTGCTGATTTTTGGATACTTTGTAACATCTACTATTTTAAAATTTTTACTCTAATGAAAGTTTAATTTTAACTTTTTTTTTTTGGAAAAATATGTTTTCATGTCATATTTTATTACTGTTGTGCTAAGAATATGTTTGTAATATTATATGCTATGTTCTTAATTATTTTTAATTTTTTCTCAATTATTTTAAATTTTAGTTATGCTCGTCTCATATGTTGGTAATGATACGCCACTTTTTTTTTTCTAAATGTTACATAATTGGAATGCTATGATATTTAGTATTTCATATTTTGATAATTTTTGCAAGAAATTTATGTTAGTTTTATGCAAAAAGAACTTTTTGGTCTTTTCCTTTAAAATTTTGTTAGTTTGGATTTTTATGTAAAACAACAATTTTTATTTCTTTACATAACAAATCCCTTCAATTACCACTATCGTAGTCTTGCCTAACTTGCTAAAAAAGATTATAAAATGGTATTTAATTGATAAAATTTTATAATCATTTTATTTTCTGAACGATGATCTACTAATTATATTTAGGTTGTATTTTCATTAAATTTTCATATTTCTTATATTTAAAATAGAAAATGAATAGGCATTTGATATACCAGTAATGTTTAACACCTCATTTGTAGACTCAAAATAAAAGTCAATGAAAGAGAATATATTAAACACTTAAGAATATGTTAAGGTCTTGAAAATTAGATTTTCTTTAGGTAACTACAATATGTATTCAACTTTTAATTAATTTTATTAGATTAAAAATTTTTAGTCCATCTTAGAGATGACACTTTACATTGCATTATATAGCAAGATGCGTTCATGATCATTATACTTGCATGAACAAACTAACAATACTCTTCCTAATATAAATGTTTTTTTAGAAACTATTATTGAGATCCACATCATCAAAGCATGAATTCAAAAAGAATAGATTTACTCTTTCTATTCTTTTTTCAATCTTAATAACACTTTATAATAAACTACATATACATGTAAATATGTTAAAACCAACATGGTGTTGCATCTTAAATTATTTCATGATGAAAGGTCAATGGTGTTCTTAACATGGGAAATCAAGAAACTAAAGAAGATGAGCATGTCATCTTTAGTGTACAATGGACATGTTATACAACTAGTAGCTACTTGGGAAGTAGAGGAAGAGATACATTGGAGGCATCCCAACAATTTTTTATTTTTAATGTTTAAATTCAAATGTGTATGGAAGTTTGCAAAATATCCAAAGAACTTCATGATTTATTTAATAGGTATTGAACGTCATGAAATGGGATTTCCATATGGATATTTTTTTATAAGATCACAAAGAGTGTTATTTGAATTAACTAATAATATGGATGAGAAGTGGTAGAAAAAATGAAATGTAAATAGTAATTCTACTTTAAGTGGAAGTGGATTTCATAAAATTAAATACAAAAACTTATTAACATAATATCAACTTAATTATAATGGCATTATTATGGATAAATAATAAAGCACAAGATGTTGTTAGAAGCATTTTAATGTTTTACTTAAATAAATAGCACTTGAAGTAGTTTTTTGTGAATTTGTTCAAAACGTTTTTGGAACTCATTTGTAAGAGAATGTGGAAGAAATAATGATCTTTAGAAGGTTTTATCTCAGGGGATTTCTAACAAAAAAATATATGTACCAGATGAGGAATATTGTAAGAGGAATACCACTAATAATTGTAACGGATAAGAAGAGGGACACAAATCAAATAATTATAGAAGTTCCTTTAAGGAAGTTCAAGGTACAAACTTTATGAAGTGATTATAGAAGGCTTCATTAAGGATGAGAAGTGAGACTCCACTAAAAGAAGGATTTAATTTTCAAAAACATCAATAATGGTTGGAGCCAATATGTATGTCACATAAGGAATTTAATATTCTTAATTACACTTTCACTAGAAAAGTACATTATAAGAGGATTTTTAGGATAGTAAAGCTTTCAGGTAGATGAGACTTGTTCTTGCCAGTGGATACTAAATGATCCTATAAATGGACATAATGGTCCAAAAAATTTATAAAAGGGAGACAATGTGGCTATCAAATTATAGTCTAAAATTTTACGATCCTTTCATGGAGTATTTAATGGTTTAAAGTATTTTGTTGTTTTTTGATAAAAGGTTTTGTAAGGAAAAAGGTGAGTCTCATAATAATAAATTTAATATTCAAAATAATTTAATAATAATCAAAGTTTATATGAATGTCATATATGACATTTAATATTGTATATTATACTTTGACTAATAAAGTACATTGTAAGGGGAGTTTTGGAATGATAAAGCCCTAAGACAGATAGACTTTTTATTTCAAGTGAATAACAAATGATCCCATAAATTGTTGTAATGGTCTAAAAATGTTGAAGAATGGAAACAATCTCACTTTCAATGGATAGTTTTTAGTTTGTTGATTATTTCATAAAGTATTGGGTGGTTTATTATATTATTCACACTTACTCATGGTATTTTGTTTCATGATAGCAAATTCTAAGAATTACTAATAAAGCTCTTTGAGCAAATTTTCAAATTAAGAAATAATTGATGCTAATGCTTTCGAGAGAATTTAAAAAGAAAGAAAATCTAAGATAAAATCTCATGAAGATCATCTCTATTGATGTTGTAAATAGTTAACAAATATATCTTGAATTTAATTTTAGATATTTTAATTTTTTTAAACATTAGATTTTATTAAAATCATTCATACAAGGAATAACAAATAAAACTTTATATAAATCAATTATTTTAAAAAATTATTAGGATCCTAAAATCTTGATCTTATATAGAATGTCTAAATAATTGTTTTATTCTTTATCATATATTTGGAAATCTTCTTTCAAAAACTTATTATAGCAAGTGTATTTTAATTATAATAATTAATTAGTAAAAAATAATAATATAATTAAAATATCCAAAAAAAGAAAAGCCTATTTCTAATAAGAACAAAAATATTTATGTTAGAGCATAGTGCAAGAATTTATTTAGCTGCACCTATTGTGTCAAGTATATAACTCCAAAATCAAAGGTCAAAATCAAATCCCAATTTTTTAAAAATATTGATTTAATATTATCCATCAAATGGAGACATTTTCAATATCCAATCGTCTAAGAGCCTTTCAATTGATTGTTCCCAAGCAACTGCACTTCTATCCATTGTTTTGAGCTATTAGGATTTTTATAATTTAGTAATTAAAATTGTATGATGGACATTTAAATAAATTAGTAATGAAGAATATTTTACTTTAGCAAGTTTTTTTAGACATTAGAAAATGGCTATAGATATGTGAATTATTGAACAAAATTGACTGATAAAAGTTTAACAAAATAAAAAAAATAAACTTCAAATTCACGACATTCATGCTATTTGCACTCAGTGTTCATCATTGCTTCATTATAGTACATCCTTCACACGAAAAACCAATAATCCCTACATTCATCTCAAATAAGTTAAGTTTTTAATTTTCTTTATTTCTAATTGCTTAAAATAAAACACTTGTGCTTAGTTAGGTCTACATCAAGCATAAGATTTCTATTTGTATTAATTTTAATTTTTGTCTCACTAAACTATTTTATAATATTGCTAATATTTTTTTTGAAATGTCATAGTAACATGTTTCTATTATTTAGTTATAAAGATTTAGCCTTCTCTTTTTTGGCAAAATGATTTATATTAGTTGTGATTTTTGTTGGTTTTTATCAAGGAAAGATGTAGGCTTCATTTTAAGTCGAGATATCAAAAACTTGTTTGCGTAAATTTTATATTTTTGCTGATATTTTCCATAATTTTCATAAAGCTTTGTTATTAAAAGTAGGATAATGTGTTCCAAATAAAATTAACATTTTCTCAAAATCACTTTTAAATATGTGTGTATGTTTATTAACAATTTTACTTCAAAGAATTTACTATAAATATTCCCTACGGTTCCAAAAAAATCATTCTTAATAATTTGCCCACTTCTTGTGAACTTTTGTGAATCACTATTCAATAGGAGTAAGAGAAAAATCCGTTTCTAGTAGGAAAAAATCATCTAGTTGATGCATTACTTGAATTAATGTTTTAGCAAGTCTATGTAATGGTGCATCGTCCAATAGAACATTACACTATTTTGACAATTGTTATCTAAGTTGGAAGATTATAATGGCCACTTATTTAAAATTTTTAAATAAAGAAATATGAGAACTAACAAAAACTCCTCTTTGTTTAATAAAAAACACAAGATAAATTTATACATAAATTAATTAGCACAATGATTCAAAAAGAAAAATACAACTTATAATTAAATGATTGAGTTATTATAAGTATTTTATATTACTTATGTAAGATAGATTTAAACTTCTATAAGGGTACAAAATTTTAGCCTATAATGCTAAAGATGCCTAACTGATTGTTACGAAATACGGAAAAATACTATGCACTAATTTAGTAAAAGTAGTGTGGGTGTTATTTCAAGCCTACTCAAAGATTAGTTTTCTAAAGTTGTTTAGTTTATTAAGTTCATTAAGTGACAAAAACTTAGGTATTAAGCAAAAAATCTAGCAAAAAAAATTTTATCAAATTTAATTTCATGCATATAAAACAGAAAATTTAAAATAAACTCTTTGTGGACTAGTATAATAGACAAAATGATGTTAATTATAGATTACAATCTAAAAAATAAACATTATTAAAAGGGCACATCTTTTTTGTTGTTGATGTGTTGTTGTTATGTAGCCTTAACATTTGAAGCACCAAAGTTGTAAAAGGGTGATGTTTTGGTGATTTGGGTTAAAGGAAAATCTTGAGGCGTTGATGAAGGTAAGAATTTGTTTACTTAACGACTTTTTTTGTAGAAGTCTTTCAATCCATGTCTCTCACAAGTGATTTTGTTATCGACTCTCTTGCTGGAACATCTCTCCCTTTCAATCATTCTCTCTCACAAGTGAAGCTAGAATCTCTCAAACTAAGTTAAGCACACACACTTTGTTCACTATAGTGAAAGCATGAACAAAATAAATCTGTTTCATAATTTTTCATTCCCAACAACCTCAAAAACATCTGTATTTGTAGAGATCTTAAATGTTCATCAATAATGTTTTTTTAAAAAATTTAAAAAATAGAAAATGTTATAAACATAATTGAATTAATGAGTATCAAAACTAGTCCATTTTGGAGTGGCAATAATGACAAGGGATGAGATAGTGGGCGGAACAACGATAGGGTGAGAGACATGAGAGAGTTGTTGGCCAGATTTTCAAGTAAGCTTAAGTATTGTAGAACATAATGGGTTTGTGGGACTAGTTGGTTGGTACTGGTCATTATTTGACGTCCTTGGTGACTAATCAACACATTTAAAGCATGGCTCAAACTATGTTCACAAGCCAATTGGGATCATGTGGGTGCACGAGTTAGCTTGGGTAGTCATAGTGACTGTTGATAATGTTAGTGATGGTGACAAATGGGGCGAACGATGGTAGCTCACGAAGTCAATAAAAAAATTCAATTCTAAGTATTTTGAGCAATTTTGAACCAGATTTTGGACCTATGGACATGTAGAACTTGTGTGATGCCAAAGAATGTATTTGTGACATAATTCTTGATGCTTCTATGTCATCCTTCATAGGATCATGACACCTTAGCTCAATGTCATCGATCGAGGTGATCAGCATTATTAGTGTTCTAACAGATGTGAGGTAATATGTTGCAAGTCTTCATAAGCTAGGAGTTATTGATTGAATGTTTGCCTTCCAATACAGTAAAATATTTTTATGTTTACAATTTTTTGTTGAAATTATCTCATTATCTAAATTTTTTTTCACATTTTCCTTCCTCTCAAGGTTAATGCAGTGGAAGGACAAATTTACTCAACACAAGAGAGTGAAACTCAAAATGAGTGGCTAGGTATTAGATGTAGTACATTATAGAGACTAAATTGTTAATGTTAAAGGTTACCTTAATCTCATATTCTTCTAGAAAATCCTATGCATATGTATTAGTTCCAAGTTTTTGAATATTCTTAGAATATCTAGCTTCATAAACTTGTAATTTCTTATGAGCTATGAGAAGAAACTATTTTGAAATAACTATAATTATAATGTAGTCTCTTTCATAAAATTCTCTAACTTTTCTTCGAGCATCTGTTAGTTTCTTGTACATTTCATCGTTCAAATTATTTTTTTTAGTTGTTATTATAGGTAATAAAGAGATTTTAGTAAAGATAGAAATTTCAAATTCCACTGGTAAAGGAATAAAATCAACAAAATATATTATCTTATTATTATGAGCTTATATAATAAATGATAAGTCTAGTAAAGTAGTAGCTAACTCCTTAATTATAAGAAACCAAAGTAAGTCTCCTTTATTAAAAGTCTTTTAACCTGAGGTAGTGTATTGAATGTTAAATTATTTCTCTTTCCTTTTTCTTTATTTATGGGCTTAGAATTATCCATAAATTATTTAGTCTTAAGTGATTGAGTTCTTTCATAAGATGGAGCATGGTGTAACGTGATGGTTTTTTCTTCATAAATAAAAAAACACATATTTGTCTTACCCCTCAAAGTCACATCATCATCAAAAAGCCATTTTCTTCTTAAGATAAGATGAGCTACTTACATAGGTACATCATCATATAAAACCTCGTTGCTGCACCAAGCCAATTTCAACAACACATATCATCATTGCTTAATAGAAAAGAGGTTTTATCTGTCCATGACATAGAGTAGGGGTTTGAACTTTCCCATAAAGAAGCTATTGATTATTTAATAGCCGTAGGAGATACTGCATTTTTGGAATACCATTATCTATGATCATCCATAAATTGGTTCCTTAATGTTTTGTTGGTGTTAAAGAAATTGGTGAGCTTTGAATCTTGTTGCAATTGTAGGTTTGTAAGGGTGATGGGTCTAACTATGAAATTTTTCATGTTCTTTTAATTGTAGCTCAGCATCCTCATGAAACATTATATTTTTTTCTTGTTCTATCCTTTATATTCTTAACACCCTCTAGGTTCATATTGATGAATGTCTTTGGATAGTTTACATCTATAGGTCCCTTTTTATGACACCTGAAACAGGTAATTCGAAATTAAGAGTGTTGGCTTAAAGAAGGGGTATTAAGAAGTGTATGTTCATGTATGTTTTGGAAGTTTAAATACTATGGTGGATGTGGTAGATAAAGTGCGAGTATGAGTGGGTTTAGAAATGATGATGCAAGCCTTTAGAGGAATTGGATCGTCGTTTCTCTTAAAATAGAAATTTTTTATTTTTTTAATATTTTTAGCTATAATATAGGATTTCTCTATGGTATTAACATTTCTTAAGTTAAACATCAAAAATATATATCCATTTCTCTAGTTCATTTATATCACACCTAAGTTCATAATTCTCAAACTTATTAATGTATGGATCCACCAATTTGAGAAAATGTCTACTATTAATCTTATATTTTGATGTTATAAGTTATTGAAATAAATCTATTATATCACTTAACCTTAAGATTTGTCCATGTTTAGGATATGTCATTATAATTATTAGTATATTATTACTCTAAGTATTCAAGGAACCCACGGATAATACATAGCATGTAGTCTTAATAAATTGATATTATTTGTTCATTCATTACGTGTTAGTCAATGCAATCATCAATATTAGTTTGTTAGTCAAAGTAGTCCTCCGGATCATAACTATCATCAAAAGTTGGAGCATACAGTTTCACGTTAAGGATATACTCTAATCTCAATATCTCTTTGGTCCTTCCTCCTCACTACACATATCTAGATGACTATTTTAGTCTAACCTTTTAGAAGGTTTATTTCTTCTTCTACCATTATGATTTATCTTATGGATATCTAAGATTTATTAGAAAGATCATCATATCTTTTATGGTTCGTATGTCTTCTAAAGTTTCTTAGTTTTAAATCATTCGTGTCTTTTCTTCTCTTATTATCCTTTTTTCTTCTAAGATTTGCTTCATGCTATTGGTTCAAGAGGATTTGTCCAACTATTATGATGAGTTGTGCTATTGATTAGGATATGTCTTGCTTAGGGTCTTAGTTTATATTTTATCTTTGGTTTTGAACTAATTCTAAACTTTTATTTGCTATTTGATAAAACTTACCATATCTCACAGTCATAACAAGGTTTGCCACACGAGAGGATATAAAGAAAATTGTTGGGGGAACTTTTTGTAATAAAACATTATGAAAGCAATGCAATTGCATTTATAGACAAAGCATAAATGAGGCGTGGTTCTCAGAAAATGACAAGTGATCAAGGCCTAGCTTTTGCCATACCACTTTCTTAATAGAATCAAATAGTTCTCAGGCAAATGCTAACTGGGTGACACCAAGAAATATGTACTTGTTAGTTAATGTTAGATACTCTTACGTCAATTGTACTTTAAATATTTTTGGATTTAAAAGAATTTTAAGTTTATCCATGAGTATTGAAATTTGGATAAGTTAGAGTCAACATATGAATATCATTTACGAAGATGGGTCAAAAGAAAGGGACTAAGAAAAGAAGATTTTGAAAACAATTTTGAGTGGGTCAAAAGAGGTTAGTATATGTGAAGGAAAAAAACAATGAAGGCATTTTTGTGTGATAACTTAAAAAGAAAAAGAAGAAGAAAGTACATCTTAAGTGAGTTGAATGCAAATTTCTCGAAACAAATTTGGCTCAATAATTATTTTTATCTTTGTAAAGAATATAAAATTTAATTTAAAAATGTTAAAAAAATAAAAGACAAACATTATGAATATGGAGGTCCTTTTTTATTAAACTAAAAATAAGGTTGATATTTATTTATAGAATATATGAAAGGTCAATATTACTTCATACAAAAGTTAATAAGCATAAATCTTTAGTTAAGGAATTTGGTAATTTTAAATCTTTACAATCCACCTACTCATTTTTAAATGTAATGGAACTTACTAAGTTACAAATATGAGAAGATCTTATATACTTAAGTATAAAGACATCTCACATAGTTATAATAATAAGTTATATGTATTATTTTTTATATATTCTAATCATACTTCTCATGCAAGTAAGATAAGACATAATATTTATTCTAAATTTTTTAGTTTTTCATCGATAGTAAAATAACTTGAAATCTATAATGGCCAAAACCTTTTATTTTCACAACTTAAATAAATTCTTTAGGCATGCTTTAGCTAGGCTAACTTAGAGCATGTACTATTTTTTACTAAGAAAAGTAGCTAAAAATGAGACATTGTAAAAAAGATAAGTAGAATAAACACTTGTTTAAAACAAATTACTTCATTTGATAAATTTACATAATTAAAAGGATGTCAATTAGTACAATAGTGTACACAAAAATTTTATCTAATTTCGGTTTGATTATAATTCCTTATTATGATGTATTTTGAACAAAATTTCTTATTAATAAATAACAACAATGTTATTTTTTCAAGTAGCTTTTGCTTCCTTCATTGAAACTAATTTATGTCTTTAGTTTTCATATAAATGAGCAAGTAAAAAATTTTTGTTGATTATCATTTGTGGTATCAAAGAAAAGAAGAAATTATATTCGACAAAATATCCCAAAAATTTATTGTTTATATTATAGTTCGGTTGGTTACCCAAAGAATGTGATTCTTTTTCATACTAGTATTAAAAAAATCTTAAGATAATAGAATTCTCAATGTATTAAAACCTACGTGCAAAACTTATTTATTAAAAAGAATTCTCAAGATGTGATGGGAAACAAATTCACCAAACCAAGTCATTAAATTAATAAAAAAATCTACCAATTCAAAAATTAAGTTCATAGCAACTAAGTCGTGTGGGCATGCATTAGTTAAGTACAATATATATTTTAAAGTAATAAAAATTGTCAAGATGGATATGAAGAATGCTTATGTGCTTGATAGCATGCTTCAACATTTTTCAACACTACATCACATTGATCACTTCCAATTTGTGCATCTAGATAAAAAGATGCATTATGCATAATAGAACATTGTTTATATTATTGATAGTACACTAGACTTGATCCAATATGTAAGTTGTCTTGTATAGTTATTCTCTTTATAGTTATATCTTTTTTATCCTTTCTATAAGAACTTACTTTTTTTAATTTATAAAAAAAAATGTTTATCTTGTTTTTAAGAAAGAGATACTTTTTATTAATAATTTATAATTTTTGACAAATATTTTAATTTATTAATTATTCTTGTTTAAGAATTTTATATATTGTTTAACATGTAATCTGCTCAATTTTCATGTTCAAATAATTTATATTAGTGTTATTTCTTAAATTATTTGTGCTTATCATTACTTAGTAAAGCAATATTATGAATATTTTTTAATGTTTTAAATTTGTATCATTTCATATACAACTAATTTTTTTAGGTTTTCTTTTTTAGTATTTAATATTTTGTTAATTTCAAAGATGCATGTTCTCACTCTGTAATGATGAGAGTATTGATTGTTTAATTTTTTTCACAATTATAGTTTATTCAAATGTTTTGTTAGAATGCTAAATTTTGTTTCTTTATCCTCATATGTTACATTATATTTTTTTGGTATCATTTCAATGTTTGTTTACTAGTTGGGTATATAACTCATATATTAGAAATCTTAAATTATCTTAATTGTTTTACTATTTATGTCAACAAAACAGTTCTTTCTTCTTTTAAAATCTAAAAATTCGTTTTTAATAAATTGTAAAAATTTCTTTTTCTTTTTCTTCAATAAAAAATGTTAAATTTTATGTTTATAGAAATTTAACTAAAAAATATAAAAAATCATTAAAAATAAAATTACTTTTTTATAATTAAAGTTTTTATGTTTTCAAATGTGAAGACTACGAAATTTTGATAAAAAAAGAACTTACCAATTCCAATACGGCATCTATATTATAAAATAAAATAGCAAAAGTAATGAAAAAAGTAGAAATTTATCTTTAGCAAATTGCTTTAAATCTCTAACTAATAGTTTTATGATATATTAATTAGATATTTTTATAAATATGTGCTTTTATTACATAATATATCAAAATTATTCAATAAATGTTAATGAAAAGATACTTTATGATGTATCTAAAAAGTCTAAAACAATATGGTAAAAGAGAAGAATAATTAATAATAGAAAAATATAAAGTAATCATGAAAAAAACAATCTATAATATTTTGGCTTATTAGAATATTAAGTGAAAAAGTAATTTTTATAGACAAATTTAAAGTATAAAAGTATATAAAATTATTGAGATAAAAGATAATCTAAATTGTGTTGATTTATTTAAATAGCTTGTTAGCAAGTGGTTGTTTTGTTTACAAACATAGCAAAACTTCAAAGTTATATATCATTTATTAATATTAGAACTATAAATGTGTTATTATAAATAAAAAAGCATAATTATGTTACAAATATTGTATCACAACGAAGAATTAACTTATGAAAAATTATATTTTCTTATATAAATAATATCGAAGTACAAGAAAAAAATGTAACACAAATATAATGAACAAATAAATTATTTTGTAAATTTACACAAAATATTAACAAAAACATTTCTAAATAATTTAATTTAGAAAAAATTAAAATTGTAATAAAAATTAAATTCTAAATATTTAAAAATACAGTTATCTAGAAGTGTAATGAAATACTATAAATGTTAATAAAATATTCCATAAAGAACTTACTAAAAAACCTATTTTTTTTTGGATTATATGAAAAGTTTTATGACTAAAATTATCAAATTAATTAATAGACCAAACTAAATAATAAGTAAATGGGTGTTGTAAGCTTATAACAAAAATTTAAATATTATTTCATAACTAATGATGTTTTGTTAGATATTTAGATGGTTTATGTTCATATTAATTAGCTTTTTTGTTTTTTTGTATTGCATTAATTTCTGTATTAAGAGGGCCACTGCATACATATGAAATGTTTTTATGATTTAGTGTTTTGTTTTTATTAATGATTAAAAATGTTGGATCAATTGCATGTATCATTGTGGAGAAGTTCTTTTTATGAGAATATGTTTATTCTTAGTTCAAAATATTTTTTTATTAGTAAAAATATATTTTACATATTATTGCAATAGTGAATTGTTCTTATTTTTAATTTTAAATTATTTACTTATTTAATATTCCATGACTATTTCAAATTTTTTTTCATTTTTTTGGTTAATATTCCTTGCATTAGTACAAAATTTGAATATTATTTCAAGATTTTAAATAATGTTTCGTATTCTTAACTTTCCTTTTTTAATTTAAGCATTCTTTTCATTTTTTTGGGATAATATATTTTTTTTTCAAAGTTTATCAAAGCGTTGCTGATGAAAATTTTGAAATAATATATATTTTTGTTGTCATATTTTCAATGTCTTGAGTAGTATATAGATTTATTTGATATGTTACACAAATAATTTTATTTGAAATATTCAACATTTTACATTATGAAAAATATGTAATAGATTTATGTTTCCTAATTTTGATTGATTTAATTATTTTACATTATTGAAAATATAAGGCTTTCAAACTCAAATATCTTTGATGATTTATGTGAGTTTTCTCGGCATTAAAATTTATTATGTTCTTGTTATTAAAAGAAATTCTTTTGTTTTTGTCAAACATTAAAAAAACTTTGCAACTGAGAATTATTTGTCTTTTATGACATAATTTTTAAATTTTTTTAATTTATGTAATATTATAATGAATTTTTTCAGAAAATTGGGTTATTCCTCCATCAAAAAATAGAAAAAAAAATTATTTATAAATATTTGAAGGAAATTTTTTAATAAAATATAATTATTGCATAAATGATATGG
The DNA here is from genome assembly GCA_023846275.1 of Vanilla planifolia. Taxonomy (NCBI): domain Eukaryota; kingdom Viridiplantae; phylum Streptophyta; class Magnoliopsida; order Asparagales; family Orchidaceae; genus Vanilla; species Vanilla planifolia. Next base: position 3,360,248 of record JAIUJO010000022.1, read on the forward strand.
TGAATTAAATAGTCTATGGAGAGCTATGTCATTGAGTGATCTAAAATATTCAATGGTGTAACAAGAAAATTGTTGAAGTAATTTGAAACCATATAAAAAACTTGAAATTATTTGCATTTCATTTCAGAAAAATTATTTCTTTTAAAATAAAATAAGTTTCACTAAAACACATGTCAACTAGTTTAGCTTTTAAAATAAAAAAACAATTATGTAACCAAAGTAAAAAACAATCACAATGGCAAAGCACAAAATTCAAATTTAAACAAAAAGATATTGCATAGCTTAAAATTTATAAATAACAATCCAATACATGTGTGTAAAAAAATGTAGATATTCAAAAAATAAAAAAAGGAAAATGACCTAATAATAAATGCACCAAAGGTTTCAAATTGTACGTTTTAATTTAAAAGAAGTTAATAATGTTAAATTATATATTCATTGAGAAATTGTTTATTCAAACTTTAAATACTTTCAATAATTAAGGAATAAGTAGACTATTGATGTTTTAATTAAGATATCATATTTTTGTCAATGTAAAAACTAAACTAACAAAAATAAAATACTAAAAGGTTATTAAAAAATAAAAAAATCAAAACATTAAAGACCATAATATTATATGCAACAATACAAGTATAGTAATTACACAAATATAAATGGGATATAAAATAAAAATTAAACATAATGAATATGCTATTGGATATAATTGTTCATGATATGCAAAACCTAATGTAATAATTTCTTAGAGAAATTCAATAATTATGACTTGACCACAATGAAAGAAGTGTGAAAATAATAAAATTTTCAATTAAATAAAAAATAACGACAATTAAAATTATGTGTAATACATCAAAATATCTTGTTTTACTATTACATTGTTGAGAAATATATTTGTACACAATAAAATTGAAACATTTATAGTTATTAATAAAACAAAAATATAAATATTGATACATAGGATTTTTAAATATTCTAAACTTTTTACAGAATAAATAAACATAATTTTTTCTTGTACGTCCAACTTCATTTTACTAAATAAATAAATAATGTGTATTAAAAACTTTGATGTCAAATATGTAATATTCAAATACTATAAATTACTGCATAAAAAATAATATTGTGAACATTAAGACTTATTTCAAATATTTAATTATATATACCAAATATTAAAAAATAAAATGGACAAAATTATGAGTATTAAATTTTAGAATGAGATTTTCAAAATACATAAGCAAAATATTTTATTAAAACAAACTTACTAAAAATGATATTAAAAATGGAAAATATATATAACATGTATTATAAATAAAATGTAATATAAGAAAACTTTTGATTATTAAATTGTTATGTTGTAAAATGCATATCTTCAGATTGGAAAATAATGATATCCATCGATGATCATTCATCAACTAGTTATGACATGCTCAAAATAATGTAATAGACAAATTTATTATATGGATACCTTTGTCATGAGATCATATCTCTCATTGCCACATCAAACAAATGTACTTCACTGATGCTTGCCATTTGAATTCAAAAATACTACATAATGTCAATTATTGGATGTGACACACAAGAAATATTATAATGTTTAACATGGAATAAATTTGATTTAAAAAAAGAAAAATTTTTGTAGTATTGCATATTATGTTATTGCCAAAAAAAGATAGCACAAAGGATCACAACATATTAAATTTTAAAAATAAAAAAAAATATTTCATATTACTTATGATAACATAAAAAATTACTTTCATGTAAACATTAAAATATTCAATATTGTGCAATACTAAAACATTTTGTGCTTGGTATTAATTTACAAAATAAATGACTTTTTAAAAATAAAAACCATACCTAAAAAATTGTAATTCTAATAAATAATTAAATTTAAAATATAAGCATGACAAGGAAAATAATGCTAAAAATTAAAAAGAATATCATCAATGTAATTAAATATTAATACATTAAAATTATAAATTATTTACGTAATACATGAAAAAAAAATCTTTTCATACTACAAGCTAAAAACACCACATTGTAAATAAAAGATGTTAACACTTAAAACTTATAAAAAAAACTATTAATATAGTAAATATTTAAAAAGCTAATTGCTATGACAATAAAAGGTGTCCACAAACATTAGTGATGGAAAATAAATACATAAATTTAATTAAAAACATCTAAAATAGTCAAGAGAAAATGCTTGAAAAAATAAATAAAATAATAAATTAGTTGGCACTGTCTTATATAACCTTCAATTGACATTGTGATGATAAACAAAGTGAAAACTCATGGTTATGTCACTCGTATTTCTTCTTAATGTTGAATATATTTCTTATAATTTCAACTTTAAAATAATAATAAAATAACAAGATAAGAAATGTTATCTAAATATGATTTATGTTAGTAATGTCCATTTTTTATATCTTTTGCTCATTGAAGAAGTGGACATATTTATCTCAATTTTATTTCAAATATCATATTTATAATATTTTTTGTTAGTATTTATGTTTTTGTTTGTATAATAAAAACTTATTTTGTATTTTAAATATTTAAAGTTATTTGCTGTTGTAACTTTTTTTATCATCATAAAATATTTTATATTTTCTACATATAAGTATTTTTTATTATAATTCTCACTCTATTAAATCATTTTAACATATTGCAATATTAATTATTTTTTGTTCTTAAATCCAAAAAACCACTTTTATGATGTTTGCTAAAACATAAAACAAAGTCACCTCGATTTTTTCTCTATGGAATTTGATAAATAATTTTAATTTCTTTTATAATTTTACATTACAATTATATTTTAATTTATGTGATGTTTTATATATATTGTCATATTTTTAATGTTTTTAATGATACTTCAATGTTTTTCAAAAAAATTATAATTGCACTTTAATCCTTCTAAATATATATTAATAACAAAGTCTAATTTTTTATTTGTTTGTTTTTTAATATTCTATATAATGGAAAGTTATTCAAAGCATGCACTCTTGAGCTATTTATCAAAAAATAAACCCTTTTTTGTTAGAAATTTTATGACAAGAGTTTTCCTTATTTTTATATTTTGATTTTTTAATTAGCAGACCAAATTTTTAAAATAACTTGATAAAATCAAAAAAATTTGATAATTATATTTGTTTTGGACAAGAAACTTCAAGTTGCTTTAATTTAAATACAATTATGCAATTAAGGAAATAATTAAAGTTAGAGATAATTTAAAGTTTTAAAAATTATGTCATACTATGTAGAAAAAGTTTTCATAATAGTACAATAATTGAAAATAAAGTATTATAAGTTAAAAAATGTAACTTAAAAAAGTAAATCAATGCACTTTGTTTTATACATTCAATTTTTTTAATATTATATTCTGATCAAACTTGATAGTACATAAAACTTTTAAAATAATTGTTAAAATTTATTGTTACATAAGTTAAGAGTTTATTTTTTTAAATAACATGTTAATATTTTTATCAATGATATAGTAAGAATTAAAAAAAATAAAAAAAGCCAACAAAGATAAATAATATACAAGTATAAAAACACAAAAAATACAATGTTAACAAAACAACAAATTTTTAAATTTGTTGTATAATGCTTAATGCAAAAAAATGTAAAATAAAAAAATTATTAACATAATATCTCAACAATAATAATGATTATAATACATAAAATTCAAGATATTAGTTGTGTAAATTATATGGACAACATAGCCATGAAAATTCATACATTAAGCAACTGTAATAACAAGAATTTAAAATAATCATTTAATGTGGAAAACATTAAATTAGTGAACACTTTTGTTAATTTAAAAATTTCAAAACACATATGACTATTTAGAAAAAGTGAAACATCAATTTGTTTTGTGTAGGATACAAAAAAATTAAGAAAAAAATGTATAATGAAATAATTTTGATTTTAATGATAGTGGTATCAAATGTTTACTAAAAATAAAAAGCTTATCTTTAAAAAATCCAAAACATTTGTAAGGAAAAACGAAATACAAAATTGGCAGTTGAAAAAGACATTAAATACGTTGTACAATGAATGAATGTTTCAATCAAATATATTATCAAAAATTTGTTAAAATAAAATAAAGACCGTTGTAATTTTTAAAAAATATTTTGAAATAAATAATTAAACCAAAAAATTATTACCAACATAAAAATTAAAAATACATAACAATAGTTAAAGTTTATAATGAAAAAATTGACTTATTGACACAACATAAAATTAAAACTCCTTTCATGATATTACAACTTAAACAAAGTTAGTGTTACACATAAAATAATTTCAAAATTTCTAGCACACACAAAACAAATAAATATAATACAATACTTAAAACATTAAACTTTAACTCTATATCTTATTTACAAAAAATATTCTTGTCATGATAACCATAATAAATTTGTAACAAAAAGGTGCAAATTATTAATTTATTTAAAGCAATAAAATATTAAAATCTAAGTGCGAAAATTTTAAATAAATATTGTAACCATTAAATAATGGAAGTCATTTAATTTTTCTATAAAAATAACTTAGTTGGGCATAGATATTGCTTATTAGTCTCGTTATGACTAATCGATACACAAGGTGAAGCATGCCAAGTATTAGTACATGGCTCAAGATAGTGAAAAACATACTTAGATGTGTTGATTGAGGTAGAGGATGATTTAGACAATAGATGTACACATAAATATTACGTAATGCATAAGCTTATAATAATTGATCCTTGTATGACAATAAAAGAAAGCAATAGGAGAGATAAAATCACTATTTACAGATAGAATTTTATCAGCATTCATTTCTTTTTTTTATATGCTATTTATTTAAGTAATTATTCAACAACAAATTTTATTTATTGGAAAGTTTTATTGTTTGTTATGCTAGTATTGTTGAACCATTATTTCTTACATTACTTTTTGATGATAAAAGATCATTATATTATTTATTAATTTCTTTTATTGAGTATTTCAAATCATGTATCTTAACATGAAGTAGATTAATCTATTATAGAGCTCAATTAATTGATTCATGGCTTGAAGACAATTAAATAAGTGTTGGAGACATTGCTTAAGAATGTCTTAATCTCAAATTTTTTAGCTAATGGATAGAGCTCTTAGTGTAGTAGTTTCTCATCTAAAACACATCTACATTATAGTTTGGGTCAAAATTATTAAGCCAATCACTTAATACACATCTGGCATATAGGTTTACAAATTCCTTTTGCTTATATCACTTAAAAAAGTTGGAGGCGAATGTGCACTATTTGATCTCATAGTCATCGTGATCAAATGTTCAAATATTCATCATCTTTTCAAAAATGTATAGACTTAAATTCAACCATTTGGTCATGCAATTTTCAAGAGAAAATGGTAGAAGATTTCCCTTCCTTAAACGTGTAGAATTTAATCTTGCAATATGATAATTCATTTTTTATGACATACTGGTCCATATGAAAATCAATCATGTATTTATCATGTACCTTGATTCAATCACATAAATTTGAGATTTATAAATTGCTAAGTGGTGGTCATTTGCCTTTACCTAATTACACAATTTTTAATATAATGATAATAAAATCCATCGTGCAACTCTCATTTTTCTTAATTTAACCTTGGCTTAAACAATGCTAATGATGCTTGATGGATTGTAATGGTAATTTTATGAGCACCATTGAGCCACCCAACCCATTATTTATTGTAAACAACAATTTTAAAATATTTATTGAATCCAAGCCATTCTACCCATAGAGACTAATTAAGATGTTCTATAACTTCTTTTTAATCATGGAAATATGTCAATAAATAATTGTATTTTTAATATAAAAAATTAGCAAAACAATAAAAATAACTCAAGCTACTAAATTTATGCGTTACCAGCCTATGCTAACTATTATTTCCATTTATTGTGTTCATCATTCTTCTAGCTCCAACACTCCATTCTTTTTCATTCAACTAAAAAAATACATTTGTGCTTTACTATATAACTCATTGAGCATAGGATTACTATGTACATCAAAATCGAATGTCTTGTTATAAATTTTCTTTTTCTACAAGTTTCATTTCATTAAAGCATTGCAATGACTCATTTATTTTATTTCTTTTTTTTAGAATCATCATTTTTTGAAATTCTTATGCTAATTAGTTTGTTTTTTGATAGCCTTTGTTAGAGGAGGTTGCATGTTTGGATATAAGAAAGGTTATTGTACTTTTTCACTATTTCCAATTTTTTTCATTTTCAACTATTTCAAAATTTAAAATACAATTAATATACTCCCGAAAAAGTAAAATTTACACAAAAATGTTTAATGAAGATTGTTTTAAGGTTAAGAGAAAACAAAAAATTGTTATTGGAAAATATTTTTTAAAAATACTTTTCATAAGTCAAAATATTTTTCCTATCAAGTCTTTCTTCTTAATAAAACTAGTTTCAATTGCTATTAGACCCAAAAGCCTTTCTAAGGTGATTAAACTGTCCATGGAAAACAATTGTTGAAATTAATACTTGAACAAGTTTTGGTTAACATGCTTTTGAAATGAAAAGCAATGTGTCAATCTCGAAGGAGGGGGATGAATTGTAGACTTAAAATTTTTTTTTACTTTTTTTTAATGTATTTGTCTCTCAAAAATATTTTTTTATGTCAATAAAAAACTTTGATTATAATTATATATATTATTTTTAATATGATAAAGAAAAATAAAGATAAAAATTATAATAATCACCATAATTTTTAAGTAGTTACATTCAAATTAAACCTACATCCACCCCTAATCGAGGTTGAGAAAAACACCACTAATAAATGGCTACAACTTTAAGTTTTTTTCATTCACGTCCAACCTACTAGGTTTTGCAGGTTCAACTATAACTCATGTTTTATTGAGCTTTATAAAAACTTGATTTGCAAATATTGGCCCACCTAACCCAAGAGAAACAGAATATAATAAGATGAAAATATTGTGATAAATTCATATAGTTTCTTATACTTGTTGATTAATGAAGCAAAACACAATAAGCTTAAATTTAAGAAGTGAAATGAGAATTTAAAAGTTCAAATAAGCAATGCTTAGCTAAAAAACCTTTTTGATTTGAGAAGGCAAAGCTGTAATTACTGTGAGTAGAAGTTTTCTTAATAGAATATTGAGCAGTATTTTTTTTGAGATCTCAAAAATTGATTCACATTCATTAGTTATTCAATTTACAGTTGTCACGTATTTGTAAAAATATTTTGACTATAGTGATTACAAAATTGAAGAAAACTTATGTAAAAAGCTATGGCCAAACAACTTAAAAAGCTTTTATAAATAGATTAAAATTGTATTTCAAAATGGCCAAAGCAAGAGGTAAATAATTACCCATTAAGTGGGATGGATTAAAACCATTGGATTTGATTGAAGATGATATAGACCATCAATTCTAAAGATGAATAAGTGGATGAGTTATGGATGATTTGATCAAGATAAGTTTGAGGTCATCCAATCATGTTGGATGAGATTTGGATTATTTGATTCAACATAGATAAAGTTAAAGTAGATCTTAATCATAACATTCCAATAAGATATTAATGTGCCACACAATTCAAGGATAAGATGATAAGAGTTCTAGTCATCCAATAAGTTTGCATAAAGTTGTAGCCATCAGATGTAGAGATAAATCACATAAAATCAAAAGAATTAGTAATCATCAATTAATAAAGTAAAGGCGAGCCACAAAGTGTGATTATGATTTTGGATACTTATTAGCCCAATGGATTTTGTCCCATTTTTTTGGGGATGGAAAAGTATTTGGAATATATAAGCATTTAACCGAGATTAACATTCGAACATAATTAGGGTTCACTCCCCCTTGTCGACTTGTATTCTTGGTTCTAGTGCTGCCGAGTTTAATCCAATGCTTAACCCATCTACTTCAAGAACTTGCCATTCTACAGAATGACCTTGAGTTGATTTTGTTCTAACTATTACATGACATAAAGCTTGCCAGTGTCCCCTCGACTTGGCCCGACCTGAGAGCTCTGCACTTGGGCACAAGCTGGGATGTGGCAATTTGTTTATAAATTAACTAATGAAAAATTTAACAAACTTATTTTTTTAATTTAACTAACGTTTAGAAAAGAACATAACATGAAATTTGACAAGGATAAGACTTAATAGAAAAGTTATTTTGGGCTTAAAAAATAAAATCTTATTTTTTACCTAAATCAAGGAGGTCATTGAGCAATTTGATACTTGAATATGATTTGAAATCAAAATGAAATGAGACTATCATAAAATCAATAAACTAATTTTCAACAAAAAAACCATTTTAAATTTGATGAACACAAATTTAATCCTTTAAGCTCACTAAACACTTCAAGGTATTTCGAAATAAAATACGAAACATTTAAGGCTTGACAAATCAAAGTCAAAGGTGACCTAACAGCTTCCTCTAGTAGGTTACCACTTTTTTTGTGGTAATCATAATCTATATTGAAATATTAAGAGTACTGCTCAATTGAAGTTAGTAACAAAACGCACACTTAAAAAAATTCAGTGAGTGTATTAAAAAAATTAAAAAATGGATACAAGGAAAAAAAGAATTTAATTAAATCATAAAGCAATAAATTTTTTAATTTGTATTTTGAATGTTGTTAAGGCTAATAGAAATATTAATTTAGAAATTACTTTTGGAATTTGCCACAAGTTAATGGTAACGTAAAAAGGTGCATCCTTTTGTTTAAGAAATTAAAATTAATATGATGACCTAACATTAGGGGTTGTTGAAAATGGTTTCTAATGAATCTATTGAAAGACTGCTTATTTTATTTATTAACATTATTAATGGACTTGTTAGTCTGGAAAAGTTTGCATGTATGAATGAACATCTAAAAAAGTCCCAAGAATTTTGCCAAAAGTGTGTCAATCTTTCACCACAACCATCAAAATTACTACAAACATTTCTACTATAACATTGGATCACTTTAAGGGTGAGCTCATGACGAATGAACTAGAGATGGAAAGGAGAAAAGAAGGGAAAGGCTTTATTTAGAAAAATAAATTAATGAACAAAGAGCAAACAATAGTTCTAACAAGCGAGGAAGATACATTAGAAGAGGAGACTATAAATGAAGATAACATAGCTCTAATTTTGGAAAGTTTTCTAAAATTTTATGTGTTACAGGAAGATATGCAAAACAAAGGTCCAAGAAGAGAGTAAGAACAAAAGAGGAGATTTTTTACCATGAGTGTGACAAACTAAGACATATCAAACCAGCATATCCAGTGGAGTTAGATTGAATTGAAAAAGAGAGGAATGCAATGAAGAAGAGCAAGAACTAGAAAAAGAAAGCATTGAATAAAGCCTAAAGTGACTTTGAGGAGACTAATACATGTGAAGAGGAAGATGAAGAGCTATTTTTTATTATGGCTCAAGACGATGAAGACGAAATGGGAACATCATTAAGTGAAGTAAAGCTAAGTTATTATAATGAAGGATTACCTTAACCATTAATTTGTATGTAAAAAATATGAAACTTTATGTAAGAAATATAACAAACTAAATGAAAAGTGTAGTGAATATTTAAGTCTTTGTAAACATATTAGAAATAATGCTAACACATATTTAATGAACAAAAAAAAGGCTAATGATGCATTTAATAAAAGATTAAGGGCATGCATCATTGGTTAAAGAATTAATGATCTTAAATCTTTGCAATATACTTTTTCATTATTAATTGCAAAACTTATTAGCAGAAATTTTTTTATTTCAAATGGTAGAATATTTCATGTTCATTGGGATAAAGGAAATGCAAATATTTTACAAGGCTACAATAATAATTTTACATGTTGTTATAGCATGCAAATCAACTATACAACACATGTAAGTATTATTAAATCTTATATTTAATCAAAATTTCCTAAAGTTTCTTGGTAGTTATGGAAAACTGTAGTTCATCCACTCAAAATATGCTTGGCCTAAAAGGTTTGGCTTCATTAGTCTAACAATTAATTTATAATTATAGGATGGTTTTCTTCTGAAAGATGAGAAAGGCGTGATTCTTCGATAATGGATGTTTGAGATACATGACTGAAACTATCAATTTATTTTGCCCAATAAAATGCCTATGTTGATGGAAAAGTAGTTCTTTATGAGAACTCTGAGAAATATATCAAATGAATAAGTACTATTGGAAATTCTAAATTTTTTTCACCTAAGTGTTATTAGTTTAAAGTTTAAAGTATAATTTCCAAAATATGAGTAAATTATGTGATAGTAATTTTAGTATTTTATTTGATTCTGTTATCTATAAAATTAGTAAAGATGGAAGCTTATTAGTTATTACAACTAAAAGAAATAACACTTGTTTACATGTAATGAAAAAAGTAATTATTTCTTAAACATAATATTTATGTCATATTTTAATGACTTTAATTTATGGCATAGAATACTTTGTCATGCTAGCACACATACCTTAAGAAAAATAATTAAATATAACTTAATAGAAGGTTGTACTAAATTGACTTTTGTAGATGATTATGTATACCCATTGAACTTTCTAAAATAAATTGTTTGGACGTATCAATGCATGAGTATAGGACATAAGAGACATGGATTAATTGGTTAGATTATTATTTTAGGTATACATAGATAATTTTATTACAAAAAATGAGTAAATAATGTAGACAATTTATATCTTGATAACTAAATTAGAAAAGGAGTTTTGTCATAATTTAGTTGTCATTAGAAGAAATAATGAATGTGAATCTAGAAGTGTGAAAGTTATTGATTATTTTAATAATCAAAGAATTTCACTAACATTTTCTATATTTTAGATGAAGTTTAGATACTTAACTCATATATTTTGAAATTTTAACAAATGTGGCAGAGGAGTATGATCTCTTACAGATTGAAGTAAACATGAATATGTTGATCCAATTCTATAAAAATATTGCATTAGTATTGCTGAGAATAGATTAATCTAAGCATGATTATCTAACAATCAATGTAGCCCTTTCTAAAACTATTTTCCATTTCATTCCTTATCCATGTAAATAAATTCCCAATAAATGAGAGTTCTCTTATGCACCATTGACTGATGTAATCGTTGAATTCATTCATTACATCCCACTAGAGATTGGATGGACTATTTGTATTAATCGAGTGTATCTATTACATTATAGTATACTATTTCTATCCATGGAGTTTAATTTCTTCTATAATTTGAGCCACTATGTACCAAAGTGCTCTACATTTACCATCTAAATTCAACATACACATAAGTATTATAGGCACCATTTTGTCTCCATGGATTAACAATGAGCAAGTGAACTAACTTCTTATCCTCATTTAAGGTTTGACAATGGATGATTTTAATTCATAATGCTTAAATCTTAATGTATTTATTCCAAATGTAGTGCTCAAATTCCAAACTCTTAAATAGATTATGCAATTAGCTATTGTCAGCCATAGGTTCTATGAGAGCAATCAGAATTATTTTTGTTTTGAGTAGAAGCACAAACTGCTTTACATAGCTCTCATTTGTTGTACCTTATTTATTCCTTTCAGTTGAACAATTTCATCGTGCCTCAATATTTTTCATACAGCATCACTTTCTAAAATAAAACAACCATAATGCAACAGCTTTTCATTTAGAATTTTGCTTAATTCATAAAAAATGGCTTAGTGAGGTTATACTCATTCACAATTGTAGGTGCCTATTTTTGCTTGTATATTTGGTGACATTTTATTTTTTTTACATTGAAGAGTGGTGTGACTTTGGCCATAGAAGTTGATTTGATAAGAAAGTTATCATATTAAATTCATTGCCAAAATCTATTTGAGTTTCCAAATTTTTTAATCTAGATTCAACTAGGTAATTCCATCACTAAATCCATTTCAATAAACATCATGTTTATGCTTATCCTAGTTAGGTTTATAGTAGATATAGTAACTTGTATAGGATTGTATTACAACCAAAGCTAAGGAGTACAAAGCTGCCTCATTGAAAAATTCAAATGAAACCTAAATTAGAGCTAATGTTTATTCAAACAACATTCACATGAAAAATCATGATGCCACTTAAATCTTGTTTCCTTAAAGCCGCTAATGTTCCATGCTTAGCAAAGCCAACATCTAAAATAATCTATCAAATGTTAGTTATCCTAGTATGATAGCATTTAGTGACTAAAAATTTTTATTTTTTTAAATGCCACTACCTATATTTGAAAAAAATGTGTGAAATTTTCCTCATTAATTCAAGAATAAAGGTTGTGTCAATGTTTTCAATTTTTTCTTCATTGAAAAAAAATTTTTGTTGACCAATGAAACTTCTCATTGGTTAACACAAACTAGTGAAAGGTCAGCTATCTAGCAAACAACATCAATAAATAAATGGTTGAGGGAGGTGAGGCCCTTTAGACCTACAACAAAGACTTGCTAGCCCATTGTCTTAGCATGACAAAAATATGGTGATGTGTAGGAACTCAACTCCAAGTGTCCCAATCAATCCACTTTAGCTGGAAAATAAGATTATTCATCGATACTATGACTACTTGTCTGCCACAACCATTAACCATTTAATTTTTGGTTATTTACTATTGTTGCTCATGTACTCAATAGAATGATAAACAAAAATTTTTTTAATATGCAATACTAAGTAGTCATTCCTTAACAATGAAATAATTGTGTGCATCATAATTTTACATAATTGGGAAGTATAAAATGGACAATAATCAAGCCTTCTTGCATGACAACTTGTCATGAGAAGATACACTAATTCTTACAAGTTTCGAATTCCATAGCTAATTTATTTACAATTATTGGTTGAGATTTAAAAATTTAAGATTGGGTTAAATACATGTGAATCAAGATTATTAGCAATTCAAAAAGTACACAACTTACATATTTAATGATTTAGAATTCTAGTTCATCTAGATTACTTATTCAACTTATTTTGAGTCATAATGGATTCACCCTTATCAATTTGATGTGGCTTAGTTCCTTGTGAATCTAAATTAATAGAACAGTTGAGTAATATTGACAAATACTTATTCTTATGGGATATGATCTTTAAATCTTACATTGTTTTGCTAAATTTAAATGTTGATTACATGATGTTAGAAGTTGGGAGCACGATCAATTCTTGAAGCTAATCATTATGAATGTAGTTTTATTAGATTTTTTAACATATAACAAATAATGGTCATTAAATATTCAAAGAGTACTTATATGAATAATAGATTTTACAATTAGCATGTAATGCCAAGGGCAATGATGAGATAATATTATCTATTGACATAGAATAGTTCCCAATTCAAATAGTTCAAGAAGCTGATTATATTGAGAAATTGTGTATGTCATTTTGAATCAAACAAAGTTAATTTTATCCTTTGTAGGAGCTTATAATGTTGGGAGACCATATGATTTATTAAAGCTTTGTATTTACGACTCTAAAAAACACTGTGTTCGTTAGAGGTAGTAATGTATGGTGAGTCTGTAGTCTTTTAAGTTCACATCAAAAATAATGTCACTTATGAATTCAAGAATATTTACATGGAATTGAACAAATGATTTTCCTCAAAGAGTCTTGTAATAAAATTTAACTTTATCTATAGCAATAATTTGGTGTTACCATTGATGTTACATGTGTAAAGCATAAAAATTGGTCCTTGATAATAAGGCATTTTTATGTATAGAAATTCTCAATATTAATGTTAACAAGAGTTTGTCACGATGCATGCATATGCATATATGTTGTTTAAACTAAAATATTCCATTCAAATAATAGAATTCATAAAATTCTAACAATAGAAAATTTTTTGTTATTCAAATCAAAATTTTTTTTTTTGGGCAACCTATTGTCTTATTTCAAATATTTGAAAATTGAATCAAGTTCTAAGGGAGCATTGTCATAGTAATTCTTGTTCTCATATAATTCACTAGCGAAAGAAATCTTCAAAAAAATCATCAATATATCTATTAGCTTTGATCTTCTCATTTAAATCATGAAGATGCTCTTATGAAAGTATGATTTCTTATGTAGTTAAAGATATTTTTAGTGATTTTCTCTTCCTTAGCAAAAGCTGATTGCTACACTGAGATGATGGTCGGTAGGAAACTCTATAATCTAACTACTAAAAAGTTAGTATATTTTTGAGAAACTATACATCCAAATTTTCATAAAGTCTTTTGAGGATATATTGTAATTAGTCTTCAAAAGGAAAAATTAAATTAGCACTACTTCATTCTTTTGGTGATGGGCTACCAACAATAAAATCATTGATAGCTTCATAAAAGTCATCTTGAAACATGGACAAACAATGCTTGTAAAACAAAACATTAAACCCATACAATCTACAAATGCATAAAGGATCCATCAAAAAAATATTCTTTGTATTTTCTCCTTATTAACTTGTTGAATTACCATCATATTTCTTTTTAGTGAGTCAAAGCATCATAAATCAAAGCACCTTTCATTTTTCTTTATAGGTAATAGTAAGACGTCAAGCAATCCATAACTTATTTGGCTATTAAATACTTCTCTGAGACCCAACCCCTCATTGGATCTTTAATTCTTTTAACTTTACCCTTCATTCGCTTCTTATTGAATGTTATGTGAGTGACATTTGTGTTTTAATCACCATTCTTAAGCTATATAGTACTTTTTGTTTAACTCCTATCCATTTGATGTAGTCACATCCAGTAAATCACTTAGAGGTTCAACTTAAAGATGTACTAGTTTTGTTCGAAGTTATAGCCCATTGAGGATTAGTTACTATACTTCTCATTAATCTTCGTTATTATTATTATTGTGCAGATGAATTATTGCAAACCCTTGTTTATTATATATTTCTTTTTATTTTTATTGGTTCATCAATGTATCCACATTTATAATTTAGCTTAAGATGTTTAAAGAACAATTGCCAAATTTTTGAAGATTTTCATCTTATTTTCAATATAGACCTTCCCTTTAACCATCTCACAAGTCCACCAGTAGCAAATTTGCATTAGCATTGACTTAAAATGGGATTAAAATTTAGTTTTTGGCTATTTTTGTTGTCATTAACCTCTGTCAACCATCGTTACCATTACCATTAGCGCTGACTCGTCAACTCACGCTAACTCTCTTCGATCAACATAAAACCCAAAGAAAACTTGAAGTGCCAAAGGCTTTTTACAGATGCTACTCACCAAAATTTGAACCCAAAGTGATGCACCTAACCTCCCATGTCACACCATGTTTTTCTTATTACATCACTTTTCTCCATTAGCACTGCTCGAAATGCATGTGCTTGTTTAGAACCTAATTACAATAATTAATTAAATATCTTTTCAAGTTTTTTTTAATTTTTTTCAAAAATTCTAGGTATTTATTTTTTAATTCTTTTGTGTCTTTTAGAATTCTAAAATGTCTTATAGAATTCCAAAAAAGCACCTTATAGTATTCTTAAATGTCTTCTCCATGCATCTCTTCCATTTTCACAAAAATGGTTCGCCCATCTTAAGCTTTATTAGTTCTAACCATGATAACTCATATATAACTCATTGATGTTATTTGCCTTCTCTATAACATCGAATTCTTCTTCTTCAAAATTCAAAAATATATTACCAAATAAATTTTTACTCCATTCTTTATGGTGGGCTTTAGCTCTCTTAAGCTTATAAACTATGAGCTATATTCCTGACCTAGAATTTGGAAGACTCCAATTCTGAGCAATAACTAAAGAGAATTATATACTTTCAATACAAGTCCTTTGGAATCTAAGTTGTCTAGGATTAGATTTAATTACTGATGGGGACATGATCTCTAATAGAGATTGGCATATATAGAGCCACTATGTTATCAAGGCTTTGGCCAAATCATGATTCAATAGGGTTCTATCCACAAGAGTAACATTTATATTTTTGATCCTTAGGAATGACATTTTAGTGTTCCTTCGATTTAGGGAAGGCAATTAGCCTCCATCATCAATCTTAAATTTCCCCGAAGATCTCTTCTATTATTAAAAGTGTTGTTGGCATACACAGAAAGGTAACACATCATTTACATATCACCATGTGAAGAAAATATTCTAAATTTTCAATTTTTAACATTATAAGTACTACAACTAATACACCTATACTTTCTTTGAAATGTTGTTTTGCAATAGTGAAAATTTAGTCTCTTTCAATGTATGTTCATTTATCTAATGCTTGTAAAGCATTCAATCATTTCAATTAACTTAATTTTGTGTAATCTAAACATGCATTAAGGCATCAACCTACTATAGAACAAACTACACCTTTTATATTGAAATGTAAGACATTAAAAATTACATTCTATAATGTCTACATTTTAAGATTCTTGAAAGCTTCTTGTGGCCTATTTTAGGCAAATCAATTTTTTGATAGTCCATTTAGTGTATTTTCTTTTTGACTTGTCACTATTAGCAACTGTGAAGCCATTCAAGTCTATCCTTGACTGCTTGGGAGTCTTTGCTTTTTCCTAAAGATCTTTATTCGAGCTTTTGAGAGATTGAAGTTCTACTTGTTGTTTAAGCTACATGTCCTTCCGAAGTTTCAAATTAGAATGATATTATTTGCTCTTACTTTACAACTGCTAATTGAAATTGATCATACTATCATTGAATAGATGACTAAAAGTACAATTAGGTTTTTTTATTATGTGTAGATGTTTTGTCAAGCAATAGGGAACTGATATTTTTTTTATACATTGATGGCTCCCAAAGTATGAAGTTTCACATTACGTATAAATTCACTAATTGGAAGTGTCTTATCTTCTCCATTTATTACATAGAAGGGTTTAGAATGTTTTTCTTGCTTATGTTGGACCATTGAGAATCCTTGTCTATAGTTACTTCTAAAATATTAAGGAAAATTTTCATTACTTAATTTTTTTTCAATAAGCCATTATTGAACCTAATCCTTTTAGATTCTGATATCTAAGGGAAGATTTTAATAAGATTGACCAAAACAAAGACTAAAAGCCCATGGAGTCTTGCTAAGTTTATTGTCATAGAAATACTTTTAGTGATGTGCTAACTATTAACATGATTGACAGAGGGTCCTACTTGTAGACTAAGTTGATTGGATGGTGCTTTAATGAGATCCACACTAGAGCTTACAAAGGTTTTGTAATGAGCTAAAAGTTTGAAACATTTGAGGACCCTCAATTGAAATACTAGAACTTCGTGAATTTTGTACATCCAACATCAAATGTTTTCGAAATCTACTAAAAATCTTAAGAGGACATGCTTACCTCTTCAAAATAGATTCGAAGAAGCCAATTGTTTTGTATTCATACTCACAAATATTCCATGTTGGGTCCAACCTTAATTGTTAGCTATTAAAGTGGAGTTTGAAAGGGCTAAGCCTTTTAGAGACGTCATCCTCCTCAAATTTGACCTTTTCTCAACACTTTCAAAAAGACATTACCATTATCATGATTTGTGAGTATCAAAAGCTTTTCCAAATACACTATAAAAGAGGACCATTAGGCTAATGTGCAGTAGATATACCAAATAATGGAGAGGACATATTTACAAAAGAATGTCCCAAAAATCATGTTGGAAGTGTCATCTTAGTCATAGGAAACATGAAAAATTTATCATCACACTATCGCTTTGATGATTTTTGTGATGTTCTTTTGAAACCTATGTCGAAAAGCACCTATTTATAATTAAAATATCAAGAATGCTTAAAATAATGAAATTAATCCTTATGAATTATTAATTTCAAATTTTATTAAATAGAAGCTTTTACTCAAAATTGTTCTTTTTCTTTGTTTATTATTTAAGATTGGTCAACTATCCTCTATGCTATTAACTCTTCATTTCAAATAACAACTTCTTAGCTTATGCTTCATTAATTTCCTTCCTTTTAATTTACTCTTTGCAGTACATTTGAGTTTTATAGATTCATCTTCAACAAGTTATTTGTTTCCAACAAAAATATTTTTAAAAATATTTAAAAAAATTATAATAAGCTTAAACAAATATCTAAAATTAATTTTTCTAAAATATTATTTTTTATTTATAAATATGTTAATTTCTATTTAATAATAAAATTTCAAGAAAATGAAATGGGAATGGCAACTAAAATTTTAGAGTTCACTTAAATATGTTTTAGATTATTCAACCTAAAATCAAATCTATGTCCACTATTAGAAAAAACAAGGCATAAAAGATAATGTATATAAGTCTTTTGCCAAAAATGGGAATGCTAAACTATCAGAACAATGAAATGGGAAAAATAGGCTACAATGGCCTTGTAATGAAGTAAGATTTGTAGAAAGAGGAAAGGAAATTGGCAATTAAAATCTATACAAAGTAATTCGTACACTTGAGGAATGCTCAACAAAGTATAAGTATTTTAATTTAATAAAATATAAAAAGAGGAAATGAGAGCTTTGCTGCTTTTTAAGAAAAAATATCTAGTTGGAGAAGAAAGACATAATGTATAAAGGTAAAGATGAGCACTAGCTACTAATGGCTTCATTGTCATTACTTCAAATGTTTCTTTAGAATTTTTTAAAAGTTTCATGAATTTTTTTTTGACCAATAATTATCCAATTTATAAACTTTTTCTAATGGCTAAAGTTCTTACCAACTAATCATTCGATTTTTTTAATTGACATATTATTTTTTAATTAAAAACTTAAAATTATTTAAATAAAATTTATAACAACTAGTAAATATTTGTTAAAATAGTCATTGCATAGGAGCTACAAGATTAAAAGAATTTTTTAATTCTTTATTATGAAAATACACAAATGGTTAATAAGAAATAAACAAGAGTAGTTTAGATATTTGGATTTCATATGAACTATTAAATATGAGTTATCATCTAATGGCTAGATTTAATTTTACATATGGATTAAATGTAGACCATGTGATCATTTAATGGAGCGATCAAGCAATTAGTAGAATTATTGCTTAAAAATGTGATTGTGGCAATGATCATTTGATTGTAAAATTGCATGATTAGACAATTCACATCACTCCACAATTTAGAATTTAACTGTGAGGAAAATGCTTTAAATTTATCTCTTACATGTATTTGTTATTACTTTTTCTCCTTGTAAGACTTTTTTTGCTTTAGAAGTAGTTTGATTTAAGAAATAGTGCCACAAAATTTATTTAAGACATAGTCACAAAACTTTCAATATCATGATTAATTGATATATGAATGCAAGGAGTAATGCCTTCATCAAGATAATTCCAATTATGATTAGGAGTGATGCGACGATTCAAATGCAATTGTTAATAGGTTCAACATTAATTCTCTATGCCTAAAAATTGTTACATAGGTTTAGGCTAGTTAATTCGAGTGGAATTGGTTTTTTGCATTCTTAAAATTTAATTAAATATTGCGGAAAAAACGTTAAGAAAAATAATTCTTAAGATGGTCATGGTGTGATTTCATAGATATTAAAAACTAAAATATTTATTTTTAAATTTGATTAATTTAAATTTAAATGTAATTTTTATAGCTTGTATAGATCATTTATATTAAACTTATAATCTAAAAAAATTGAAAATACTTAAAATTTAACACAAACTATGTCTCTTTGAGGCCTACCACTCCAAGGGTTTGATATTTACTACTGTTTTTCTTAAAGGTCAACAACACAATATCATACTTTTAGAATTTCTTAACGTCTCTTTAAAGATCCTTTTCATCACTCATTTGGACAAAATATATCGAATCTTTATGATTAAGTTAAAATCCCACATATTTGTCTTATTATCAATAAAATTTCTTTTATCCTCCACTGGGTCATTGGGATAACAACATTAACCTATTTATAATATAGCAAAAATAAACCATTAAAAGTAAAAATAAACTTCAAATGTATATATATTCAATAAATCATATAACTACTTTTTTAATGAAAAAGATTCAATTGTAGACATAATACACACACACACACACATACATTTTTCGTTAGCCTAACTCTTAAATGTTCTTATATTATCAAACTTAAGTTCTAAAAAAACAGGAGTGTAACAAAATTCTAAAAAATCACATTACCATATGGTACTTACAAGTTCCAAGAAAAATATTATCATGTTAATAATCAAACAATTTTTCTCATTCACAAGAACATAACTTGAATAAAATATTTACAAAATCAATAAAACCTCTCAATTCTAATCCAATCTAAGGAAATATCATGAATAACAACCAAAGTCGTATAGAAAAAAATAACTAGTTAGTACCAAGTGTAATAAGACAATCTATTTAAGTCTTATAACCAATAAAAAATAATTGGCGAGAAATAAAATTATCAAACCTATTATTATTGATGATGAAATAAATAAAATGAATTATCCAACTAATTCACTAGCTCTAACAATCTCTAATTCAATTCCTACTAAAATTTTAACGACTTGATCTTGCTATAAAGGGGAGAGCAAGGTGATCTTGCTATAAAGGGGAGAGCAAGGTGACTCAATATGAAATATTATGCATTAATATGAAATATGAACATAATAATGGAATAAATCTTATGAATGAATGACATCAGTTTCTAACTAACAAAATGATATAATCAACTAAAAACTAATTGAATATATATTTCCTTACACTATGACTAACTAGAAACTTATCATCCACTTCATGATATAATTTAATTTCTTATGCATAAGAATCATGACTGCCCCTACCACTTTTTAAAATAATATAATCTAGAATTAGACATGGTAATGACAATCGCATAAGAATCCATTAAGGATTCTAAGAGTCTTTAAAAACCATATATGCTCCCTAATGGAAGAAAGCTCACCATTAGATTTCTTATGGGATAAAACGTGTACTTGTTTCCTTATGGATACAATGGCTTCCTACAAACTCTAGAGGTTCTTAACATGAAATGTGATACTCCAAATATAGGCTTAACTATTCAAATTTAATTAACACAAAGCCAAGGGAGTGGGGTGCCTAACATGTTTATATTCTTAGTGAGTGTCGATAATTTAGAGTCCATTATATCTAATTGCCTTAGAATTCCCACTAAATCCTAATTCAATTATTTACAATTTCTTAGCCCATTTTTCTTATATTTAATCTTGTCCAGATTTTGTTTTGAACCTTTCCTATCTAAGATAACCATAAAGTTCATAATGGCATGGATTTTAATCTTAGATTGTATATTTAATTTATTGCTAATGCAACTGAATCTCAATTCACACAAGTATCACTAGTGACCCTTATAATCCCAATGCAATCCATTGCCATCATAACGATCATAAGGCCTCTCCTATGCCTCCACACATTCCTCAGATCACCATTGTCATCATGTGACTTAAGAGCCTAAATATAATTTCTTGTGATCTTATCCAAATAACTTATTCAATCCAAGGTCTAGCCAACATCTTTACCATATTATTTACATGGCCAAACCTAACACAATCTATGTCCTATTCCAAGCTCTTCTACCTTCTTGCAAGGCCTTGGCTAATAGCCTAGCTAACTAAAGCTTAGTTTTCATTATTCATAAAGGTTCACAAATGGTATTTCATGATCCTATCATAAATATCTTTTATTATAGCTTCCTTTCCTATTAAGGTTTTTCTATGCCTTTGAGAATGGTTCCAAACCTATGCTTACCTTACATATTCAAACCCAAGAACCTTAATGTCATAATTTGACTATGCTAAGTTTTATGAATTATCCATAAAATATTTACCATAATTTCTAACCTTAACCTTAATAGCTTTAGTCATAACCAAACATTTTGGTTGTTAA
Source organism: Vanilla planifolia (assembly GCA_023846275.1). Taxonomy (NCBI): domain Eukaryota; kingdom Viridiplantae; phylum Streptophyta; class Magnoliopsida; order Asparagales; family Orchidaceae; genus Vanilla; species Vanilla planifolia. The sequence continues at coordinate 3,381,974 of JAIUJO010000022.1, forward strand.
TCATACCTCTACTTAACTTAACCTTCTTCTACGACCTCAAACTGAGCCCTCCAAGACTTTCTAAGTACTAACTAAGAACCACACATATCTTAAAATCCATTTAGGTCCTCTTGAGGGTTTAACAAATGTTTCTTATAACTTAGCCAAGCCAATGGTTCCATGCTTCACAAGAAGACCCAACACAAAAGAATGGTTTGCTATAGATTGTCTAGAGTTTTTTATTTATTTTGAAATGTCTTTAAATTGTTTATTACTTAACCTATGGCATAATTTCAAATATTTGTTATCCATCATTTTAGCAATAAAGTACCCATTTATAACATGTCAAGCTATCAACCAAACGTGAGTAATGTTAAACATAATCGTAGTGCCTCACATCGAAATTTCAATTCAAAGGATAAGTTTATGTAAAAAAATATTTAAAAAGGTCTCAATTTTACACACTTCTTTATTCATCATGGCACGAAACTCATTGTCCATTCATGCAATAGTCAAGAAGTAAATGTTACATTCAATCTATATTGCCAAACATTCATTATACTTAGAAAGAAGAAGAATTACACTAAGGATCCTAACCCTTAATAATATATAATAAGAAAAAAGGGCAATTATATCAAGGCTATGATGGTTATATTCAAAAAAATTTCTCCATGATTGGCTAATTTGTTTATAATTAGCATGATAATCTATGCTTAATACATGAATGCTTAGACAACAAACATAAATAACCAAATAAGCATAAAATTTAGCATTCTTTTCACTTATTTTACATGGTGATGTCTATGTTAAGTAATGTATTTTGTCAACAAATTGCTATTCTAAAATTACCTTCCACATATACTTATAACAGAAGCCAAACATGCAATATGTGATCATGTAATCTACTTTGCATTCACAAAAAAAATGTAATATACATTTTCTATCACTCAACTAGAAACACTACATAAGAACTAATGAAAATTGAGCCATTTGTTTACTAAAATAAATCTCCCTTGTTCTTGGGCAGAAAGAATTTCCTCCTTCTTGAACAAGTTTCATGAAAAAGAATGACAAATTATTGTCACAATCAATTTCCAAGGTTTGACCAACATTTTCACAAAGCTATTCCTTGTTTATCTTGGCTTAGTTCCTTGGTGAATTTATTATATAAACTCAAATATTATCCTATAGTTAAAAGTGATGTAGAATACTTCTCTTTTGTAAGATCTTTCCTTGCTTGAAAGCTCTAATCCTCCTTCTTTCTCATAGCTTACCTCATGTTTTTAGATAGTATCCACTATGTTGGCTCCTCCAAATTCCCCATTTATGGTTGAGTTTTTCTAAATTACAAGCATGTCTTAATAGGTTATATAGCCTTGGCCACACCACCTTAAACAAAGAATTTACTTTAAGATAAACTAGTCTTAGGTTAAAGTAGCTGCAATTCATTATTTTAAATTAATGCTCTTCTAATTACATCCCTTTTGGTCCTTTATATAATGATCATTAAATTTAAGGATCTATGTAAGAAATGGTAACAGATTCTTCTTTCTATTATATTCATCTTCTCTTATGATATTTTAAAATTTATCATATATAAAAGTTTTTCATTTAATCTTCTTATCTCCAACTGCCAACCACTAATATTTGAGAATCCTATCCATATCTTACAAGCTCATTTTGATATATTAAGCCTAATCATGGTTCATGTGTTACAATTTAAATCTTACAATTCCACAATGCATCCAATTTTAGAATTTAAATTTCAAAATTAAACATTCAATTTATCTGTACTGAATGTTAAAATATATTTAAGTTTCAAATTTCAATTCAGAAGAAATAATATACCTTAATTAAATATGTAATAATTATATGGCTAAACATATTAGGTATTAGACACACTTTATCACATAAAGTAATAAAGAGCTATAATTTCTATAGCTACATATCATTCTCGTTGTTTTCATAAAAATAGGATAATAAATTCATTTCCTCATTACCAATTAAGTCTAAGAATTATTGTGGGGAATCATGTTTATATTCATTATTGTTTTACTTATAATCGAGGTCTTAGAATCTTCATAATTATAAATATATACCTCTAAATTATATTTGTATCCCAATTTTCTTACCACTTTGTTTATTCATGAATAAAGGTTTGTTCATGACATTAATCTTCACCAATATTTTGATAATATATTTCTACATTTGCTTTAAGAAAATAAAATAAAGAACTTTGGCTAAAAAATTTATAAATATATTGGTACAAATTGATAAAAAGAACAACAAGATATTTATTAATTCATAGTAAGATAGAAAATCATACAAAATAGGTCTCATGGCATCTATTGTAGAGATTTATGTAACATTTAATTTAATATAACATATATATATATATATATATATATATATATATATATATATATATATATTGTTGACTAATTTATGTAGTAAAGGATCATAGCATAAACTTGAAACTCTAAAAATGTCTAAGATGAATCCATTAACTTCCTTTTTAAAATATTTCTATGCAATAATTTGAGAACTACTAAGGGTTGTAAGGCATTATAGCACTTCTGATTCACACTTGCTAAAATAATACAAACAACAATTTACTGAAAACTACAAATTTAGATACCAATTTTAAAAAAATAGGTAAGATATAAAGTTAATTAATACAAAATATTGAAAAAGGAGAAATCATAGCAAATGAAACAAAAAGTTATGATTTTATCCAAATTAACAATAATTATTAAGGTAATTACATTATTGATACAATTTGAGTTTAACGCCAAGAATTGATTTAGATAGGATAAAAATTGATACCAGCTAATAAGATGATTATTTGCCAGACTTTTAAATTTGCAGTTTATAAAATGTGTCTTCTTTGTATTTCTTGCTCACCAAAGCAAGGACATTTGATTCTTAAAGTAATGATCCTACTAAACATATTTTTAAAAATAAAAATTAGGAAGCTTTCAAACTCTAATTTAAATTACAAAATATTTACATGAAAAATCGTATAAATTATAACTTTTATGTGCTTATGATCTAATTATTATTAGAACAACTTAATAACCCCTAATCATGTCGATTATAAGAACAAAATAAATTACACTTCATTCAATAATTTTAATTATACATATAACAACTAATGTCCCTAAGTTTAGTGATGGAAATTTTATGATAAAGATTTTTTATGTTATAACTTTCATTGCATTGTATATTTTTTATGCTTAAATTGTAAAATATATTTTTTAAAAAAAATATTTGAAAAAGAATAGGAATTTTGAAAGTTATAATTTTTAAGAAAATAAAATTGAAATTTGTTTAGTTAAAATAGAGCTATATAGCTAAGAAAATCGTTATTGCAAAACAATATTTAAAATTTTAAAATTTTGTCATACTATGTATGAAATGGTTCTCTTGATAGTGTAATGATTACAGAGATGTTAATAACATAAAACTTATCATAAATTGCAATGTTAAGTGGAAAAATGTTTCAAATATTCAATACATATACAATATGAATTTAAAGTTTTTTAACACCATAGTCACAACAAATTTGTTAGTTTATAAAACACTCAAATAATTAGAAAAAATAATTATTATGGAGACTAAATATTCAAGATCTTATTTAATACGTTGGTATTTCTAATAAAAGATATAATAATATTTTAAAAACCATAAACATGGTACCAAAGTTAAAATAATATATAAATATGAAATTCTCAAGAAAAACAATGTTAATTAAAAAAAGGAAAACATAACTGACGACATCCAAATTATAACAAAATTATAAATTTTTTCAAATGCTAAAATGTTTTAGAGACCTAAAAAATTACTAAGTAAATTTATTATTATAATAAAATATTAAAAATAATTAAAACTATGTGTAGATAATGCGAGTAAGGAAATATCAAATTATTTTAAATAAATTATCTTTCACATTAAATAAAAATATAAATACGCAAAAAAAATTAATTTTTTTTAAATTCTTTGCACATTATATACATCAGACATTATAATTAAATCAAACTATAATAATTTCTATAGTAAAATATTTGAAAGTAATACCTCAAATAAAAAAAGAATAAATAAGAATGACATAAAAGTTAGAAAATATAAACCATAAATAAAAAATATACTAAACATAAAATAAAACATTACATGTCAATTTGTACATTTCATTATGAAAAGGGCTTCGCCAAAAGTTATGCAAATAAATCTTGATGTCACCAATAAAATCTTATTAAACTTAATGCATACAAAAAACATATTTAAGATATGGAGATATTCATCATAATGACATAATTTTTTAAATGTTAAAAACTAACACAACTACAAAATATTTTAATCATGACAAGCACGATAAATTTACCAAAACATAAAGTTTATAACTAATTTATATAAAATCTAAAAGGTAAAGCTTTTACAGAATAACATGTAATTAAGTAAAAAAATCAAGCATTGTGATGTTTACCTCATTTTCAAAAAAATTTGTACTAAATTTGAAGAATTTGTTTGACCATCTCTATTACATCATTGGTTAGTGAGCTAAGTTACATTGCTAAAATTGTCAACTATAATTTGGATTTATAGTAATTACAAAGAACTAATGGTAACAAAATATATTTTTCTTTTGAAGTGCATGATAAAGATAACGAACCACCTTTGTATACTATTTGATGCTCTGACTTTCTTTTTCTTATTTTATTTGTAACGATATATATTAATCATGATGAGAGTTTAATTAGCATAACATAAAAGTTATTTCAATCTTCATATAATTAATATAACTAATTATTTCTTATATTACTAAGGTTTTAATTTTTTAAATTATTTATTTATTTTTATTTTTAAACATTTAATATTTTCTGTTTATCTATCTTTTGATCACTTTTAGTTTAATTATATTGTAAAATACTCTTTTGTGCAAAATATAACATTATCATGTTTCGCATATTTTTTAATATATTTTTATTTTTCCATAATATTTATTTTTCTTAATTTCTATAATATTTAATTTAATCACATATCTATATTCTAGTAGTTTTTAAGATTATCTCAACTTATTTTTGATATAGGATTTGTAGATTTTTAAAACATTTTATCATTTATTTTTAGGTGATATTTTTGTTTACATTAAAAATTAATTATTATTTAAATATTAAAATAATTATTTTTTACAAACTATTGATAAAATTTAAAATATTTAAATATATGCTTAATTTTTTGTATCCAAATAGTTGAAAACACATGTGAAAGATAAATGGCATCTATATAAAGTAAATTGCCAGATATAAAAGGGTATGAATTATAAGAAATGAAGAACATTATTTTTTATTTGAAATATTTAACTCTATATATGTACTATGTCATTGAAAGTTTTTCTTAGGCAAAATGAGCATAAAAACAATGTTCAAGTAAAACATTTGATTACAAAGAATGCAAAGTGCTCTAACTCAATGAATTGTTGGATATGGTCACTAACTTATGATGTGTAATTTAGCAACATTTCATATGGGTTTATTTGTGATAAAAATATCCAATTCTAAAAATGTAGACTACATTTATGGAGCATCAACTACCCTTTAAAGATTTCAGTAGTAACCTTGATGATAATGAATAACCTATGCCATTCTTGAAAGCCCTAATAAGCCTTAAATTCTAACTTTCTTCAGAGTGTCCCCAATGTCAAATTGAACATTTAATGGATCATTTTTTGTTGATTATAAAAAAGGTAAATAGACATTGGTTGCTTTTTTAAATAAGTTAAACATAAAAAAGGCTAAAATATGTAAAATCGTGAAATTGATTACAAAATAGGGAAAGCTAAAGTTATATGAATTCAATAATATAACAGTCATAATCATGCTACCTACATTAACATCATAGAATATTTAGAAAGGAAGTAGTGTTAATATGCAAAATTAAATCAAATAAAACAAATGATATATGTAATATTCAAGACGATTGCCACTTCATAAGAACATATTATTTCCACATTAAAACTTCAAAGGAAGATGTTAGACAAGTCATTTTGGGAATCATCAAACAATTTGAACAACTTGAGCAATAATAGTGCAAGCAGTGAGGTAGTTCCCTTTATTGATGATGTAGATGTAGTTAACCATCATTGGTGTGAATGTAAGAGCCCAATATAATGTTGATGTAGTTGGAATTATTAGCAACAATTTAGGGGAACTTAGTTTAGCATCTTCAATTTGAAATAAATAAAATAATGCATGAAGACATGGTAACAACCATAATCAGGGTTTGCATTTATGCAGCTAATTACAATTTAAAAAAAATACATTTCAAAAGACTGCAATGTGTTATTTTTTGTATTCCATGATGTACGAAATATGTCATGGGAGTTTGCAAATTATATGTTCCAAGTTAGGAAAATAGTTTTCTAGTCATATAATAGAGCTTATTATACAAAGAAAGCAATAAAGTGGTCAAATCTTTAGGTAAATCAATTACAAAAAAATTCAACTCATATATATGACGGTCAGTCAATTATAAACAAATGCAAAGTTGTTAATATGGACCAAAATATAGCTTCCATACATCCTATTATCATAAAGGATATGTCATTCAAAATGTTGAATATGTATCTTATCTACATAAGGATAAAGCAAACTATTTGAGGTTTCTACATATTTTATACAATACAAAAAGTGTTCTCATAAGATAGGCACTTGTACTTTTGAGAGTTACTATTCATGTGCACCAAAAATCATAACATCAAAAAGTTAAAAAGCTGTGGGTGGTGAACACCTTTTATCTTAGTGCATGATTTCTTCAGAACTTCCATAAGAACAAATTGATCAAAAAAGTACACAACAAAGTAAATATTGTCAAACTATTGCATTATTATGATGCAAGATCACTTCAAATCATGACATTACATAAGAAAAAATTTGGCCGTCTCAATAACATACTATCTTTGCATGCTTAGATTAGATCGAAGGTCATCAAAGAATTATGCAAAATAGACCAACACGATCAATGTCTATTATGTCATCATCCATTTGCAGTTGTCACTTATGTTGTTCATCTTTTTATGCAGCTGTATCGCAAAAATTTTTTTAAGAAGAAGAATAAATAAATACAATACTTAATTATGAGTGTAGACAATGCATCTAAACTCTTATACTAAATGGGTGCAATTTTATTTATGTTAGACGAATACAATTGGCATTTTTCATAATGGTGCAAACATACCTTTTTAATGATATGCATATGCACATTAAACATACATAAAAATTTGCTTGTGTAGCAAAAATGTTGTCTGTATATTGTAATTGGACACATGTTGCTTACTTCCTTGGGTGTAATAGATTATTTACAATTTTAGTTGGCAACATCAACAACATCCCTTTCACATGTGCTAAATATTTAGAGAAAAAATAGAATAACCTATAAGGAATTTTATAATCAATTTATTAGATGAGTAACAAAAGATGAATTCAGCCAAATATAATTTAATGTTTAACATGGGAATGTCAAAGTTATGAATGAAATTGATTTTTGGGTATTTATGTTTAAGATAAATCAAATTAAAGATTTGTCGTGGGATACAACTCTAATTAGAAATCCTAAACATGAAGATTTAAAGCATTTTATACAAAAAAATGAACAAAATGTTGTTTTGGCTATCCAATCCTTTGTTTCTTAATGGAAGGATTGTTTGGATTAATATAGTATTTAATGCCAACCACTTATACACTCTTAGTGACACCATTGTCCTAATGGGGATTTTCATTAAACTTGATAGCATAACTTGAACCTTTTTTTGGGTGGCTCACTTGAGAACAATATAATGTCCAATGATTTATGATGCTTAGGACTTAAAGGACTAACAAAAAGACAAATGGCCTTAATGGAAAAATATTATTAATTTAGGATGGCTAGAAGGAATTTCTTTAGCAGGACTTAAGATGGATGGTGGTGATGAAAGTATGAAAAAAATAGTGGAGATAAATTCAAATCATAAATTAGATATCAAATCATCACCTAAAATACCTAGGTCACAACTTATAGTTGAACACTCATGTAGATAAAGAAAACATTATTTCTAAAAGTTGAATGCCAATATAAAAGAATCTTTTTTTGTATTCTATAATTGAGCTTTAAATAGACAACAATAGTGAACCAAAAATCAAATGAAAAACTAACTAAAATATTATTCTTAATGAAAACAAGCAAAAATCACATAATATGTTGATTAAGGTGAAAATATCATAGGGAACTTATATGAACCACTAAAACAAATATTAAAATAAATAATTTAGCAAACTAAATAAAACTAAATTAAATTCAATATTTCAACTCAATTATAATCATAAGATAAGTTGTTTGACTTCAATATGAACCACTGAGAGAAACTCTATCTATCATGTGGTGTTATGCTCTAAGTTAATCTTCATCAAGCTTAGTATTGATTTTATGACCTTACCAAACATCTAAAATCATATTAAGCAGTTTATGGAAAGCATATTATTAAAAAACTTATCAAAAGACTCCATGCAGAACTTGTGAAAGAGAATTCCAACCTAACTTAAAAATAAGTTGAAGAAACTATTGTACTTTTATTGCTTTATCGGATTTGGTTGGATAAATTTGTGCACCATTTTGGGCATGCATGACTAAACATGCAAGCTCTTCAGCTGTTTGTTTTTTGTTGAACTCTTGCAAAATATAGATTAGCTTTTTAGTAGATTGTTTTGGTCTACGATCAAGTAGCTATGGATTGAATTCAGCTCACACACACAAATAGCATGTACAATTTTATAGTTAATTGGACTAGTTTCATTCACGCATTGGTATTGTTAAAGTAATAGGCTTTCATTAGCATAGCTTGTTTGTCTATTTGAGGTGAGAATAAGTTTGTTAGAAAAGAATATATAACAAGGCAAGGAGAATAATCTAGCAAGTGACACACAATTTTAAGGTTGCAATTGTAAGGCAAATTAACTATTATAGACATATATACAAAAAAATCTTAATAATATAAAATGTTTAACATGCATTGCATGAATCTAAAATGTTTTTAATTTGCCCCTCTGACTTGAGAAAGTAGAGGTAAAACCTCAAGTAGTAAGGGATAATGGAATTAGCATAATATTTGTGGTTTTCTTTTATTAGCTTCAAAAAATAAAAGATTTGCAAAAGTAATAAAGTTGATGAGATTACATGACACTCTCAAGTTTAGCATTACATGGATAACTAAAAATCAATTGTCTTGTATCTACATTAAAGCTTTTTTATTCAAAGTCAGTATCAAGATTTCTTAATAAATGAGGTATTGAAGTTATGATTGAATCAAATTAAGGATGTTGATCTAATGAATTACATTATCTATTGTGCCCCTAAGTGCTTGCTACATTGAAGGGAACAAACAATTAACAAGTAACCATTTCACTACACTCATGATGAAACCATTAATCATATATTATGGTGCTATAAATATTCATAACAAGTTTTCAATTTTTTTCTTTAGCAACTACTAAATTACCAAGATACTTAACTATTGGATGCAATTTAATAGCCTTAGGATGTGTTGGACTAGATGTAGATCAGTAATAAGCAAAATAAGAATAGAAGAATTAGTCAATGATGTTGCTACTACACTCTATCATATATAATAAGATAAGAATAACAAACTAGACATGAAACTGACACTCTCATCTACTACCATGAACAAAATCAACCCTTATATGTTTTGCAATGCAGGAATTTTTTGATAAGAAACTTGTATAGTAACCACAGCCTACATAAGCTACATGTTTTTTCACAATATATGTATACCTCCAACTTGGCTAGATGAAGGTCAACAATGAGGCTATCTATGTTGTAAACTATTGTGTGCATATTAGAATATCAATTGAGATGGAAAAATATGTTCTTTATGTTAGAATTTCTCTAATTACCTCACAAATTCCTCACACGTGGGTGTCGACATTAGAATTGACTCCTACATTACTACAATAGCTCACTACTTAAAGTACCCACAAATGGAAAAATTTTAATATGAAACTATTTTTTTATGACTTTTTACTCAATTCAAGTTTAACCATATTTAACATGAAGAGAGCACTACTATGGATTAGGTGGCAAACTTTTTGTTAAATAATGAATTTTTGTGATTAGGAGGTCATGCCCTTTCTTAAATGTTTTCTTTTGCTTTTATTGCATGATTATTTGCATTAACATCCAGGACATGATATTTGTACAGGCTTTAGTAGCATATTTTACAAAAACAAATGCTAAGAGAAGGAGCACTTAGCAAGCCTTATAGTGCATTCATCATGGCCCAATGGGATACTTTTTTCTTTTATTCATTCATGATTTGAAGTTTGAGCATCAAACTAAATTTTAAGCTCCATTTTAACTCATCATGTGAGGAAAAGATAGCTTGATTTTTTTGAATTGTGGACACATGTATAACTGGTCCTTGAGCAACGAAAATCTTAACTAGCGTCTTCTCTAAATCCCTTGAAGTAGAAGAGTTTCATTTCTAATGAGTTGCTTACTCTAGATTAGTCCTCATAAATGTCTAATGTGTCAATTGTTTAGTCTTTATGACTCTCCCATTACGATTGAAGTATCCTTATTTCCTTGCTCACCTTTTGAATGAAAAAGATACATTTGATCACTCTAACTTTTATGTTTGTTTAGCTTTCACATCCATTACTACTTCAATCTTCTTACCATTATGAGTGAGTAAGCACTTAGCTCCATGATGTATGCATTTGGTCCAACCATTGAGATTTGGAATGGACAGACTACTCTTGAATGTAACTTTTACAAGGTTCATAGTGGAAACCTATCAGACTTGATTCTGATCATCATGAATTCTCCTTCATAGAATTATTTAAGCTTGTGGTGTGCATTAGCCAATCTATTGTACTACTCATAACTAAGATTTATTATGTCCTTAATATGCTCATGAACAATTCTTATGTGTAAACATTTATGTTTGGGCATTAATGGGCAATAAGATGAGATAGAATATGTTAAAATGCTCATATTCATTATTGGCTTCAAAGGAGCTCCTTCTTGTGGACATATTCATGGAAATATTATAAGCATTTTTGGCTTGTGGTAAAAAATGATTGAAATTATTTATGTTTTCCCTCGCCAAGCACCAAAATTGATTTCTTAGGCTTTGATTTATGAACTCAAATTGATTAAAAGCTAGGGGCGATAGGAAAAAAAGAATTTTAACCTTATTCACAAAAGATGCTAAATGGTTTTTTGAAAATACCAAGTGAAGCAGACATCCTTATCAGGGAATTATGGCCTTGAGCAACAAAATTAAACATAGACACTTTGTCAAGTATAGTGTGAAGCTTGGAGCATAAATTCTTGGGTCATAACTTCATTGACTTTCACAAATGTTTTCACAATTATAAGGGTGAACTCAAAATTTCTCTTCCTGAAATGACTTGTTATTAGATATTAATGATAATAAAAGTATTAATGAATTTCCTTTGCAAGGTTGTTAAGGCATGTAAACTCTTAACATCATGGATTTCCTAAGAGGTTGGTTAATCATTTACAACCTTAATTTTGTCATAGTAAGATGATACCTAATTTTATAATGTTTCAAGCCCAAAAAGTTTAGATGATGGAAACAACTATGCATTTTTTATGTTGGGTTGGGGTGTTCTCCCAATCCATGGAACAAATCTTTCTAAGGTGTTCTAATTTATGTTTAATGGTATAAGTAAAGTTCAAGATGTCATTAAAATAAACTATCACAAAATTTCTTAATTAGGGTATTTGTGTAGTTATACTTCTAAATGAGCTTGGTGTGTTAAATATGGTAAAGGGAATGACTAACGACTTGTATAATCTATCCCTTATTTTAAAAGTCATTTTTCACTCAGCCCTTAACTAGATTTCAACTTGGTTCTTTCAACTTTTTAAATTTATTATGGATAAAATAGTGGCTCCTTTAGTTTGGTATAAAAGTTCATCCAAGTAAATGATAAGAAACTAGAATTCACAACATTTTTCTAATTTCCCTATTATTGAAAAACTTCTCCATGAACCATTGTTTTTAAGGGATTGAGGGGTAGTAACGACACATGGATTATGACTTTCTCAAATGAATCCTTTGTCTAATTAGTTTTGCACTTGTTAGTTGAGTTCTTGATGTTTAGAAGGATTCATCCTATAGTGTGATAAATTTAGTAAACTAGTACCTTGTATGAGATCTACAGCATATTGGATGTTATAAAGAGTTGGTAAACCTTAGGTTTCATTTGTAAAAGTTTTAGGTACTATTTTCGCATAAATTAGAGGTATTATTATATGAGGTACTATTGTAGAATAAATGAAACTTCTATTAATAAATTCTTTATCTACTCTACCATGGGACAAAAATAGGATTTTCTTAATTGGGATGTTGGTTGATTTTTGACAAGTTGGACATGTTCTTTAGGTGTTTATGGGTGTATGTTAAATTTTTAGTCATGATGTGTAAATGTGCAGTATTTGTTTTGTTAGCAATAATGGAACCATGGTCATATAATTAGGGTCATAATAAAATAATACTTCATATTAACATAAGAACAACATTAAATTAAATATATTTGAAATTATTGGCCAACTTCAACATGTATAATTCATTTTTTCTTGACACACATGAATATTTTGTTAATAAAAAAATATTGTATGGCTTTAGGTGATGAATGATTGATAGCTTGAGGTATGCTATACCATTTGTAGAAATAGCATTGATGCTACTACCACTTTCTATGATACATTTAAAAACCATTTCTCTATGCTTGACAAGATTTGACAAGTGTTGGCATGTATTAAATCTTTACTTCTCTTTAGTTAGGTGAAGGTGCTTCTCATGACTATAATGATTTTTGCCATCAATGTTGTTCTCTAAATCCTCATTGGAGTATTCATTGGCCAAGTAGGACTAGGAAGCATATTATTTCATCTCTTTATTTTTCATTGGTGTTCAATTCCCCCAAATTATCTTCCTCGATATTTTTTAATTGTCATTTTTTTGTATTGGGCTACCATATGACTTCACTTTTAACATCAAGAACAAGTTACTTTGGTGAATTGTTAATTGGTTGGTTGGGTTTCATTATAAGTTTAAGTATAAAGAGGGCTTGGAGTGATATGTTTTGCTGCACTGCTTGTGGAGCATCTGGTGTTGGTCAGCATGAAGTTTAACATAGTCGATGCCTCAACACTTTTGAATTGATAGATGTTTCTAAGTTTCTTAGTTAGTGGAATTCCTATAATCCTCTTCTAAAGTGTGAATGTTTTGCATGAAAACCTCCTTCTAAATATATCTATAAGCCCAACTCAGAAGCTAGAAGATGGGACCAAAGGGTCTACATTAACACCACAACACAGATGTACTCATCAAAATGAGTAATGCACTCATTAACGTACTTTCCTCCTTTTCATTGGTCAAGTAAGTGATTCTTTAAAGAGAGGAATATACGTTTTGTGATTGGTGATCCCCTTTGTTGACAGTAAGTTTCTACGATTTTTATAAATAGTTGAGTTTTTTTTAGTTTCATTTGTGCAAATAAAACCTTTGTTTTTCATTAAGTTTAAACCATTAGAAGCAATGGTCCAAGAAAACTTTGTACTCTATGTATTTTTTTAAGGTTTAGTGTACTTTCAAAGATGAGAATGTCACATTTTATAGACTGCATCCATTTATTTCCATTATTAACTTCGTATCAACCCAAGTTTATTATAAGAGGTATTTGATTACATTTGAGGATAATATTAGGTTTGAAAAGGTGGGCTTATTTTGAGGTTGTTCTAGTTCGATTATAAAAAAACCATATTTCTTTGGCTTGTCTTCCAAAATTTGTAGTCTTGTTAATTGATCTTAGAGTTGTGCTTAGTTGATATGTTGGTGCTCAATGTTACAAGTTGTATGTCTTTCACTTTTATAAATTGTGCCCTTTAAGAAAAAGAAAAGAAAACACTCTTGTTTGAGCATTATGACTTTTTTAAGATTAGGTGCTAATAAAGTGAAATATAAAAAAATGTTTAGTTCAACATTGCTTTGTTATTAGGATTGCAAACACTGGTATAACTGAGCTCCAAAGCAAGATTTGATGCTTAACTAGTGGTACAAACTATGATAAGCATTTAAAGATTAGGCTACATAGATTAGGAATAAAGAAAATGTGATGATAAGCATGAGAAACCTAGAAAGGAAACACAATTAGAAAGCTATCCAAGGAAACTTTAGTCAAGAAGAAACCAAGAGCAACATAGGTTGCATTTCTTCTACTAAGACAATTACCAATTCAATGGCACAATGAAAGGGTATTTGGAAAGCAGTTTGAGAAAACAAATTTTCATATATGGAAAGAGCTATATAAATGTCACATGTGTTTACATTAAAAGCCTTGAGAAACATTAACAAGCAATATAGAAACGATGGAGTAATGAAGCAACCTACACATAAAACCAATTCAAGCTAAACATAAAGTTTGGTTGAGAATAGCAAGGAATGTAAGAATAAGTAGTAGTAGAAATCTAAGAAAACATTAAGTATCAAAGTGAAAAGGAACAACGAAGTAAAAGGAAATGACAAAATACAAGGGATTCAATGATGTAAAAGAAACATCAAAGTGAAAGGATACATTATGCAACATCCACAAGAAGGCAAAATAATTGTGTTATAGATAAACTTGTACACTGTCCCATTGCTTAAGCTTCGCACGTTTCTTCCTAATATTGCAGCCTAGATGATTCAGCACATTGTAGTTTGCATTGTAATTAACCCTAAACCTCAATAAGGGTAATGAAAAAAGTGGAATTATGCACATGTAAGGATAATATCTTTGAAAGGCTACGCCTTCCATTTTATAATGAGCCTCTATAGAGAAAAGAAAGAAATTGAAAATGTAAAATTGATGTAATTAGCTCTTAACAAAAATCAATTTGAAAATATACATTTTTAGTTTCAAAAAATCTATTTTTTGAATGGAAGTTACCAAACCTTTGGTCAAAGATATTGGAAAATAGCTTTCTAAAAAGTTATTATTTTGGCAAAAAGTTTCCAAGATCCAAACAGTTGTGAAACTATCTTCGTAAAAGGATGGATTTTCATTTTTTTATTAGCACGTACAGTGCGTCATCAAAATCATTGTGTTGGTGTTTGTTTAGATTAAATCAGTGAATTAGCACACCGTCAAATGTGTTCCTAGTAAACCTCAAATACGTTTGTTGTGGATCTAGTCATCTGATCATTGTAGTGTCAATGATGTCTTGGCCAAATTTGAGTTGATGTGCCATGGATGATGTTATTAGTTAGATCTAGTTTCATTTGGGGGTCTTACAAATTTTTCTTCTTTTAAGTTGGTCACCTTGGGTAAGCACAAAGTTATAGATCATGGTGTGTTTGTAGGTCATATAAGCTCGTGATTTAGACTAGACTTTAAAGACATGTTCATTGGTCTATTCTAGAAAAGCATGGTCCATGTATCGTTAACTATAATATGGTTAGTGGTGGGTAAAAATGTTAAGTAATGACCATACTAAGAATCTTACCAAGATTGTTTACTTTGATTGTCCCTCAAATGCTATTGCACTAAAAAAAATTGTGTTATGCTCTAAAGATCTTACTTTTTGTGTTTTAAAAGGAGGTAGATTGTTTATGATAATAGCTATTGGTCCCAAATAATCCAACCTGTAGTAGCAATAGTAATCACATTCTTGGTAAGTGAAAACAAGAAAAAAATATTGGTAGTAGTGAAAAAATTCCAAGAGTATTTTAGTGTGTTTAGTTTCTACCCAAGCGAACAATTGCATAGCAAGTTGAGAAGGCATCACATGTTACTTTCAAAAGGTAAACTGACAACCTCACATTGACTATTTTTCTCCTTGTGCTAGCGCACAACCCCTTGTATTTTGTGCTAGTTAGAACATAATCTATGTTGGTCTCTTATGATGTTAAAAGCAAACTTTCTTGAGACTTTATAGGTTAGACTCAACCTTCATAAAAATGGCTACTTTTGTAACTAAAACCAATAAAGTTGTAACTCTAAAAAACAAATCCCTTTGCTTAAAGCATAATACATATGATTCTATAAAAAGTGGGTCATGTGTAGAACATATGAAAAATAAAAAAAAACATTCCCATAAACTTTGTTGGTGCATGAGGTTGATGAGGAAATTATGTGCAACAATGTACTTTACTTCTTCAACAACACTTACGATAAGTAGTTGTAAGCTTTTGATGTTGTTGAGGGTTTCAAAAAATTTAAATGTCATAAAATTAATTTAATGAAGGAATAATAGTATTTGATTGCATTAAGAATTGTTATGCAGCATGAATTCCAAAAGATTTTATTCAACTCTACAATAAAAACTTTAGAATAGTTTTGCTTTCTTAGAATTAATTTAATCCCTTCCAATTGTGAATTTAACATTAAATTTTCATAGATATGCTTAGAACTAACTTAACAAGACCTACCAACTATGCAAATTTATATATTTACTAGTGATTAACAATTCTAGTGAGCAAGATATACTTTATGTTAGGAATAGTGTCTATATGCATTGTCTTGTTTATGTGCATTTATCCTGACTTTCCATGCATATATAACAATATATTGTCAATTGTTTTGTCATGTAGGTTTGCATAATTATTTGAACAAATATTTCTTTATTCTACCTGAGGTACATAGACATATGTTGGATGCACCCTGGATTCATGCTTGGTTAATAAATACTTGAAGTACCTTAGATCTTTGTGTGTGTGTGTGTGTAATAAATTTCTTCAGTACTTACATTTTGCCATTGCACTAGTTGGATTTTTAAAACAATCTAAAACAATTTTACGAGTGAAGTGCGAAAACATTCAAATGATGTCTTTTGACATATTTTTAAAAACATGATGAATGCAAATTGAATTACATAAGATAAATTTTGGAAAATATCCACACAAAAATTTTACCAAAATTGATATTGTTCTTATGACATTTCAAAGGATCTTTCTTTCCTTCAAGCCTCCATGATTCCTTCTAACTTCAATTTGCATTTCTTTTTCAATTTGAAAGTTTGTCTTAGTGTCATAAATGATCGTGATCTGTTGTTGAGTAATCACTTTGAGTGCACTTATTGCTTCAATTATGATATTTAATTAGCTTGATTTGAGGTTCATTTGGATTTCATTTTAAGCATATTGAATTAATCTCTAATTCACTAAAGAGTTGTCTATAGGTCACATATCTTTACGATAATATAACCAACTAGACAAACTTGTTAGTGCCTTAATTTATTAATATTGTTATCAACTAAACTAAAGCTTGAGTCATGAGGCTTAGGAGGCTAATAACATATGTATTATGTGATCCATATGAAAATATTAAATATTAAATAAATAAAACAATTATTATAAAATAATTTAGATTTCGCATAAATAAGTCAAATTTTGTTAGTGCAAATAAAAAAATATAAGAAAAGCAAACATATATAATGTTATGTAAGTAACGAAAAATGTAAGATCCTTAGAACTATGTCAATAATATTTTTAAATACTAATTTTTTGTATATGGGCATAAAACATATAAAAAGCTTTTTATTGTCAAGGAGTTTTCTAATTATTAGAAGTATCATAAAATGGTTATTACAAGAAAAGAAATAAAATTTTAAAAAATATTTAATTTTTAAGAAATAGGTAATAGTGATATATGTATGATAAGCATAAAAAATTTTAAATTCATTGGAAAAAATGATGTCATTAATGTAAAATATTATTTATAATAAACATTCGGAACACGTTTCTTAATAATACATGCTAAACAAAATTCTCATTGTAAAAAAAATTAAACATTTCACAACATAGAAAAAATATTAAAAAAATGGTGCCCTTAAAATGATAAAGACCATGTGGAAAACATATTTTAAAAAATATTCTGAATATGAAAGTGAAGACTAATTTGTGACATAATACGTTAATTATGAATCTACTTAAACATTTGAAATATTTCGAAGTAAATCCATAAAAATTGAATAAAAAATGTAAGCATGTAATATTGGTCCGTGCAACAAATTCAAGTTGAATAAGGCTCATGGTTGAGATGGAAAAGTCCTTTTAACTGGGCTGGCTAGGTTTTCCTTTTCTCCATGAAATGTCACTTTTAGTTTTAGGTATTTATGTGAATTGGTGAAATTAAATTGTTGTTTTATTCAATAGATTCATATTATTACCTAAAAAATTTTTTCATGTAATTAGAATATGGAGATTAATAATTGGGTGTGTGATTTCTTAGTCATGAAGGTAATTTTGCACATGCTTACACTCATGAAGAAGGGAGTAAGCTTTTCTTCTATGAAGCTATATATCTTTATATGCCACTATGTGTGTATTGATCTTCAATTGGGTTATCGTTTATTATACAATTTCTTCCATAGCTTAGAACATTTTTAGTGCAAGATAAAAGGCACTATAAGGTTAATTAAGGCCCATATAAGTATTTTTCTTGGTTACTTAAAAATTTAAGTTTATATTATACTATAACAAGTCATGGATAAGGCTAAAATGTTTACAAATATTTGAATGTTTGCATCAATTATTTATGTAGTAGTATCTTTGTCATTTTTCCTTTAGTATTAAGATTGTTTCTATAAGAAATTTAGTTAAATTTGGGTACTGAAAAAAAAATTAATTTTGATATTTAATATCATCTTTATCATTGTGGAGCCCTTGTTTGCATAGTCTTAAATAGTGGAGGGCATATTCTCCAATTCCATTCCTTACTTTTTTTTCTTCTTTCATTATTCTTCTTATTTATGAAATTAAAGCTAAATTAAATTCCAACTATAAGATTCCTATCATATGTACCTTCACTATTAATTTGTTTCTCATCAAAGCATACTTTTTGTTATTCAAATGAACATAATGATCCATAACCATTACTTGTTGCATTGCCACTCTTTATTGCACTTTCCTCATTTTTAGCGATTTTTCCATCCCTTATTATGGCTCTCAATCATTGTAGTTTTATTATATACATGATTTCAACCCATTTCTATAAGCTTTCTTCAAATAATTCTTGAGTAGTAGTGCATCAGCAACCACACCCATTACCTCACTATCTTATTAATGTGGCATAAGCATATTATGCATCATATTGACCAAGTTGCTCACAAGAGAGTAATAGTCACAAGTGACTCGTCTCTTTTACCCCCAAACTAATGCCAAACTTTGCAATGTAATTACATCTAACTACTACAACATAAATTGGAATTAAACATGGCTTACCAAAGGTCATATCCTCTTTCTAAATTATTTCTATCATGGTTTGAAGGCAAGTTTTGAAACAATTTATCAATGAACTTTTACCATATTTTGATGTAATTCTTATGCCACTAGCGACCTACTTTTTTTTACACTAGGTATATTTTGTAAAGATTAGATTTATATTGATGTTTATCAAATAAGATTAGAAAAATCTTGTCCAATTTAGTGTTATCATACAAAAACTTATCACTCATAAAAGACAATCCCTTCCATTTAAAGTACTAAAAATGAGCATATGTAGTTATGTCTTAGTTACATGCATTTCTATTATACTCAAACCATAAAATGATTCATGTTACACATTTATTGTATTATATTGCTTAATCCACTATCAGAATCTATTTTACTATTACGTGTAATCTCTTACTATGTTTAACATCAAAAGTTCTTTCAGAAGCTAAAAATTTATCAATAAGAATATTATTATTTAATAGTAATTACTTTGGTTACTTAATCTTCAAATATTAATCATATTACACATCCTATAATCCTTTCAATGAACTTTGATAAATCCATTAAAGTTCAAGACACTTAGACATACTGTATAATTACCAACTATGGAAATTTCTGACATAATATTTGGTGTGATGGATTTATATGGCTATAGTTATATTATACTTGGAAGAAACAAGTTGTGTTAAGTAGGTGTTTGGTATTTCGATAAATAAATTTCTATGATGTAAAATATCAATCATATTATTGAATACCTCATGTCGAAATTTCATCAATGACAGACACAAAACTGAAGTCTTAACTTTGTTTAACACAAATACAAATTTGAAGAACTTATCAATATCACAGTAATGTCATCCTAATTTTACTCCTCATTATAGTAATTAATATTTTATGCAATACATTTCTGAAACATTTTTACCTGAGTTTATTTTTCTTAGGCTTATTCTAAACAAGGCATTGAAAAAAAACAAGTTGAATATGTGTTATTTCAAAAAATATTATAAATAATTGAAAAAATAAAATGATTAGTAACACTTTTAAAATAAAATTTGAGTTCAATGAATACATTAACAATATAAATATATAAAATATGTAACCTTTTAGTTTGTTTAAATTATATAAGATAAGTTATATTATGTGGTTTAATAATGTTTAGATATGGATTTTTCTTAGATGATTTTAATTGTACAACTTATTTTTTTATGATGGTTCATGCATAGGGAAAGTTTTGATACATGGAGGTTAACATTTTGATACATAGATTGGCCTTGCATCCTTTTCTTTTACTCTTTATCCACTTTTCATTACCATTGTGGTATAAAGGAAATATCTCAATCTAGTTGATGGATTCTCATCCTACCTTTTTCTTTCATCATTTTTGTTCTATTTTTAATTTTTAAGAAAATATTTTTCATACTTTAATATGTTATATATTTTTTAAATTAATATAATATTAAATTATAATTAATAACCAATAAATTTTTATTTTTTTCCTTTTTTATTTTTTTTTTCTTTTTCTCAAAATATGTGTGATGTTTTATAACAAATTGTACACTTAGTGTGGCTGCACATGTATGTGCATGTATGTGTGTGTGAGCATGCTTGTCTATGTGCAAGCATGTTTGTTTGTATGTGTGTGCATGTATGCATGTGTATTCATGTGTGTGTGCATGTGTACATATGTGCATGTAAATGTATGCATGCATGCATGTTCGTGGATGTGCTTATGCATGTGTGCAGATGTGTATAAGTATGTCTGTGTGTCGATATTTATGCTTATTTGTGCATGTATGTGCATGTGTATTTGTGCGTGTGTGTGCACTTGCATGTGTACACATGAGTAGTACATGTACTTCTATTTATTTTAGAGTGTGTATGTGTGTGTGTGTTCAAGCTCTTATGTATTTATTTATGATTATGTGTGGATGTGTGTGCATTAACATATTTAGATGTATTTGTATGTGGTTTTACATGTGTGTGTACTTGTATATTCATGTGTTTTTGAGTATGTGTGCGGGTACGCACATGTGCAAATGCATTCATGCATTTGTGTAGATGCACTTGCATGTATAAATGTGTGCACATTTGCGTGCTTATTAATGTGTGTCTGTGTATTTAAGGGTGTGCATGTGCATGTGTGTGTGTGTATTCATGTGTGTGTGCTCTAATGTTTATGTGGGCTTCTAGTTTCTATGTGTGCATGTATGTGTGTGCTATGTATGCATGTGTTTGTGTGTGAAAGCATGGGTGTGAGTGTGTAACTATGTACATGTTTGTGTGCTTGTGTGTGTATGGGTACAAGCTTATGTGTTTGTGTGCATGCATTCATGTGAGATTGTGTGTGTCTGTAGTGGGTACCTGTGCATGTGTGTCCATGCATGCATGTGTGTGTATGTATCCATGTGTGCACATATGTGTGGGTACATATGTGCAAATGTGAGTGGGCACACATGTTTGTGTGTGAGCATGTGCCTAAGTGCACATGAATGCATGTGTGTTGTGCATTCATGTGTGTACATGTGCATGTGTGGGAGTGCATGCAAGTGTTTGTGCTTACATGTGCTTGTGTATGCTTATGTTTATGTTTTGTGTGTGTGTGTGCATGTGTAAGTGTTTATATGTACCTTTGTGTGCCTCTATGTGCATTCGTGTGTGTGTGTGCACATGTAGGTGTGTTGCTAGCTGTGTGCATATGTGTACCTATGTGTCTTTACATGTATATGCAAGTGTGCATGCATGTGTATGTGTGTGTGTGCATGTGTATACACATTTGTATGCATATGTGTGTGCATCTACACATCTGTGTGCATGTGTGTGTGTGTGGACATGTGCACATGTGTAGTTATGTGTTTTCCTATGTATGAGTGTGTGTGATGTTTTTGTGTGTTAGTGTGCACACCAGATTGTGTGTGGGTGATTATGTGTGTATGTGTGCATATATGTGTGTTTATGTGTGCATCTACACATGTTTGCTTGATTATGTGCTCATTTTCTTGTGCATGTGTCTGTGTGTGCATGTGTGTAAGTGTGTAAAAGCATATTTGTGTGCATTTGTGTGTGTCAGTGCATGTATGAGTGTGCATCCTCAATGTGTGCATATGAGTGTGTATTTGTGTGTGCTTTTTTGTGAGTGTGCATGTTCTTTTATGTGCGTGTGTGAGTTTATGTGTACATGAGTGTATTTGTGTGTGTGTGAGTTTATGTGCACATAAGTTTATGTGTGTGTTTGCATGTGTGCTTGTGTAGGTGTGTTTATTGGTCTATGTATGTTCTAGTGTGTGTGTGTGTGTGTATACAAGTATTTGTGTCCATGTGCATGTGTGTGTGTGCATTTGTGCATAAGTGATTGCATGTTTCTATGTGTGCTTGTGTATGTGTGTGTGTGTGTGTGCAAATTCATATTTATGCATGTGTGCACATGTTTGTGGATATGTGTGGCTATTTATGTGTTTGTCCATGCATGTGTATGAGTTGGTGTATGTGCATGGGCATGTGTATGTGCCTATATGTGTGAGTGTGTGCCAGTGTGTGTGCTCATTTATGTTCATGCATTTGTGTGGGTATGTATATGAGTGTGTACATGTCTATGTTTGTATGTTTGTGTGCATGTTTGTGTGCATGCTTGTGTGCATGTGTGTCCATAGATGAGTGTGATTAGTGTGTACGAACATGTTTGTGTGTCTATTTGTGTGTGTGTGCATGCTTGTGTGTGTGGGTCTCTGTGCAAGTCTATATACATGTGTGTGCAAGCACAGACATGTTTCTATGTAAGTGTGTGTGCATACATGTGTATTTGTGTTTGTCTCTACATATGTGCATGCATGTGTGTGTTCATGTGCACATGTTTGTGTGCTAGAGTGTATGTGTACGAGTGTGTGTGTGCATACTACATTCGTATCGATGTCTTTGTGCATGCATGTATGTGTGCATGCGTGTCTGCTTATGCATGTGTTTGCATGTATATATGCTTGTGAGCATGTATGTGGGTTTATGAGTGTATTTCTATATGTGCATGTATGCATGTGTGCATGTGTGCATGCATATGCATGTTTTTGTGTGTTGTGCATAAATGTTTAGGTATGTGTGGTTGATGGTTTATGTGTGGGTGTGTGCTTGAGGATTTTGCACGTGCATGCATGCCTATGTTTATGCCTACATGTCTATACATGTGTGTGTGTGCCTATGTGTGTGTTTGCATGTGTGTGCATGTGTTTACCTATGTGTATGTATTTGTGTGGCTGTGTGCATGCTTGTATGTACATGTGTCTTTGTCTGTGTTTGTGTGCATGTTTATGTTTACATGCATGTGTGTGTGTGTGCCAATGTGTGATAGTTTATATGTGTGCAAATGCATGCATGTTTGTTTGTGTTCAAATTATGTGAGTGAGAATGTGTGTAGATGTGAGTGTGTATGTGGTTGTGTGTATATGTGTGCATGTCTTTGCATATGTGCACATGCACATCTATGTGTGTGTGTGTGGGTGCATGCATTGTGCATTCTTGTGTTTGGGTGTGTGTTGGTATTTGTGTGTGTCTGTGTATATGAGTACACATGTGTATATGCTTGTGTGTGTGTATGTGTGTGTGCATATCTATGTGTGCATAGGTGTTTCTAATGTGTATGTGTTTGCATGAACAAGTGTTTGGGTGTCGATGTTGGTGCATATGTGTAGGTATGAGTGCATATGTACGTGTGCTAGTGAGCATGCATATGTGTACGTGTGTGTGTGTACATGCAAGCCATGTGTTAGTGCAATGGTGTGTGTGTTTGTTCATGTGTGCAATTGTGTAGGTGCTTGTGTCTGTGTTTGCATGTGTGCATGTATGCATGCCTGTGTGCGTGTGTATACACATGGACATGTGTACATGTGAGTGCGAGTGTGTGTGTTTTTCTTTGTGCGCATACATGCATGCATAATTCTGTGGGTGTTTTTTATGTGCATGTGTTCCATAATTTTGTGCCTGTGTGTGGATGTCTACAAGAGTTTGTGTGTGTATAGATACATGTCAATGTGTTTATTTGTATATGAGCATGTGTGTGTGTGCATTTGTTCATGCGTACATCCATGTGTTCATGTGCATGTGCATGTTTATTTGCACATGAGTGTGTATGTCTGTGTATGTATGAATGTACATGTGTCTGTGCATGCATCTACTTATGTATGCGTGCATGTGAAAGTGTGAATGTGTGTCCATGTGCATGCATTTGTGTGTGTTTGTGTGCATACAAGTATGCATGTGTATGCACGTGTTTGTGTGCATACAAGTATGCATGTGTATGCACGTGTTTGTGTGCATATGCATGCATGTGCGTGCATGCAAGCATGTGCGAATTATGTATGTATGGATGCATGTGTTTTTGTGTGTGTGTTTGTGTGAGCCTATGTGTGCTTATGCATATATGAGCATTGCATATATATACATAGATGCATGTGTATGCATGAGCAAGTGTGCATGCATGCATGTGTGAGTGTGTGTTTGTGTGCATGTATGTATGTTCATGGCAACTTGTGGGTGTGTGTGTTTGTACATCTGTGCGTGCATGTGTGCATGGGTGTGCATGCATGTGTCTCTCTGTGTGTTCTTGTGTGTTCTTATGAGTGTGCATGTTAGTGCACATATCTGCATATGTAGTTGCATGCGTGTGTGCATGTGTTTGTGTTTGTGAGTGCATGTGCTTATCCTTGTGAGTGCATGTGTGTGTGTGTATTCCTATTTTTGGGTGTGTTTGCACGTACTTGTATGTGCGAATGCTTGTGTGTATGTTTCTACACATGTGTCTATATGTGTCCATTGCATGGGCATGTGTGTGCCTGTATGGGTTTGTGAGGGTTTATTTTGTAGGTGTGTGCATGCATATATGCATGTGTGTGTACATGTTTGTGTGTAAATGGATATTTATGTGTTTGTCTATGAGTGCATGTGTATGTATTTATGCTTGTGTGTGTATGTGCAAGCATATGCATTTGTGGTGTGTGCAAGTGTAAGTGTGTGTGTGTGTGTATGAATGTGTTTATGAGAGGATGTGTGTCTGCACCCATGTGTGTGCATATGTATGTGTGTGTGTGTGATTGTGTTGGTGTGTATGCATGTTTGCATTGTGTGTTGCATGTGTGTACAAGTGTGGTTATGTGTGGTGTATGTTTATGTGTTCATGTATATGTGTTTGTGCGAATGTTTGTGTGTTTGTGCAAGCATGTGTTCGTATGCATGTGTCTGTGCATGCATGTGTGGGTGCTTGTGTGTGTATGTGTATGCTGTGTGTGTAAGTATGTGTGTATCCATGCATTGTGTGTACATGTGTGTATGTGTTTATGTGTATTAGTGCATGAATGCACATGTAGGTGTGTGTCTATATATGTGAGCTTTTATGCACACTTTTGTATATGCATGTGTTTTTTTGCATGCATGTGTGTGTACATATGTTTGTTTGCATGCATATGAGTTTTTACATGCTCTTACATCTATGTGTGTCCACATGTATGTGTGTGTGTGCATGCATGACTATGTGAGTGTGTATGTGTTTCCATGTGTGTGTGCATGTATGTAGCTTTTATCATGTGTGTGTGCCTATGTGTATGCATGTATGTATTGCTATGTGTGCTCATGTATGTGCATGTGCTTGTGTGAGCATGAGCATGCATGAGCATGACTGCAAGTGTGTATGTGTGTAAATGTATGTTTGTTTGTGTGTGCATATGTGTATGTTTACTTTTTTTGTGTACTTGTGCACACATGCATTCTTATGTATGTGCATGTGTGGGTGCATACATTTGTGTGTGTTGAGTGAGCATGCAAGCATGTATGTGTACGAGTGTGTTTATGGGTGTGGGTGTGGGTGTGGGTGTGGGTGTGTGTGTGTGTGTGCATGTTTGTGTTTGCATGTACGTGTTTTTTTGTACATGTATTAATGTATTTGTTTAAGTGCATGTGCACATGTGTGTGTGCATGTGTGTGTTTGTGTGTCTGTGTATTTGTTTTGTTTGTGTATGTGTGTGGGTATATGTATGGATGTATGCAAGTGGATATGTGCATGTGTACATGTGTTTGTGTGAGCACATGTGTGTGCATGTGTGTGCCTATGCATGCATATGTACCTATGTGTGTGTGCATGCATATGAGTTCATTAGTGTGTGGGTGTGAAGTGATTGTGATTGCATATGCATTTATACATGTCTGTCTGAGTGTGTACTTGTGTGTGTTTTTTATGTGTGTTGTGCATGTATGTATTTTGTGTGTGTTGTGTGTGTGTTTTTTTTGTATTTTGTGTGTGTATGTGTAAGTATGTGTGTGCATGTGTAATTATGTGTGTGCATGTGTGTACTTTTCTTGTGTGTGTGCATGGTGCATGTATGTGTGTGTGCATGCATTCATACATAGGTGTGTTGTTGTGTGTGTATATACATATGCATTTGTGTATTTGTATGTGTGTGCATGCGCAAGAGCTTACATGTGTGTGTATATGTATGTGTACATGTGTATGTAGATGTGAGTGTTCATGTGTATGTGCATAGGAATGCTTGCAAGCATGCATATGTTTGTGCGTATTTATGTGTACGTGTGTGAGCACTCATGCATGTGTTTGTGTGTATGTCTATGTGTGTATATGTGTGTGTGCTTGTGCATGTGTTTGCGTTTGTGCATATATGATTGTGTGTGTGTGTGGGCATTTGTATATGCATGGGTACTAGTGTGCGTGTGTATGTGTATATATATATGTATGTGTTTGTGCCTATAGGTATGCATGTGTGTGTGTGTGTGTGTGTGTGTGGATGTTTCTATGCATGCATGTGTTCATGTGCATGCTTGCATGCA
Source organism: Vanilla planifolia (assembly GCA_023846275.1). Taxonomy (NCBI): domain Eukaryota; kingdom Viridiplantae; phylum Streptophyta; class Magnoliopsida; order Asparagales; family Orchidaceae; genus Vanilla; species Vanilla planifolia. The sequence goes on from JAIUJO010000022.1 coordinate 3,409,044, forward strand.
AGTGCATGAGCAAGTGTGTTGGTGTATATTTGTGTATGTGTGTGTGTGTATGCACATGTGCATGTGTATGTGTGTGTTTATGTGTGTGTTTGTGTGTTCATGTCTATCTATGTATAGATGCATGTGCATGTGTCTTAATGTGTGTGGGTGTGTATAAAATTTAATGTGTGTTTACACATTTGTGTGCATGGACTTGCTTTTACATGTGTGTGTGCATGTGTTATAGTGTGTGTGTGTGAATTTGCATGCACTATGTATCCATGCATGTGCATATGTATGGGCATGTGTGTAGGTGTGCATGTGCACATGTGTCTAAGTGTACATGTGCGTATATGTGCATGTGCACTTGTGCTTGTGTGTTTGTGTGTATGTATGTATGGGGCTATGTGCAATTACGTGCATGATATTGTGTATACGTGCATGTGTATGTTTGTATGTGTGTATCTTTTCGCCTTTGCATTTATGTGTTTCAGCATGTGTGTAGGTCTATGTGCATGTGTGTGTTTTGGCATGGGCATGTGCATGTCTATGTGTGCGTTCACTTGTGCTTATCTTGTCCACATGTTTTATTTTTTTTGTGTCTATGTGTGTATGCATGTGTGTGTGTGTGTGCATGTTTGTGTGTGCATGTGTATGTAGATGTGTGTGTTGGTGTGTTTTTCTTGGTGCATATGTGTGCTTGTGTACGTGTGTGATTGTGCGTGGGGGTGCATGCATGTGTGCTTGTGTGCATGCATGTGCATGTGTGTGTCTAGTTATGTGTGTTTATTAGTGTATTCGTGCATATGTGTAAGTGTTAGTATGCATGTATGTATACACACATGTGTATGTACACATGTACAAGTTTGTCAATGTGTGCATGTGAGTGTGTGTGTGTGTGCTGGTGCACGTAGGCATGTGTGGCCATCTGTGTGTGACATGTATATGCGTGTGTCAATGCATATCGATGTGGGTGTCTGCATTTGTGTGTGTGTGTCTGCGGTTGTATGCATGTGTGTATGCCTATGTGTTGTTTATATGTGTGTGCACGTGTATGTGCGTGGGATTGCTTATTCCTTTATGTTGTGTGTATGTGTTTGCATGTGTGCATATGTGTGTGTGGGTCTATTTGTGTATGTGTGTGTGAGTTAGTATGTGTATGTGTGACTGTGCAAGTGCATGTATATATGTGTGCATGTGTGTCTGTGTGTTTCTCTATGTGCATTTATATTTTTGTTTGTGCATTGGTGTGTGTGAGTTTGTGTTTGTGTATTTGTGTTTTGGTTTGTTTTACATGCATGTTCATTTGTGCATCTATGTTTTTGTATGCCTATCTTTGCATCTGTGTACATGTGAGTGGGTGAATGTTCATTTGTGTGCATGTGCATGGGTTGTTATCATGTGTGCATGTGTGCAAGTGTTCGTCTGAGTGTGTATGTTTGTGTTTATGTGTGTGTATGTATATGAGTGGATGTATATATTTATGTGCATGTGTACGATTGTGTGCTTGTGTTTATGTGCATGAATTTGTGTGTGCAGGTGCATAAATATGTAGCATGCATTTATGTGTGTGTTTGTGTGTGCATATATTGTGTTCGTCTATTCATGCATGCTTGTGTATTGCTCCGTGTGTGAGTGTGCATGTTTGTGTGTTTGTCTTTGCTTGCATTGTTGTGCCCTTGTGTGTACATAAGTGTCTGTATGCATGTTTATGGGTATGTATATATGTGCATGAGAGTGCATGGTAGTGTGTATGAATGTGTGGGTGCATGTATGTGCATGTGTAAGCACATGTCAATGTATGTGTGTGTGTGGGTTATTTTGCTTATATGTTTTCTTGAGTGTATGCATATGTGCATGGGTGCAAGTGTTTTTATGTATGTGAGCATTCTTGTGCATGTTTGTGCCTAATTGTACCCTTTTGGGTATTTGTGCTTGTGCATCTATGTTTCTGCATTCACGTGCATGTGTGTGTGCATTCATGTGCGATGTAAGTGTTTGTTTGTGTGTGCGTGTGTCTATGTGTCTATATGTGTGCATGTTGCATATGTGTATGCATGTCTGTATGTGTGAGTGTTGATATTTGTATCTTTGTGTGCATATGTGCTCGTATGTTTGTGTGTTTATGCATGCGTGCATGCATGTGTATGTGCATGGGTTGTTATCATGTGTGCATGTGTGCATGTGTGAAAGTGTTCGTGTGAGTGTGTATGTTTGTGTCTGTGTGTGTGTATGTATGTGAGTGGATGTATATATTTATGTGCATGTGTGTATGCGTGTGAATTTGTGTGTGCATGTGCATGAATATGTATGCTTGTGCATGCATGTATGTGTGTGTTTGTCTGTGCATATATTGTGTTCATGCATGCATGTGTATTGCACGTGTATGAGTGTGCATGTTTGTGTGTTTGTTTGTGCTTGCATTGTTGTTCCCTTGTGTGTACATAAGTGTCTGTATGCATGTTTATGGGTAAGTATATATGTGTATGTGTGTGCATGCTAGTGTGTATGAATGTGTGCAAGCGCATGTCAATGTATGTGTTTGTGTAGGTTATTTTGCTTATATATTTTCATGAGTGTATGCGTATATTCATGAGTGTAAGTGTTTTTATGCATGTGAGCATTCTTGTGCATGTTTGTGTCTACTTTTACCCTTTTGGGTATGTGTGCTTGTGTGTCTATGTTTGTGTATTCACGTGCATGTGTGTGTGCATTCATGTGCACATGTAAGTGTTTGTTTGTGTGTGTGTGTCTTTATGTATCTGTATGTGTGCACGTTGCATATGTGTATGCATGTCTATGTGTGTGAGTGTTGATATTTGTATCTTTGTGTGCATGTGTGCATGTATGTTTGTGTGTTTATGCATGCGTGCATGCATGTGCATTTATATGCATTTGTGCTTGTGTGTGTCCATGTGTTTGGGTGCATGTTTGTGTGTGCTTGTAAGTATGTATGCAAGTGTTTTTGTGTGTATGTATTTATGCACTACAGTTTGTCTGTGCATGTGTTTGTGTCAGTGCAAGTGAATGTTCATGTGCACATGTAATTGTGCATGAGTGTGTATGCATGTGTGTCTGCACGTGTTTTCTCATGTGTGTGCTTTTACCTATGCATGCATGAGTGTGTATATGTGTATGTGAATGTGCACATTTATGTGTATTATTATGGCTACACATATGCGAGAGTGTTTATGTTTGTCTATGTGTGTGTGTATATATTAGTGTTTGTAGGTGTGTGTGTATCTGCATTTGTGTGCATATGTACATGATTGCATTTATGTACATGTGCTTTGTCCATGTGTTTGCTTCTGTACATGTGTATGTGTGTGTGGATGCATATGTGTGCATGTACTTTTGTGTGTGTTTGTGTATGTGTTTGCATGTGTGTGTATTTCTATATGTGTGTGTGTGTGTGTTGATGTGTGCATGTGCATTTGTGTGCATGTGTATTTGTGTGCATGTGCATTTTTGTGCATGAGCATGAGCATGTGCCTAATTCTATGAATATGTTGATGCACATGAATGTGTGCAGGTCTACAAAGGTGTGCGTGTCTAATTATGTGTATGTGTGCACTTTTGTGTTTGTTTGTTCTTGTGTGTGTGGATGCTTATGCACATGCATTCATGTGTGGGTGCATAGGTGCGTGCATGTGAGCATCTATTTGGGTTTGTGATCATGCATTAGCATGCATGTGTGAGTGTGTATTGTGTGTGGATGGTTGTGTGTGTATGGCCTTGTGCATCTGTGTTCATGTTTTTATGTGTATGTGTGTGTGTATGTTCACTCGTGTGTGTGCATGTGTGCATTTGTACTTTTGTGTGCACATGCACAGGTTTGTGAGCATGTGTATGTTCTATGTGTGCGTGTGTGAGTGTATGCATATATGTGTATGTGTGTACGTGATGCATGCATGAGTGCATGCATGTGTGGTGGCTACACATGTGTATGCTAACTAAGTGTACGTACATGGATGCTTGTGGGCATGCTTGTGTTAGTGCATGTGTTCATGATACACATGCATGTGTGTGCATGTGTAGGCATGTGTGTGTGCATGCCCACATGTGGATGTGTGTGTCGATGAGTGTGTGTCCATATGCATTAGTTTGTGTTTGCTTGTGCATTTATGTGTGTATTCTTATGCATGTTCTTGTGCATATATGTGAATATTTTTTTGTGTGTGCATGCATACGAGAGTGTGTTTCTATGTGTGCATACATGTAAGTGTGTGTGTGTGTGGGTGTGTTTATGGCCATTTGTAGGTATTTTTTGGTTTGCATGCTTGAACTAGTGTGTGTGTATCGATGCACACATGTGTGTGAATGTGTGCACATGTGTATATGTGTATAGGTGCATGTGTGCTCATGTGAGTGTGTGCATGTAAACATGCATGTGTGTGTGCATGCTTCCATGTGCATGTTTGTGTTATACATGCATGTGTGTTTGCATGTGTGCATGTGCATGTGTACATGCACATTCCAGTGTTGTGCATGCATGTGTGTATGTGTATGTGTATGTGTATGTGCTAGTGTGTGTGCTCATTTGTATGTTTGGTTATATGCATGCATGCTTGTAGCGTTTATGTTCCTATATGTGTATGTGCACACATGTGTGTGTGTAAGGGGTGTGTTGGTATATATGTTTATGTGTGTGCATGCATATGTTTGTGTTCTTTTGCATGTTTATGTGTGAGTGTATTCTCCTAGGGTACGTATGGGTGTGTGGGTCCATGTGTGTATTCATGTATGAGGGTGTATAGGTTTGTGTGTGTTTATGTGTACATTTGTGTCTATTTGAATGCATGCTTGCATGTGTGTGTGTGTACATGCATATGTGTGCATGTCAATGTGAGCACTTGTGTTCATGTGTGTCATGTGCTTTATGTGTATGTGTTCATATGTGAGCATGTGCAAGCATGTCTATTTGTGTGTATATGTGTGCATGCATTGATGCATTTGTATATGTATGTGTGTTTGAGTGTATGTGTTTATGCTAGTTATGTGCATGTACATGCATGCTTGTGGCCATATGTGTACTACTACATGTGTTCATGATGCACATGTGCATGTGTGTGCATGTGTATGTGTGTGTGGATGTGTGTCTACATTCTTGTATGTGCATGTGTGTGTAGGTGAGTATGTGTACATAAGCATCTATTTGTGTGTGCATTTGTGTACTTTTTTTGTTTATATGTGTGTGCATATGTGTGTGTGTGTATGTGGGTGTGTTTTTGGTTATTTACTTTTGTGTGTGCATTTTTAATGTGTGTGTGGATGTGTTCTTATGTATTTGCGCATGCATTCATGTGTATATGTGCTTGCATATGTGTATGTGTGTGGGTACGTGTGTGCTCATGTGAGTGTGTGCTATAAGCATTCATGTATGTGTGCATGTGTATGCTTGCATGTTTGTGTTATGTATGCATGTCTGTGTGTATGTGCATGAGTAGGTGTGTGTTGTGTATGCATATGTTTAGGTGTGCACGTGTGTGCACGTGTGTGTGTGGATGCAAGTGTGTGTATGAATTTGTATGTTTGGTTATGCACATGCATATGCATAATGTATGAGCTTGCATCTACGTGCATGTGTACATGTGTGTGCACATGTGCATGTGTCAGTTTATCTATATGTGAATGTGTGTGTAGGGGGTGTGTTTATGTGTGTGTGTGCATGCTTGTATTCATGTGTGCATGCATTTTTGTGCTTGTACATATTTGTGCATGAGTTTGTGTTCTTGTGTGTGTATGGGTGAGTGGCTATGTGTGTGTGTACATGGATACATTTATGTATATGGGTATTTTTGCATGTCTTTGTGAGTGTGTGTCTGCTTGTGCATGTGTATGTAAGTGTTCAAGTGCATAAGTTTGTGTGGACATGAGTGCATGTGTGTGTGTGTGCGTGTACGTGAATGTAATGTGTGTGCATATGATTGTGAATGTTAGTGTACATGTGCATATGTGTACGTGTGTGTGTGTGTGTGTGCATGTCTTTGTTTATGAGTGCATATGCATATGCATGGGTACATGTCTATGTGTGTGTTCTTGTGTGTGTGTTTATGTGCATGAATGTTTTTGCTTGTGCATGTTTGTGTGCATGTGTGCATCCATGCAAGTGTTCATTTGTGCATGTGTGTTTTTATCTTTATGTGCATGTATGCATGTGTATGTGTATGGTTGTCAATCAGTTTGTGCACCAGTGTGCTTGCATGTGTATGTGCATATGTGTGTGCATGCATGTGTGTGCATATGTATATGGCTACATGTATGCATGCTTATATGTACACGCATGTGTGTGCATGTGTGTGTGTGCATGTGCATGTGCAACTGTGTACATATTGGTGTGCATCCATGCATATATATGTATTTGCATGTGTGTGTGTATATTCTCTTGTGTACACGTGTGTGTGTGTGAGAATGCATGTGTATGTGTATAAGTTTGACTATGCATGTGTCTGTGTGTTTATGCATGTGTGACTTTGTCTGTCTCTATTTGCATGTATGCAAGCACATGTGTTTGTTTGGGCATTTATGCATTCATGCATGTCAGTGCACTTATGCAAAAGCAAGTGCATATATGTAGATGTGTCTTTTTATCAACATATTTGTGTGTTCCCGTATGTATGTGTGTGGATTCAATTGTGTGTGCATTCTTCTATGTATGTACATACTTGTGCATGTGTATATTGACATGCACATGGGTGCATGTGAGTGCATGCATGCACATGACAATGCACAAGTGTGTACATGTGTATATCCCTTGGGTGTTCGTGTGCATGTTTTTGTGTGTGTGCATGTGCATGTGTATGCATGAGTGTGTGTGTGTGTGGTTATGTGTGCATTTATGTGCATGTGAGTGCTGGTGTGTATGTATTCATGTGTGTGTACATGTGTGTGCTTATTTTCTTTTATGGGTGTGTGTGTGCAAGTGTGTATGTTTATGCAAGCAAGCTTGTGCATGTGTGTGTTTGTGGGAGTGTATGTGTGTCTATACATGTGCATATGTGCACACATGTGTTTATGTGTGTGTGTTAATGTACACATGTGTTTGTGTGGTCGTGCATGTGTGTGTGTGCATGCATGCTTATGCGTATGTGCATGTGTGTATGTGTCTATCTATAGATATTTGTGTTTATGCATATGTGGTTGTATTTGTGCATTTTTTTGCATACATGTGTGTGTGTGTGTGTATGTGTTTGTGTGTAAGCATGCGTGTGGATATGTGTGTGCATGTGGGTGTGTTTTGGCATACGTGCATGTGTTCCTCAATCCATGTTTGCATGTATGTATGGAAGCATGTTCATGTGCACACGTGGGTTTGTGCTTATACATGCATTTATTTGTATTTGTCTTATGTGTGTATTTGTTCGTGTGCATGTGTGTATTTGTTTGTGTGCATGTGTGTATATGCCTATGTTTATCCATGTGTGTATTATGTGTGCATATGTGTATTCCTATGTATGTGTGTATGTGAGTCCATGTTTATGTGCTTATACGTGTGCCTATGTCTATGCATGCATATGTGCATGACCATGTGTGTTTGTGTGTGCACTCATGTGTCTATGTGTGTTCTTGTGTGCATTTTGGGACATGTTTTCTTGTGTATGTGCATGCATATTTAAGTGTGCATGTTACTATGTGTGTGCATGCACTTTTGTGTTTGTGTTTGTGTTTGTGTTTGTACATGTGTGTTATTATGTGTGTGTATAGGTGTATGTGAGTGGCTATGCACATGCATGTGTGTACATGTGTGTTGTTAATGACTGTTTATATGTGTTTGCATACACGAGTATTTGTGTGTGTGTGTACATGCATGGGTGTATGTGTGTGAGAGTGTTAGTGTACGTACATGTGTGTGTGTGTGTACATGCACACACATGTGTGTGTTGATAAGTAATAATGTGTGTCCATGTGTGTGCTTGTGGTATGCGTATGTGCATGCATGTATGTGCATACGTTTCCATCAAGGTGGTTGTATGGGAGCACATGCACAAGTGTGTCTTCAAGAATGTATCCATGTATGATTACGTTTGTGTGCATATTTCTCTATGTGTGCATAGGTGTGTGTGCATGTGCATAAGTATGGGTGCTTCTTTATGTGTGTGTGTTTGTTTGTTTGTAGGTTTATGTGTTTGTGTGTAATTGTGAGTTTATGTGTGGGTGCATATTGTTTGTGTATGCATGTGCATGTGTTTGTGTGTGGGCATGTGTGTGGGCGAGTGTGTGTGTGCATGAGTGTTTGCATGTGCACATGTGTGTGTGAACCAGTGTGTGCATGTGTGTGTGTGAGTGTACACTTGTGTCTATCTATTAGTGTGCATCTGCTTGTGTGTGTTACCATGAGTATGGTCGTGTGTGTGTGCATGCGCCTACTAGAATTTATGAGCATGTGTGCATGTGTAGGTTTATGCGTGTGTGATATTATTTGTGTTTATGTGGGTGCATGTTTATGTGTATGCATGAGTGTGTGTGTGTGGATTGGCATGAGTGTGTATGTGCATTGGCATGAGTGTTTATGGATGTGTAGGTAAATGTGTGTGTTCATTTGTGTGTGTGTGTGCTCAGGTGTGTGCGTGTGCAAGCATGTGTAGGAGAGTGTGTATGTGTGTGTGTGCATGCATGCATGTGCGCATGTTTACATGTGTGTATGAGTATGTTTGTGTGTGTGCATGTGGGTTTGTGTGTAAATACCTGCAAGCACGTGTGTGTATTTGCTCATGTGTGCATGCATGCATGTGTGTGTGTATGTTTGTGTGCACATCAGCACATGTTTTTGTGTGTGCTTGCATGTGTTGTTGTCCACAAGCATTTGTGAGTGTGTGTTATGCATACATATGTATGCGTGCACACTTATATGTGCATACTTGTGTATGTATGTGTGTGCATGTGCTTGTGCATAGGTGTTTGTATGCTTGTTTGTGTGCACATTGGTGTGTGCTTGCATGTGCATATGAGTTTGTATCCATGTTTGTGTTTTTGTGAGTGAGTGTTCTTTCATGTGTGTTTATGTGAAGGTATGTGTGTGAGCATGTGCACATATGTGAGTATGTGTATGTATGTGTGTTTATATGTGAATGCATAACTATGTGTTTGCTTGTGTGTCAACCTGTGCATGTATGCATGTGTTGTGCTCGTGTATGTGTGTGCATGTGTGCAAGTGTATGTGTGTCTACATATGCGTGAGTGTTTTTACATGCATGTGCATGTGAGTGCAAGTGTATGTGTGTGTGTGTATATATGTATGTGTGCATGTGTATGTGTACATGTATCTATGTGTGTGTATGTGTATCTGTGTGTGGGTGTTTGCGTATGTATGTGCATGTGAGTGGAAGTGTATGTCTGCATGTACATGTTTTGTTAAGTTAGTTAGTGTGTGCAGTTGTTTGTCTATGTGTATGGTCATTTGTGCGTGCCTTTGTGTTTGTTTGTACATGCATGTGGGTGTGCATGTGTGTGCGCATGTGTGTGTGTGTGCATGGGAGTGCATGTAGTTGTGTGTGTGCATATGTGTGCGCATGTATGTGTGTAAGTTAATGCTTGTGTGCCTACATGTTGATGTGTATGTGTGCATTGGTTCTTTGTGTGTGTGTGTACCCATGTGTATGAATGTGTGAGTGTATTCATGTGCACATGCATGTGTGTGCATGTGTGTCTGTGTGTGAGTTCATGTGTATGTGTGTGCATGTGTACATTTGCATGCATCTATTTGTGTGGATGCATTTGTGTGTGTGCTTGCATGCATAAGAGTGTGTATGTGTGTGTGTATTTGTGTGTGTTATGTCAATGCATTTGTGCATGTGTGCATCTATATGTACATTTGCATTTGCATGTGTGCATTTGTGTTCATGCATGTGTTTATGAGTGCATATGTGTATATGTTTGTGTTCACACATGTGTGTGTGGATATGCATATATGCATGTGTGTGTGCATGAGTGTGTATGCATGTATGTCTTTTCATTCATGTGATTTGTGTGTGCATGTGCATGTGTGTGTGAATGTGTTTGAGCTTCTATGTGTGTATCTGTGTTGGTGCATGTGCCTCTGTGTGTGTGTGCGGTATTGTCCACGTATTTATCTGTGTGTGTATTTTTGCCTATGTGCTCATACATTGTGTGTGTGTGTCTACATGTGTATGTGTTTTTTTGCATGTGTGTGTTGTGTGGATGTGTTTGGGTGTATGCATGTGTCTATGTGCGTGATTGTGTGTGCATGCTTGTGCATGTGTTTATGTGTTTGTGTGTGCTTTGTTATTCTTGCATGTATAGGTACCTCTATATGTGTTTATGCATGTGGATAGGCATATGTGCATCTATGTGCCTATGTATTTTAATTTTGTGCATTTGTGTGAGTGTTCAGGTATGTATGTGTGTGTGTACACGCATGTGCATGCTCTGTTATAGCCTATGCATGCATGTGCATGTACATGAGTGTGTGTGTGTGTGTGTGTTTGTGTGTGGTTTGGGCATGTGTGATTTCATGCTTGTGTTTATGCCTATGTATGTACATGTATACACGTGTGTTCTTGTGTGTGTGTGTGTATGTGCATACGTGTTTACAACTTTGTGTGTGCAAGTGTGCATATGCGTTGTGTGTGTGTAGGTGTATCTAAGCATGTTTTTATATGTGTTGTGTGTGTGTGCATGCATGTGTCTATGTATGCATGTGTGCATGTTTGTGCAAGTGGGAGCATAGTCATGTGTGGGTGTGTGAGTGTGCAAGCATGCTTATGCATGTGTGCAATGGCCTCTATACAAGTGTGTGTGTGTGTGTGTGTGTGTGTGTGCATGTGTGAATTTGTGCATGTCTAGTTGTGTCTGTGTTGGTGTGTGCATTTATGCGTGTGTACGTGTGTGCATGTGTTCATTTATGTGCTTGCATGTGTGTTTGTTTGGATGCATATGTGTGTGTGCATGTAAGCATTTGTATGCAAGTGTGTGTGGGCATTTGTTCATGTGTACATGCGTGTGTCTTTTTATTTGCATGTATATGGGCCAATATGTTTGTATGTCTACATGCTAGTGTATGTTTATCTATGTTTGTGTCCATGTGTGCATGTTTGTATGCTTGCATGTGCGTGAACATTTGTGCACATATGTTCTTGTGTGTGTATAAGAGAATGTGTGTGTGCAAGTCCTGCATGTGTGCAAGCGTGTGTGTGCATGTTTGCATTGTGGTGTGTGTATGCATGTGCATGTGTGTGTGCATATGCAAGCATGCACACATATGCTTATGTGTGAATTATTATCCAAGTGTGTGTACAAATGTGTATGTGTGTGCATGTGTTCTTCTATGTGCATGTATGTGTGTGTTTGTGTGTTTGTTCATGTGTGATTATGTTTTTGTTTGTGTTTGACCGTGTGAATGTGTGCGCGTGTATGTATGTGTGTATATGTGTGAACATGTGTTCTTATTTGTGTGTTTTGATAAGTGCTAGTGTGTGCAAGTTGTGCATGTGTGGAAGCATGCATGTGCATGTGTGTAACGATTATGGGTGTGCATCTGTGTGTGTGTGTGTGTACATGCATGCATTTCTATGTGTATGAGTGTTAATATGATATACGTGAATAGTAGTGTGTATGTGTGTGTGTGTGTATTTGTGCGTATGTACATGTCTCTATGTGTATCTATGTGTGTGCTAGTGCAAGAGTGGCTATGTTTGTGCTTGTGTGTGTGCATGCTTATATGTGTTTACATGTGCTTGTGCATGTGTGTTCATGTACTTATGTGTGTTCATGCATGTGTTTGTGTGCGCTTATTTATAGTGCATCTTTACATGTATATGTGTGAGCATGTTTGTTCTTTTGTGTGCGTGGGGATGCATATGTGTGCATACTTTCACTAGTGTGTATGTATTTGTACATGTGTGTAGGAGTGTGCATGCATGTGTTAGTGTTCATATCCATGCTTGTGTTCATATGCATGTGTACACATCCATGTGTGTGTTATCTAGGCATATGTGAGTGTGCATGTGAGCATAGGTGTCGATATGTGTGGGTGTGTCTATCTATGTGTGTGCTTTTGCATGTGTTTGCAAGTTCATTTATATCCATTTTTGTGTGCATGTGTGTTTGTGGATGTGTGTGTGAACATGTGTGCGCATGTTTGTTTATGTGTGTTAATGGCTGTGCTTGTACGTCTATTCAAGTATGTTGCATAGTTTTGCATGCATGTGTGCACGCTTGTGTGTGTGTGTCTATGAGGATTTGTGCATTTGTGAGTGTTTATGCATGTGTGTGTATGTGAGTGAGTATGGTGTGTTTATGTGTGTGTGTGTGCATTTGGGTGTGGGGGTATATGGGTGGGAGTGTGTATTTGTTCATGTGTATGCGTGTATGTACATGTGTTTATATGTGTGTGTGTGCATGCATCCACATGTGTGTGTGTGCATGCATGCACATGTGTGTGTGTGGGTGTATGCACGTGTGTGCATGTTTGAGTTTGTGGATGTGTGTATGTGTCTATAAGTGCATGTTTGCATGAATGTGTGTATGAGTGTGTACACATATATGTATATGTACACATGAAGACATTGGGTGTGTGTGTGTGATTGAGCACATGCTCTTGTGTTTCTTTGTGTGTGTGTGTGCACATATGTGTGTGTTTGTATATGTGTGTATGCATTTGTGTGGGTATGTATATGTGTGCACATGTGCATGTGCATATGCATGTATGTGTGTACTTGTGTTTATGTGAGTTTGAATGTGTGCATTTGTATGCATGTATGTGTTTGTGTGTGTTTGTACATGCACATATCTATTAATGTGTGGTGTATGCATGTGTCTATGTGTGCATGCATATGTGTATGTAAGCATATGCATGTGCCCATGTGCACATGTGTGGTTGTTTGTGTGTGTGTGTACATGTGCAAGCATGCATAAGCTTGTTCATGTGTTTTTATTTGTGTGCATGCATGTGTCTTTGTACACACATGTGTGTGTTTGGGTGTTTGTTGGCATGTTTGTGCATGTATGTGTACATTTGCATGTGCATGTGTATGTTTGTGTATGCGTGGGTGTGAGTGTTTGCGCATTCATGTGTGTGCATGCACGTGTGTGTGTGTGCTTATCTAAGTGCATGTGCTTGCATGTGTTTGTGAATGTGTGTGCATGCTTATACTTGTGTGTGTGCCTATGCATGCATGTGAATGTATGTGTGTGTACATGTGCATATGCATGTGTTTGTGTGTGTATGTGTGTGTTTATGTATATGTACATGTGTTTTGTGTTTGTGCATATGTGTGTGGTTGCCCACATGGATGTATTTGTGTAGGTAGATGCATTTTTGTATGAGTCTTCCTTTATAGATTAATGTGTTCCTTTGAGTGTACATACATGTGTGCATGTGTATTTAGTGTGTTTGTGCATGTGTGTGTGTGTGTGTGTGTGTTTGTGTATTTGTGTGTGTTTTTGCATGTGCAAACATGTATGTATGTGTGAGTGTGGCACATACATGTGTGTCTCTCTACTTGGGTATGCTTCAAAGTGTTTGTGCAAGTGTGTATGCAAACGCATGTGTGTGCGAGTGTGCTTATTATGTTTTTGTGTATACATACATGTGCTTGTGCATGTGCATGTGTATGCATATGCATGTGTGTTTGTGTATGTGTGTATGCATGCAAGAGTTTGCATACTAACATGTGTGTGTGTGCATGAATACATGTGTTAATGAGTGTGTGTATGTGTGTGTGTGTTTATGTGCATGTGTACTGTGTATATGTATATATTTGTATATGTGTATATGTGTATATGTGTGCATGCGGGACTATCGATGCTTGGGTGTGTAGTTATGTGTGTCTTTGCGCATGCATGTGTGTGTGTTTCTATGTGTGGGTGTGTGTGAATGTATATTCACATGTGTATGTGGGTGTGGGTAGGTGCATGTTAGTGCATGTATGTGTTTGAGTGTTTGTTTGTGTCTATGTATGTATGTGTGTGTGTGCTTGGATGTGTTTTCATGTTTATGTGCATATGTATGCATTTGTATGTGTACGTGCATGCCTATGCCTATGTAGTCATGCATGTGTCTATGTGCCAATATGTGTATGTGTGTATGTTTGTGTGTATGTATGCATACACATGCATGTGTGTGTAAGCATGTGAGTGTGTGTGCATGGATGCATGCATGTATGTATTTCTATGTGTAGGTTTGGGTGTGATTTTGTGCCTCTGTGTTCCTTTGTGTGTGCATAAGCATGTGTGTTTTTATGCATATGTGTGCATATTTGTGTGTATTTGTGTGTGTTTGTGCATGTGTGTGTGTGTGTATCTAAGTGAGCATGTTTGTACAATGTCGTGTATGCATGTTTATGTGTCTATGTCTTTATGTACATTTGCATCCTTTCATCAATGCATATGAGCTCTTCTTTGTTTGTTCATATGGGTATGTGTACCTGCTTATGCATGTGTCTGTATGTGCATGTGTGTGTTCATGGGTGTGGTTTAATATCTTTGACTAGACGAGTGTGAATGCATGCTTGTGTGTGAGCATGTGTATGCATAGACATGTGTGCATGTGTGTGTGAATGCTTGTGTGTCAACATGCATGTGTGTGTTTGTGTGTATGCTTTTGTGTGAGTTTGTGTCTGTGTGTCATATGTGCATATGCATGTTTGTCTATGTGTGTGTGAGTGCCTTTATGTTCACATGGATGTGCAAATGCTTGTGTTGGTCTACATGCATGTGTGTGTGAATGTTTTTGTGTGCATCCATGTGTGTGTGTCTTTGGGTATGTGAGACTATGCATAGGTGTGTTTGTGTACGTGTGGGTGTGCATGTGCATGTGTTTTCATGGGTGGGTGCATTTGTGTGTTTGTGTGCATGTGTGGGTGTACACATGTTTGCATGTTTTTTGAGTGCATGTGTATGTGTATGTGAGTATATATGTGTGTGTGTGGGTGTGTGTGCATGTGTGTGTGTATTTTTATGTGTTTGTGTGCATGTGTGTGTATGTGTGTACATGTGCATGTTTGAGCATGTGTGTGTATGTGTGTGAGTGCACATGCATGTGTGTATGTGTCTACATCAGTGTGTGCATGATGTGATTATGCATGTGTGTGTGTTTGTATGTGTGCATGTGTATGTGCACATGCTTGTATGAGAGTGTATATGTGTGGGTGTCTGTACGAGTGCATATGTGTGCAAGTTTGTGTTTTCCTTTGTGTGTTAATATGTGTGAACATGCATTGCAAGTGCATGCATGTGTGTGTGTGTGTGTGTGTGAGTGAGCTTGTATGCTTTTGCATGCATGTATTTGTGTGCACATGTGTGTGTCATTATGTTTATGTTTGTGTCCACTTGAGTGTATACATGTGAGTGTTTCTACAAGTGGGAGTGCAAGTTTGTGTGAGTGTGTATGCATGCATGTGAATGTCTATATCTGTGTGTATATGTGTGCATACATGTGCATATTTATGTACATGTTTGTGCAAATGTGTGTGTCTCTATGTTTGCATTTGTCTACTTGTCTAAGTGCATATGCATTTTTGTGCTAGTGCATATGAAAGCATATGAGCACACATGGGTGTGCATGCATGCATTTTTGCCTTCTTGTATGTGTTCGTGTTCGTGTATACATTTTTGAATGTGCATGTGAATTTTTGCATGCATGTGTTTGTATATGCATGCTTGTGTATATGTCGGTATGTGCATGCATCTATACATGTGGCTTTGCATGTATGTGCTTGTGCATGTGTGTGCACATGTGGCTATGCATTGAAGTGCATGTGTGTGCATGTGCATGTGTGTACATGTGTGCATATGTTTGTGCATGTGTTTGTGCCTGTACGTGTGTGAGTCTGTAAGTGTATGTGTACATGGTCATGCGTGTGTAGCAATGTGTGCTTGTATGTGTTCGTGTGTATGCAACTGAGCATGCATGTGAGTACATAGATGCGTTCATGCATAAACTTTTGTATGTTTTTGTTTGTTTAACTGTATGTGTGTGTGTGTGCATGTGTATGTGTGCTTATGTTTGTGTGTTGGCATCTACATGAGTGCATATGTGCATGCATGTGTGACTATTTTCATGTGGTTCTATATTTTTGTGCATCTATAAATGTGTGTTTACATGTTTGTGCATGTGAGAGTGAGTGCATGTTTGTGTCTCCATGTATGCATGTGTGTATCTCTCTATATGCACATATGGGCACATGTGTGCATGCATGTGTGTTATGCATGCATATGTGCATGCATGTGGGTGTGTACATATAGGAGTGTATGCATATTCCTAACAAATACACACACACATGCATGTAGACACACATGCACATAGATGTGCATGTACATATACAAACACACTAGCACATGCACACATAGGTGCACACATCCATAAACATAGATACACATAAGCATGTAAACTAGAACACACACATAAAGACACATACATAGATACACCAACATACACATATGCATGCACGCACACACATCCACACACGTATGCACAAACATGCGCACATGTACACATACACAAATGCACACAAACACATGCATAAATACATCAACATAAAAACACATATGCGTGCACAAACACACACATTCAAATGCATTTATATACACTCACATGCACACATATGTACAAGCACAATAAAGCATGCACACACACACACATACACATACACACACAGGAACAAGAAAACATATTCAAACACAGATATATACACACACATACTCTATCAAGTATACACACACAATTGTGTACACACACATGAGCAAACACACACATGTGCAAGCATACAAACACATGTAGACCAACATGCATGCACATATGCACATATGCATATATGCACACACGCACATGTATGCACATTTAAACAGACATGCACGATCACACACATGCACACATATACAAATGAGCATGAACACATGCACTCATGCACAAACACACATGCTCTACCACAAACACCCACACATATACACATGAACACACATACATGTGTACACCCACACATAAACAGTGATGTATGCATACGCACACACGTACATAGGCACACACTCAAATGTACACACGTGAAAGCATAATGCACATACACATAGATACAAACACAAAGAGAACACACACAAACTTGTGCATAATAATATACTTACAACCATAAACACATGCATATATACATGAACACACATGCACACACACAAGCATAGACATGAAAAACACACATACACCCACATAAGCACACATGAACACATGCAAACACATACAGAAACAAGCACACAGACCCATAGATTTGCACACTCATACACAAGCACGCATAACACATGTACATGTATGCACACACACATGTGCGTGTGCATACAGACACATACTCACACACACTCACACATGTAGCTGCTCACAAGCACACACACACACATACACAAATGCATACCCATACACATGCATACACACATTCATGTACACATATACACAAACACACACTCACAAGCACACATTTATGCACCAATACACACACAAGCACACATACACAAATAGTTACACACTCACACCTAAACACACCTACAAACATACACGTACCTACACACACACATACATGCATATAAATGAACACACATAGACACACATGCAAACTTGCACACACACTCACATAAAAACACGTACATGCACATGCACACTAACACACACACACCCATTCAAAAACATGCACATGTAGACACATGCACCCATAATTGCACATGCAAACACATAAGCACACACATGTACACACAAAGGCACCCAAACATGCTTACACATAAGCATACATACTAACACACACATGCAGACACACACACACATGCATATGTACACATATAAATACAATCAAACAAACACATGTAAGAGCACACTGAAGTGCACACACATATACATATACACAAGCACATATATATGCACACAAATGCACATGCTCATATATGCATGCACTCACTCACATAGGTACAAATAGAAGCACTCACATGCACATGCACATACACACACAATTGTATATACTCACAGATATGTATGCACACACATGTGCATGTGCACATTTATATACACACATGTACAAAATAATGCCCACACGTGTTCACACAAGATATATACACACACCAATATGTATGCACTAATGCACACATGCACACATACACATATGTGCATGAACCTACTCACATGTATGCACACATGCATGTACAAGCACACATACACACACTCATAACACACACACACACATAAGTACACATGCACATACACTCACAGGCACACACACCCACACACACTCACACCCATGCACACACACACACACTCATATTTATGCACAAACACACACAACCACACACATACACAAATGCATCCATACATGCACATATACATGTACACATGCATGCACATACACACACAAAGAGGAAAATCTATGCATACACACACATATATGCATATGCAGGCACCCATGCACATATATGCAAATGCATAAGTATGCAAACACATGCATATACATACACACAAATGCACATGCACATCAACACACACAAATACATACATGCACATGTCCACATGCAGACACACAGATACACTCATACATATGCACATGCACATGCATAATATAGACATAGATATGAACACACATAAACACACGTGTACACACACATACACGTATACACATGCACATACACATGAATACAAGCACACATGTGCATACCTAAACAAACACATGCATGCACACCAACGAACCTCATACATACACTCTTGCATACATGCACAAAGGCACTAACATGCATAATACATAAACATGCTCACACACAATCGTGCACATATAGATGCACAAACATACATACATACGACCATGGACACACGCACAAACATATGCATAGGTACATGTACACATAGGCACACACACATGCACACAAACATACAAACACATACACAACATACATGCATGCAAGAGCATAAACACACACACACGTGTGTGAGCACGTACAAACATGCACGCATAAATGCACACATGCTTGCAGACACATCTATGCAAACACACATGCACACACACATTCCCAAAGGCATAGACACACAAACTTGCATGCATATGTACAAGTACACATACATGTGCACCCAAGCACATGCACACTTGTAAGCATACCTCCACATGTATGAAAACACCTACATAAACATAAACACAAACAAACACTCACACACACCCAAACTCATACACAGGCAAACACACATACACTCATACACATAAGCACATATACAAGTAAATACACACACATGCACATGCACAAACACATCCATATGCAAGCACACACAAACACACAAGTATAGATGCACAAAAACACACAAACACATGTAAATACACATATGCATATACTTAACACATACAAGTATGCAAACACATAGATCTATATGTACATACTTATACACACACATACACATGCATACACACCCACACGACCATGCACACTTGCACAAGCACATGCACACACAAAACATGCACATATGCACACAATTACACACACATGCATGAAGCTCACAAATGTACATACACACACACACAAACACACGTATAGACCCATAACCACAAATAACACCCAAACACACACATGCACATACACATATGTACTTATGCACACTTTCACACACACATGTGCACACACACATGTACACAATCACACACTTGTGTGTAAACACACACATATGCATAGACATGCACACACTCACATGCATGCAAACATAAACACACACACACACAAACATATAAACATACACACACACACACACGCTAACACACACATAGGTGAACACACATGCACATGCACAGATTCACTCATGAGGATATGCATACACACATGCACACATACAAGTACATGCATGCAAACACACACATACAAGTATGCATGAACACATACACAAATGTAAAATGCATGCAGACACATGCATGCATACATATACACAAACAAATAGGCTCAAAAATGAAATCACAAACATGCATGAACACACCAAAGCATGCACATGCTCACACATATGCACACATGCACAAATGTAGAAACACTCAAACAAATATACACATAGCCATACAAACATATTTACATGAACACTCACATGCATACACGAATACATATGCACACAGAAGCCCACACATACGAATGCAAACACATGTGCACACACGCAAGCACAAATGAATAGACATATGCACCTACATGTGCACACACACCCTCGCTCATACATATTCATCATACACTTCAATGCACATATGCATAAACACATGTAAACACACATGTGCACACACAAACATGCATATAGACCAACACACACTCCTAAACATGCACATGCATGCATGCACATAGACAAACAAACCTATGGACACAACCACACACATGCATACACACAAACACATATGCACGCATACATACACACATAAGCACACACATACCCACACACATCTACACACACACATGCACTCACACAAACACACACAATCATGTGTGCACAAACATGCACACATGCACATATACACAAGACATATATGCATGCACACAAACACATGTATAAACAAACACACATGTGCACACACACAAAAACACACATGCACATGCACAAACACATGCATAAACAAACATACATGTGCACACACCAAAAAACAAACATACACACACATTCAAATATGCACACATGCACACACACACACACACATACATGTACATATGCACAAACAAATGTATACACACACTGACCCATACACTCACACAATCACAAATGCTCAGATACCCAAATATACACACGCACACACAAGCACATAATATCAAAGATGCACACACACAAATATGCATACATGTGCACACACATGCAAACATAGGCACACACACTTGCACAAGTTAACATGCACACCTGCATGCTCAGAAGCACACACATGATCATACATGCACAAATAAATGTGCAAGCACCAACATACACACAGGAACTTACGTACACATACATGAACACTTGGGCATCCATGCACCTTCTTACACACACATCCACAAAAACAAACACATATAAACACACACACACACATGTACATGCAACATATACATAAGCACAAACACACACACACATGCATTAGCACATGCACACACATAAATGCACACTCACACATGCACACATGCATATGCATCTGTGCATGCACATACACATGCGAGTGCACGGACTTGCATTCACATGCATAAAATATGCACTCATAAACACATGCAATCACACATATGCATGCATATGCATACCCACATGCACAAACACATGGGCCTATAGGCACACAAAAAATGCTCACATGCACGAATGCATACGTGGCTAACATACATAGTCACACGCAAGCACAGGAACATACACATGCACATACACATGCTCACAAAAGAACACACACATTCACATCCACACATACACAAAGTCACATATACACACATGCAAACATTGCACACACCCACATACATAGATACACACACTCACATGCACACACATGTACACACAAAGAAACAAACACACATGCACATAGAAGCACGCATACATAGGCATGCACACATAGTTATACCTATGCACACACATATTTGCACATGCACATGTACACTCACACATAACCACACATGCACAAACACACATACATAATGACTCACTCTCAAACACACACACACAAAAACACATATACATATGCATGTGCACACAGAGACACATGTATGCATGCATATGAGCAAACACCTACGCACAAGCATATGCATGTAGAAACACATTGAAATACTCACAGATGCACACATACACACGCTCACATGTACAAACATATGAACACATGCACACATGCACACACAAGCACATGCACATATGAACATGTACACAAGCAAATACACACTAACATAAGCACACCACACATACACCCATACATAAATACACATTCACACAAGCAAAAAAACATATACACATATACGCACACACATGTAAACGCACACATTAACATACACACACACATGAACACTCACATACTTGCACTAACACATAAACATGCATGCATAGGCACATAGACAAGGAGCACACATACACATAGATGCACACACACATGAACATAATGACACTTGCATATATGTACAAACACACATACATGCATGCACACACACACACATAGATAATGACATAGACATGCTCACACCCACAAACATTTGCACTTGTTCACACACACATGTGCACACACACACACAAAATCATACACACATACATGCACATAAAGACATGAACATACTATCACATGCACATACCCTCACACTCAAATGTGTGAGCATGTGTACACACATGCACACACATGCACTTGAACAAAGACTAACACAACCCACTCTCACACACACATATGCACACACATACACACACCTACACAAATGCACATGCAAGTTGACACACACGTAGGCGTATGAACATGCATAGCGATACACACACCTGCTCATATAGAACCACACACATGCACCAACAAACTTACACAAGCATACACACACACTAACATACACAGATAGGCAAGGCCACTTGCACATATGCACAAGCACACACTCATACATGCACAAAAAAGAAAACATGCACAAATGCACACAAACACACTCATATACACACAATCATTCAGACACAAATTGGCACACAAACTTGCATATACACACAAATATAAACACACGCACATGCACTCATGCACACATGAATGCACAATACATAAACAAATGCATAGTCACAAAAAGCAAGTGCAAACACACATGTATACATGAGTACACAAACACATGTACATGCACTCAAGCACATGCACACAAATACACACATATTTAAGCACATGTGCACAAATATTCATGCAAGCACACATGCAAACACACACACACATGAACATACACTAACATGCATACGCATAGAAACACACACACATGTACACACCCTCACACTCTTGCCCACATATGCACAAACATACACATACACGCACTTACGCACATGCATAAATAAAAACACTCATACACAAACAAAAAGATGCATATATACACGTGTACACAAGCACACGCATAGTCACACACATGATCGTGCATGCACACATACACGCATGCATATTCTCACACACACACACATGCACACAAAATTACACTTATGCTCACTCGCTTTGCACATGCACATGTACACACACAAACACAACCATATGCACAAATATACACACATAACTACACATGCATAGACACACACACATATGAATGTGTTGATAGTGACACATGCATGCATACACATAGGCACATACCTACACACAAACATACACATGTAGAAGCATATTAAAACACTCACACTTGCACACACACACACACACATGCACAAATGTACAAACATATAAACACATGCATATGCACACACACACACACAAACACATACGTGCCACACGTACACTCATACATAAATGCATGTGCACACATGCATAAAAATAGGTACACAAACACACACATACAAATGCACACATGAACATGCACACACATACATGCACTAACACATAAACACACATGTAGAGGAACACATACATGTGCACACACACACACACATAGATGCACACACACAAGGACACAAAGACATACTTGCATACATGCTCAAAAGCACATACACGAACACACACACACACACTCAAACAAGGACATAGACTTGCTCACACCCACACACATGTGTACACACATGGGTGTATGTACACACACATGTGCACCAACACATACAAAATCATGCACACATACATGCACATACAAACATGAACACACTATCACATGTCTATACCCACACACTCAAATGTGTGTGGGCATGCATGCACAGACATGCACTTGCACACATATTGACACAATCACTCTCATACACATATACACGGACACATACACAAACACACATACACAAACAGACACACACTCCTACACAAATGAACACACAAGTAGACACACATGTTGACGTACAAACATGCACAGCGACACACACACCTTTACACATGGAACACACACATGCAATCACAAACTCACACAAGAATGCACACACACACACACACATAAACATGACCACCTACACATATGCACAAGCACACACTCATAGATGTATAAACAAGCTAACCTGAATAAATGCACACACACACCCATACTTATATGCTCACAATCATGTAGTCAAACATAGGCACACAGACACGCATATACACACATATAAACACATGCACACACGGATGCACAATACAAATGCATATTACAAAAAACAAGTGCAAACACACACATACACATGTACACACACTCAAGCACATGCACACAAATGCATGCACACTCAAGCACATATGCATAAATACTCACACACGCGCACATGCAAACAAACACACACACAAATATACACTAACATACACATGCTCAGATACACACACAAGTACAAGCACCCTCACACTCTTGCTCACATGCACACAAACACACACATGCATGCACTTATGCACATGCACAACTTAAAACACTCATGCACAAACTCATAGATGCATACATACACATGTACACAAGCACACGCATAGTCACACACACAAGCATGCATGCAGACACCCATGCATGCATATGCTTGCACACATAAAAATGCATGCATACACACATGCACATATGAACACACAGGAGCACACACATATGTACACATACATATGAACAAACATGCACACACACACACACACCAACTCACACACATGATTACACCCACTCACACACACACATGCACATGCACTTTCCTACACTCATACAAACAAACATTCATGCATACAAAAATGTACACACACATAAATAAACCCATGCATACACACGCATAAGCTCATGCACACAAATGCACATACCCATGCACGCATGTAAATTGATGCATATGCACATGTATGCAAACTCATATGCACACACTTACAGACAAAATGAAAGCACACACATGCACAAATGCATAAACACATGTAGGCACACACACATGCACGAACATACAGACACACACAAGCATACATGTATGAAAGCAAGCACACAAATAAACATGCTTACACACATATGTAGATGCAAAAATATATAAATATAACCATGCACACACCCACATATACACATGCTCACAACCACACAAACACAAAAACACACACACACACCTATAAACACACATACACACACAAGCATACATGCACTTGCATAGGTATACACACAAATACTTATGCCCTTTCATAGACGCATACATGCACACATACATGCAGGCGCACAAACAACATCACAAATGCATAAATGCATGCATAAACATGCACCCAAGCACACTCACACACATGAAAAAACTAGCATGCATGCACACACATGCACATGTAAGCAAACAAATATGAACATACACTCACAAATGCACATGCACATGCATACATAGTCACATGTGTACACACATGCATACATGCATTTATGTATGCTCATGCACACTCATATACATACACTCACAAACACACATGCTTATATGCATGCACACAATCAAACATTTACTCACACACATGTGCAAACAAACATGCACACCCACGAACACACACACGTGTACAAATGCACACACGCACACACACACACTTACACGTACATGCAATGGCACCAAATATGGATAAACACAAGCACAAGCACACAAGCACATATAAACATACACACATACACACATGAATGTAGACACAATCATATGCACACCAACATGAATGCATGTGTTCTTATGCACATGTATAGACACATAATCACACACGAACATGCACATGCACAAGCACACACATGCACACATACACAAATATGTGCTTATACACACACATATACTCTCTCTCTGTCACACACATACTCATGAACATGCATATTCACACAAGCTCACACATATGAACAAACAAATAAACACACATATGCATGCACAAACACACATACAAATACACATTCACACGCACATGCACAAATGCAAAGATGCATGCATGCGTACACATACACAAACATATGCCCAAAGATACACATGTGTACATACACACGCAAGTACACATGCCTGCAATTACACACAAACATATAAATGCATATGCACAAGTACACAAGAACAAATGCATCTACATGCATGAAGATGTACTCACACAAACACATGCACAAGTCGATCACACACAGACACATACATATACAAATGCACACATGTATACACAAAAGAACACATGTACCCACAAACATATATAAGCATACACTCACAAACTCAAATGCACAAGCACACACACTCACACATGCATGCATGCACTAATACACACACACATAGATACTCACAAATACACACCTCTAGAATGATGCACATATACACAAGCATGCATTGACACACAAATAGACTAATGTAAGCAAGCACACAACCACACCCACAGACACTCACACATAAACATTCACACACCCACATATGTAGTCACACACATGAGCACAAGTGTGCAAAAACATGCACCCATGCATGCATGCACACACACATATGAGCTATCATACACACACACGTGCACATACATAGCACTCATACACAAACACACACACATAAACACACACATGCATAAAAACATGAACATGTGCACACACACACACATGCATACAAGCAAATGTATAGACATGCACATAGTCACACACACACCTAGGAGCACAAACACATGCACACACACACATGCACACTCTTATGCATATATACATGCACAAAAGCACACACGTGCTCACCCCCACACACGAACACAAGCACACACATGAACATACACACATGCAATGTGTATGCACCCATACAAACACATGCACTAGTATACATGCACATACACACACACACACATGCCCATACACATACCCTTCCCACAAACATGTAAACACATGATCACGTGCACAAATACACAACATAAAAATGCACGCAAGCCAATACACATGCACACACAATAGATATACACACACTTGCACACATGCACAACCACATGAAAGAACATGTTCACACTTGTAAACACACACACATGCATGCAAGCATACACATATATACACACACATGTAAATACATGTACACATGCACAAACACACATAACTACATACACATTCATGTAATTATGTGCACATATGTAGGCACACACACACACAAATACACATGCACTTACACATGGACACACAAGCATAACGTGCATATTTGCACAAAAACATATGGGCATACACACATATAAGCACAAGCACACAAGAACATGCATGCACATAAAATGAACACACAGTCATGCACAAATACACACACATGCATAAATGCATGTACACACTCACACAAACATGCTTACACACGAACATGTAAACCTGCATGCATACACACACACATACACAAAAGCACATGAATAAAAATACTTGAATCCATATGCACATGCACACATATGCTCACACATAGACACACACCCACATAAACTCATGCCAATGCATACACATGTCATGTGCATCTACACATTCGCACACACAAGCACAAAACCCAACTATACATGCAAAAACATGCTCACATACATACACACGAGCACACATGCACACTCACACATCGACACACACACACAAGTATGCATGCACACACAAACAAATACACATGCATACATGTGCATACAAGTCCATGCACACACACTAGCACATGCAACATTATCTAGAGACGTGTGTGCATAAACACATATTCATGTATGCATAGACATGCACATGCACACATATGGACATATAGACACATCTGCATACACATGTGTGCATACACACATCCACACAAATGCATCACATGCATGCACAGATGCCTACACTTGCACATACATGCAAAAACTCATGCATGCACACACTTGCATACATAAGCAAGTACCATGCACACATACACGCACACTCACACACATGCATATGCACAAGCATGCAGACACACACACACACACACATTCACGTGCAAATGCACATACACAATCACATTAATGCATATACACACTCATGCACGCATGCACACGTCCCCAGACATGACTTCCCATACACGCATACACAAACACATGCACACGCACACACACACTAACATACCTTCATACACACACAAATGAACACACACACATCGACAATCTTGCATACATACACCATTATATGAACACACACACACACTTATGCACTCATAAGATCACATACACACATGCAAGCATGTGCACACAGATGCAAATACAAATGCACCAACATAGGGATGTAAGCATGCGCACATACATGTGCATACACCCTCATACATAGATTCCCACATGCTCACATAGGCACACACATATGAAAACCCACACTTATACATATTCCTACATGCACACACACATAGACATGCACATTGTACATGAAAAATATGCACACACCCACATGCATACACACATGCAAACACACATAAGCACACATACACACGTACATGCCCACATAGACAAATGTTCACATGCACACACACACCAACCTAGCCACACACACGCACATGCAGCTTGCTCCCATGCAAGTCACATACACATTCACATACCCACCCACACACACACACATAAGAATACATGTGTACATATGTATAAACACACATGTACACCCACACACACCCATACACAGATGCCCCACACACACACCCACACACATAGACGGTTGAATGCATACACATATGCATGCACAAACATATATACAAATTTGCATGCATACACACACATGTAAATAGACACATACCCATGCACATACACACACACACATGTGCACACACCTATAGAACCATGCATATACAAAGACATGCACATGTGTACAAATAAGTACACATGCACAAACATTTGCACATTTGAACACACAACAAAACATATATATAGAAACACAAAGATGCACACATGCACACACAGACACTCACATGAACACACACATACACATGCAGATGCATAGACAAATACACACAAAAATGCCAACACACATAGACTTGCACACACAATCACACATACACGCACACACTTGTACTTGCATACACCCATGCACACACATTCATGCACACAAAAAGATGCACATACAAACACATCCACATACGTGTAGAAATGTATGCGTACACACATTGACACAAGCATGTATGCACAAATACACAAATGCGTACACAACCAGACATATACATACATGTAAACACACACATTCATAAAATTGCACATGCACACATACACACACATGCCCATGCATACAAACACATGCACACACACACATATACACAAACATGCACACATGTACTAACGCACTCAAATGCACACTCACACATAAAAACAACTAACACATGTAAAAAAATACACACACTCATACGCACACACAAGCATGAATACACGTATGTACAAGCACACACACATGCAGATGCACATGCATACATTGACATGTATTTATGCATGCACACACACACACACATGTATTAGTGCACATGCACACATGCACATACACATGAGTGCATACGTAAATATACACGCATGTGCACATGTGCACACATACATATATACACAAACATGCACACATTGACACTTAACAGACAACACATGTCCACATACATACATATAAATGCACATGTACACATGCGTGCACACACACATATAGATGCACATATTTGTAGACACATGAACACACACATATACACACCTACACACATACACACATGTGCCCACATGCACCCACAAATGCACACACACTCACGCACACACACACACACATACACATGCTAACACCTACACAACCACACACACAAACACACACACACTCAGATGCATCCAAACACCTATGTTTGTGTGCACATGCACAAACATATAGACACACAAACAAATGTAAGAGCACATACACAGACATACACATGCACCCATAGACACAAATATGCACACACAAACACACACATGCATATGTACACACATGCAAACCAACACATATGCAAACACACACATACATACAAATGCATACAAGCATATGCACATAGATAGATGCACACACATGTATAGACACATGCACGTGCTTAACAAAACAAGCACATATGAACACATAGTTAGACAAACTCACATGCATGTGCATGCACAAGCACACACATGAAAGCACACCCAAGCAAACATTACCACAAGCACACACACATGCTCATGCATGCATGCACACACACACTCACACATGAACATATGAACATCACGCACAAACGTACACACAAATGTGCTTGCACACACAGACACATGCATGCATAGGCACACTCACGCTTGCACACACGAACACACATGCATGCATACATATGCATGTAGTTTTGCACACAAATGCGCATAGAAACCTACACACTTAGCCACACATTCATGCACGAACACAAGCACAAATGCACACAAACACATGCACACTAACAGACACATATGATCTTACTCATAGACACAAGTGCACACACACATAAGGCACACATGAAGAAATACACACACAGACTCACACATATACACAACCCCACACATGCACATGCACATATGCACAGGAACACAATTGGTCATTCACACACAAACACACATAAAACAAACATACAGATGCACTCACAAGGACAAATAAAAAAAATACACATGCAAATGCAAAAAATGCAAATATACACACCTATATGCACACATACACAACTGCATATGTGAACACTCACACACACATGCATACAAACACACAAAGAAACAAAAATATACATAGACATGAATAAGCACACACACACTATGTGCTTGCACAAACAAATTCACACCTACACAAATGTGCATGCATACAGATGTACACATAAGCACACATATGCACAACATTGGTACACACATATACACACATATGTAGACACACACATATACAGATGAGTACCCAAACCAATGGATTTGCATGCATAAACATACATGGACTCCCATACGCATGCACATACATGCACTCACATGCACACATGAACCCAAGCATAAATACATATACAATTACCCAAGCATAAATACACATACATGTACACACATGCATGCTAGCACATGCATACACATGCATAAACATTGTCACCCACCTTTGCACAAACATGCATGCACACACATGCTTGTGCACTCACCTGGTATATACATGCATGCACCATACATGCACACACACAAGACACATGCACACACTATTGTACATAAAAACTCAAATGCACACATACACACTTGCTCAGTCATGCACACAAACAAATGGAAGACACACATTTATACACAAGCACATGCACACATACACACATGTGCACACATGCACACTAAAAAAAACATGCATGCACACACACAGAAACACAAACTCCCAGACAATCATACACATGTACATGCACACTAACACACATGCATGTCTAAGAACAAGCATGCACACATTCATTCATATTCACAAGAACAAACACACACATATGCACACACACAAACTCACAAACATGTAGAAAAATTGGCTTACAGATATGCATGTAGATACTCACTAAAATGCATACACACACACATTCCTACACACACACACATATACACGAGTACGCACACATTCACATGCATGCACACACTCTCAACTACACACACACAAATTCATATACGCACATGCACACACACATTTGCACACAATGACACACATGTACAGACACACATGCATGCACACAAACACACATAAGTGCATGCACATGCACACACCTAAACACATACAATAATACATGCACACAGACATACATACACTTGCAGGCACACATACATGTGCATATATATGTACACATGCACACACAAATTCCTACACACACCAGCGTATGCACATTCACATACACACGCATATACACGCACACTTAGGCAAACATGTACGTAGTCACTCAAACATGCACATGAACACACACACGCACACTCACATTCACATAAGCACCCAAGCATACAAACACACACACACACACACGTACAAGCACTCACACATGCATCCACACACTAACATAAGCACACATGAACAAGCAACCACATGCACAAAACTCATACATGGGCACATTCACAGACATATACACAAACATGCACATGCCAAAACATAAGCACAAACTCAAGAATATGCACATACACATGTATACACACACACACAAATGCATGCACCTCAACATGCATGCATGCACACTTATGCACATGCACAAACACACAAACATACACATGCATAGACACAAACACGTAATTGCATATACATATAGGCACATGTGCACTCACACACACACAAGTACACAAACACACATTTGCATATACTTGTGTGTATGTGTACTTGTGCACTTGCATGCACACATGCACTTGCACATACACATAAGCACACACATAGACTCAAAACTCAAATGTACATGCATACACAGTCACACACATATGCATATGCACTAGCACACATACATACACATGTGCACACACACATGCACAAAAACATGCACACACAAAGGCACACATATGCATGCCCTTGCACCTATACAGACACGCTTACACACATGCTCACACACACACACACATAAATACTAGCAAATACATGAATACACACATACATGTACATACATACACATGGACACATGCACACTTAAGTAGATGCACATGTAGTCATGCACATGCATGCACACAATCACACACATAATCACATGCACAAATACACACACACAAGCAAGCATACATGTACATGCACGAACATGAACATGTGCATACATGCACAAGCCTACACATGCATAAATACACAAGAACACATGTAAATACACTTACAAACATGCATACAATCATATGCACACACAAAGCCACATAAAAATACAAACATTTACACACTCACACAAGGACACATAAAAATACAAAAATTTCCACACTCACACAAATAAGCACAAGCACATAGAAACACACATGTACACAAACACATGCACCCACACTTATGTAGACATGCACAAATAAATGCACTTGCACAAAAGCATGCACACACACACACACATGCACACATAAACATCCAAACATGCACACACAAGCATGCATGCACATGCACACGCACACATGACAATGCATAACAAACATGCACATACACATGAATCCATAGATACTCATGTGCATGCACACACTCATACATGCATGTATGCACATACATGCAAGAAAACTTCACACCAATGCACACACATCCATACTCTCACACACGCACACACAAGCACTCACTTACACACACATGCACAAACATGCACATGTGCCCAAGCACACATAAGCATGTATCTATGCACACAATTAGAAATGCACATGCACATACATAGTCACACACAAGCATGCATAATCACATACACACACTCACACACATACACATAAATAGACACACACATATACACATAAGTGCATGCACATACACACATACCTACACACAATCTACCAAACTTACACATACACACACACACACACATATGTACATCACACACATGTACTAACATACACACATGAACGAACGCACACATGTGTACACTCACTCATACATGCCCTAATGCACAAATACACATATGCACACACATACACACATGCATGCATGCACACATAAATGAAAATACACATACACAAACACAAAGATGCATGCATGCATACACATACCCAAGCATACACACTCATACACACATCCACACACAAATACACATACAAACAAACGTATGCACTCCCACATCCACACACACTCCTACATGTGCACACATGCTATCATGTACACATAGTATGCACACACATACAAACACACAGAAGAACACACATAAACATGCACACACATATAGATACAGACATCTACACACACACAGAGACACATCCACAAAAGTACACACACACACACAAGCACATGCATGCTTGTTCAAATGCTTGTCATGCACATAGGCATGCACCCACTCATACACACACAGAAGAACACACATGGACATATGTACAAGCACACACACATACAAAGACCCACATGCACCTACACAAATAACCACATTAACAATCACTAGAATGCATATAAGCATGCACATACACACACATACATATAAGTGTGCACACACACACACACACATGCAAACATAAATACACACATGCAAATAAAAACACACACATGCACATATACACTCACATACATAAGTGCACACATACTTATAGACATGCATATGCATGTAGACATGCACACACATGTACACAATTGAACACATAAGCACACACATGCACAAACATACTTACACTCACATACACACGTAGATGCATAGAAAAAGGCACACATGTGTGCACATGCACACGCACACAAATAAACTTAAACACACAATAACACATAGACATACATGTACATAAACATGCACTTGCATACATCTATGCCCACAAATAAAAACACATGCACAAGCACATAAGCACACACTTGCACACACCCATGCTAGCACTCATGCATGCACACACACACACAAAAACATGCATGCACACATGCAGAAACATGCACACAAACATTTGCTTACAAACACACACATATAAGAACACATGCACTCACATGAGAACACATGCACACACTCACATGCACAAAAACTAACACAAGCAAATTCACAAACCCATACACACATATTTACATGAACAACATGAACACTCATAACCACAAACACACACATATATACAGACATGTGTGCATGTATAAATACACACATGCATGCATTAGTACACATGCACACACGCATGCATACAAGCATGCATACAGACATGCACACACATACATACGCACACACATGCAAGCACACATATACAACACACAAACACATGTAGACACATATATACACACACATACACACTCACATGTAGACACATGCATAATCACATGCATGCACTAGTATACATTCACAAACAAGCAAATACCCTCACTCACATGCACATATGTGCCCTCACGTACTCACAAATACACACACACACACAAACACACACTCACCACACACACATGCACACTCACAAACGCAAACACCTGCACACTTCCACACACACACACACACTCGTATGCACCAAAGCACACACATTTACACACATGCATTCATATCTACACACACATTCACTAACACAAACATAGAAAAACACACACATATGAGCACACACACATATGAACACAAACACATATAAAAACACGTAGATGAATACATTCTCAAATGCACAAATAATCAAATACACAAATGTTCATTTACAGACACACACATACATGCACATATGCATATGCTCACATGCTCACACACAAAGACACATGAACACTCACACATGCACACACATGCACATATACATACACACAAATGCATACACACACACACATGCATAAACACATGCACACACACTTTCACATAAAAGCACAAACACTCAAACATACATATGTAGACACACACACACATACACATAAACGCATACAAGCACGCACAAACATGCACACATACACACACATCCACACCCATGTACATATAGGCACAGGCACTTGCACAGGTGCATACACATGCATACCTACATGCACACAAGCACACAAACCCATGATCATGCATACACAAACACTTGCACATGCACCCCACATGCACACACATATAAGTACACTCCTACACACACATAGTTGTTCACACACACATGCACAAAAACATACACATGGAAAAGCATGCACACATGTATATGTAAAAACATAAACAAGCATAAACACACCCATGCACATGCATAGGTACATACAAAAATACATATTGACACACACTCATGTGCACACATGTATATACATACATGCAAGTGAATACACACATGCATGCACACACACAGACATGCACTGACTATCACATGCAACCACACATGCATACGCACACCCAAATGCATGAATGCATGCACACACATGCTCCCACATGTAGAAACACACGTTCCTATAGGCACACAAAAAAATGCACACATGCATGCATGCACGCAAAAATAGGCGACTAACCTAAATGCACACACAAGTATGCACACATGCATAGGCACTTGCTAATAATTACACCCGCACACACACACATACACACAAAGGCACAAACACACAAACACATAGAACCACACTCACACACACACAAAATTACACCCACACACACTTAGACATCCACACCCACATGCTCACACACACATATACAATCACACATGCACAAACACACACACAACCACACATGCATAGCACACAAACACACACACACATGAACACAAACACACATGAATGCATGCACACACATACAAAAATGCACACATGCACATAGATTCACATGCATGCACAGAAGCATAGGCCCACACACAAGCATACATATATGAACACACATTCACACACTTACATACACACACACATGTGCAAGCACATAAACACATTTACACACTCACACATGCACAACTGCACAGACATGTAGACATACACTCAAACTAACACATGCATACCCATGCACACAAATTCATACACAGAATGCACACACACATGAATAAAAAGACAAACATATACACACACACACACATGTACACACATAGACACACATGCATAGACCCACACATGCTTGTGTGCATGCACACTCACACACACATGCCCACACAAACATGCATACACATGTACGCATACACACACACACACACGTGCCCACACATATACAAACAAGTGCATACACAAGCACATGTGCATCCAAGCACATACACTTCTACATAAAGACACATGCACGTGCCAGTGTACACACATACAAATACACATATACACACATGCACATGCACACATATGCACTCACATGCATATGTATAGAAGCACACACATAAACACGCACATGTACACATGTGTATGCACAAATAAAGAAATAAACACATGCACGTATGCACACATGCATACACATGTACACCCACACTCACACACATACATGCACACACACATATATACACATTAAAGCATACACACATACACATGCACAATCATGCAAACATGCACACACAGAGATGTACACGTAGAGACATGCACCCACATACATCCAAACACATAGGTGCATAAATATGTTGGCATGCACACACTCACATATACTCATAAATACAAAATAATACAGACACACAAATAGCTATGCACATGAATACACACAAACACTTGCACATATACAAACACATACACAAACACAAACACAACCACATGAATGCACACATGTACATGCACACACACACACACACTCACACAAATACACACATGCACATTCGCATTCATAGAAACATGCACACACATGCACACATAAACACGCACACACGCCTATATGCCCACACTCCCATGTTCAATTGTACATAGACATGTGCACAAGCACTCTAACCCATACATGCACACACATGCCCAAGGACATGAATACACATACACACACACACATGCAAGTGCATGCACCGATGGCCATGCACACACATGCGCACAAATACATATGCACACACATGCATGCACACACACAAACAACCACACATGGATGAACACATGCACAAATACATATAAGCATAAATATACAAGCACACACATAAGAGAATATACATACATGCACATATGTACACACATGCATGCACATGCATACACTCATACATGCATCCATACACATTCACACACATGCACATGCACATGTGAAAACATACATGCGAACACTCATGCACCTACACTCACACAAGCATACACGCACGCACACATGCATACAAAATCATGCACACACACACATACAAAATAACACACATGCACAAAAAATCATGTACACATGCATGCACACACATGTGCTCATATGTATATGCACAAAATAACACACACAAATGCACACATATGCACACACATGCACCTACGAACACTAATGCACATGCAGTTGCACATACACATGCACACATACAAATGAACACACACACACACACACGTACACATCGACCCACACACATTGACACATCCACAACACACACACACACATACACACACATGCACAATTACACTTGCACTTGAGCACCCAACCTCATGCACACACATGTGCTTGCATGGACAGCTACACACATGCATGCAGCACATACACATGCTCCCTCATTTACACAAACACACACACACACAATAAAACACATACACTAGCCCACATACAAGAATGTAGACACACACATATCGATACACACACAAGTGTAACCATGCACATGCATAGACAACTACACACACACACACATGCATGAACACACATGCACATGCATAGACAACTACACACACACACACATGCGTGAACACACATGCACTAACAATTACACACACTCACATATCTGTACACACACACACATGTGCAAAAATCTACATACAAGCAAAATGCACACATGCTGGGACATAATTATCCACACTCATGCCAATGCACATAAATGCACACACATCACAAACAAAAATGCACATGCATGTATACACATGCACACTAGTGTAGAAAAGACACATGCACACACCGACACAAGCATGCACACACATGCACACAGGCTCATAACACACACACACATCAACATGCATATACATACACACAAACACCCACACTAATGCACATAAACAAACATTTAAACACACACACAACTGCATGCACACACTCACACATGCATGCACACACACAAACATGCACACATGCCCACAAAAATAACACCACACATATGAATACATACACACACACACACACGAACACAAGCACACAAACACACAAGCACACATGTGCAAGCAAAATACATGCACAAAAATGAAAAAAACACAAGCACACATACACATGGACACGTACACACACATGTGCACTTGCACACATACCCACATACACTTGTAATCACATGCATAGACATGCATACACAATCCACACACATGAATACACACACACATGCACACATGCACACACACACACACATAGACAAACATACTCACACATTTACACATCACACTCATGCACAATCTTAGAAGAACACATGCACACTTGCATACGCATGCACTTATGCACAAGCAAATGCCCACATGCACAAGAACAGACACACACATATTAATAGACACTCATGCACACAAACATTAATGCAAACACATTCACATGTAAGAGCAACCACAGCACACAAGCATATATGCACAGACACATACACATGCACACTCAACATACACACAAACATGCACACATCCATATGTGCACACACACACACACTAACATATATAAGAAGAAAAACACATGTGTGCATATGAACACAAACATACACACATGTACCTATACACACAGACACAGGTGCACATGTTCACACACACAAACACATGTGCAAATGAACACAAAAACACATAAGCATGTACACAAGCACATGCTTGTTTACACACATGAACATCTTGCAAACATGCATGCACCCACACAAACATACAAGAACACTATAGAAAACACATACACACATACATACACTTACACCAACAAGAACCTACAGATAGATACCCACACACACACACCTACACATACACACATGCATGCATACACACAAACACACACACACACACACACTTACACATAGATGCTCACACAAACAATGACATAAGCATATTCATGCATTCACATACACACATACACATAGGCACATACACATTCGAACACACTCCCACACATGAACATACATGCACACACACATGTGCACACCTATACACACAAATGCATAACAGCACAAAAAAATGCACACACACGTGTGGACACAAACATGTATGCAAACATCAAAACACTCATATAGACACACATGCACATGCATGCACACATAAAAACAAACATGCCAATGCACAGACATACACACATGTCCATGAACAAACAAACATATGACACTCACATGCACACACAAACCCAACTAGACACACACACATGTAGTCATACCTACATGTGTGCACACACATTCACACACACACAAATACACCTAAGAATGCACACACAAACTCACATTGACACATGTAGTTGCACCCACACAC
This sequence comes from Vanilla planifolia, assembly GCA_023846275.1. NCBI lineage: Eukaryota > Viridiplantae > Streptophyta > Magnoliopsida > Asparagales > Orchidaceae > Vanilla > Vanilla planifolia. The sequence continues at coordinate 3,448,833 of JAIUJO010000022.1, forward strand.
ACACATGCAAATAGATATGAACACATAAGTCCATGCATACTCATATGCATAGGTACACACACATAGGCTCAAAGATATACATACACACATACATACAAAGGTGTACATAAACATGCACACGTACACATTGACATGCACACGCACACATGCACATAGACAAATTCACACTCACATATACATGCACACACATATACACAAATGCATGCATGCACACACACTTGCACTCACACTCACACATGCATTAAGACACATATGCACACATGCACACACATATGCACAAACACACACACACACACTTGCTTACATAAGCACACATGTGCATGCACTCAAAAAATAAATGCACACACACGCATAGAGACTTATGCCAACACACACACATAGATACACACATGGATGCACAAACACACATGTATACACTCATAAACATATATGCACACTTGCACACACACACACACACACACACTCACACAAGCACATACACATGCACTTGTTCACAAGCATATGCACTTATGCACAAACACATGCACATATATACACACAAAAAAAGCACACACACACATAGAGACACACAAACTCATGCACATAAACATAGACACGAAAACACACATGCACATGCACACACAAACACACACTTACTTACACACATACAATCACACAAACTTGTACCTACACATATAATTATAAACTCACACACAAATATACACACACTCACATGAACACACAAAATGTGCACCCACACATATATACCTTGACTTGCACACATGCACATGCACACATAGACACACGTGCTTAAATAGAAACACATATAGACATGCACACACACATCCACACACCCACCCACCCACCCACCCACCACACACTTGCACACAAGCATGCAAGCACACACAAACACACACATGCTTACACACATATAGTCACACACACATGCACCCACACATATGCGCACACACATAAACACAGAAGCATGCCCACATATACATACACATACTCTCACATGAACATAGATGTAAAATGCATAAATAGATGCACACCCACTCATCCACACAAGCACTCAAACACATACACATGTGCACACATGTACAAAAATGTACATAGACACACATGCATGTGCACGCACTCACATGCACACATGCATAGACGTATACATGCATGATTGCATGCACACGCACACATATATACACATGCACACCCTTACACATAGGTATGCATTCATGCACACAAAAGCACACAGACTTGCACACATGCATGCATCCACTTGCATAAGCACACATACACATAGACATGCACTCAGACATTCCCACCCCACCTACACATACTTGCACACAAATACACACACATACACACAAAAATAAGCACACAAACAAGCACAAATACATAGATGCACATGCATTCACATTCACACATAAACAAAATCACACACATTAACATACATTCATGCACACACTCAACCACACACACATGAATACATGCACATGCACACAACTCAAACAAAATCATAGATACGTCTAGATACACACACACATTCACTCACACACACTCATATGAGCATGCGCACATGCTGACACACACTCACACTGATGTACATGCTTGTCTGCACACAAGTACATGCTGAATCATGCACACACACACACACAATAAAGAAATGCACACATGTATAAACAAACATGCAAACACATGTACTTGCATATGCACATACATACACATACCCATGCACAGCATGTCCACACACACACATTCACACAAGCATGCTTATGCATGTATGAAGACCTATATGCATACATGCACACAAGCAAGAACAACTGAATGAACACAAGAAAAACACAAACATATAAGGGCACATGTATGTTTACTTGCACACAAGGAAGTATGCACTCACACATGTTAACACCATAAATAATTTTAAAAATACAAAAATTAATATGTAATTAGATAATACTTATTGAGATGAACATAGCTACATTTGTTTTGTCCTCATCAAACCTCTTATGAAATTACTATGAACTATCAAAATAAATAATAATAAAATATTATTTTAATATAACATAAAGATATATTAAACATATAATAAGATAAATTCAAGAAATATAATAAACTAAATCATAATGATGTAACAATTACACGAGAGAAGAATTGGAGTTTGATACCAATATAACAAAATAAAAACAAAACAATTAAAGAAATGACAAATTCTACAAGAATGTTGCATTCCATTATATTGAGTAGATTAAGTGTAAAATCCTAGATTATTGAGTAAGGTACAAATTGCAATATCTGGTAAAAAATAGAAAAGCTCTACAAAAAATATATTTAAAAATATTAAAATGAATATTTAATATGACAAAGCTCAATGAGGTGAGTCCAATGAGGTTTTTCTTATCTTGATCAAACCTCATTTTGAATAACATAGTATTACCAAAACAAATAAGCATAAAAAATAATTTTTTATTTTAATATTAAGTAAATATATAGCAAAATTAAAAATTTGATAAATTAAAAAATATGATATAACCAAATCAAAATGACATGAAGGTTACAAGGGAGGAGAATAAGAGCTTAAAGGTAATATAGCAAAATCAAAGAAAAAAAGTTGAATAAATGAGACAAATAGCATGAGAAAGTTTAATTAGAAAATACTAATGTGATTTAGCATAACATCTTTGATCATCAAATGTACAAGAAATAAAACGTCTTGTCAAGTGAATCAATACCATAGAAAAAAGATAAAAAAACATAAAAATTAATTATTAATTGGATGTGTCTCATCAAAATGTGCTCAACAATGTTTGTTTATCTTGATTAGACCTTCCTTCAAATTACTTTAAATTAATAAGAATTGTAAATATCGCACAAGAGAAGATTTACAGTTACATAGCAATATAACCATAACAAACATAAATATCTAAATAAATTAAAAAAATTGTATGAAAAAGTTTCTTTATGAGATGCTAGGGAGTTTGAGTATAACTTTCTCAATCATCAAATTATGTTCGAATCAAAAGTCAAAGTACATGAAAGCTAATAAAAATAAATTATTTTAAAATATAAGAAATGAATATTTTCTTAGATAAACCTTATTTAAGGGGGTCTAATGACCTTTGTTTTTTCTTGATGAAATTTCTTTTGGGATTACTACAATTCACAAAAGTAAATAATCATAATTTTTAAGAAAATATTATTTCATTGTTGGCTAATGATATAACAATATAATAATAATAAATTGGAAACTTTTAGTTTCATAAATTAGAGAATGTAAAGTTCACATGTGAAGAGAATTATAAATTGTTAATAATATAACAAAACCAAATAAAAAAATTTAAAGAAATGAAATAAAGTTTCCAAGAAAGATATATTTCAAGATAATAATAAGAACAACTGTATCATGCCTAGTCTTCAATTAAAAAATGAATCAAAATATATCATAACATATGTCCAATTTTAAGTAATTAAATTATTAAAAAATATTAAAATTGAATATTTAATTATAAAGAGCTCTTCTATGCGAGTCCAATGATATTTATTTTGCATTGATCAAACATTATTTAGAATTACAACTATTACCAAATAAAATAGTCATAAATAATAATAAATTATTTTAAAATATTAACTAAATATAAGTTAATGCTAGAAGTACATCAATTAAAGGAATGTAATACAACCATATAAGGGAAATGTAAGAGTCACATGAGAGAAAATTTAGAATTACATAATAATATAATAAAATCAAAGTAAAAATTTTGAATTAATGAGATAACATATGTAAGAAAGTTGTATTCTAATATGCTGGGAGATAAAATGTGATGTTATTGGTCATGAAAATTATCTAGAATCTAAATGACTTAAACAACATGTTAAAATCATAAAAAATAAAATATTTTAAAATAAAAATACATATTTAAATAATATAGCTCATCAAGATGAGTGTAACAATATTTATTTTTTCTTTATTAGATCTTATTTGAAATTTTAAATATTAACCAAAGTAAATAGTTATAAATTAAAATAAATTATAATTTGTATATTAAGAAAATGTATTTTAAATCTGAAATGGTATAAATTAAAATAATGTAATATAACATAATCCATGAGATATATGTCTCACAATCGATAACATTAATAATTACATTTTAATATAACTAAAAAAAATACATTAAAAGATAAGATAAATTGTATGGGAAAGTTTCATTCCAAGATACTGAGGAGATCAAGTATAACATCATCAACCATCAAATCATGTTTGAATTAAAATGTCAAGCAAAGTATTCAAAATCATAATAAATAATATAATTAAAAATATTAAAATGAAAGAGAAAAGGTATAATAGAAAAGACAAATTTTCATAGTAATACAATCAAATAAAAGAGAAAAATTCCAACAAATAACATAAATTATGTGGGAATGTTGCATTCTAATGTACTAAAATGATAGAGTGTAACATTCTCAATTGTAAAATGAGGAACGAATCGAAATAACTCTTAAAAAATTATAAAAATATAAAAATATAAAAATATAAAAATATAAAAAATAAAGATTTAATTTGGTAAAGCACTTTGAGGCAAATCTAACAGCATTTGCTTTGTCTCATTCATACCTTATTTATAATAACTACGAATTACCAAATTAAATATGTATAAATAATAATAGATTCTTTTTTAATAATAAGTAAATATACATTAAAATTGAAATAAGATAAATTAAAGCAATGTGATATAACAAAATCAAATTGATGTAAAGGTGACATGAGAGGAGACTTAGAGTTAATAAGTAATATAATCATGTTGAAGTGAAAATTTTGAAAAAATAAAATAAAATCTATGTGAAAGTTACATTCCAATATATTAAGGAGGTTTACTATAGCATCCTTGACCGTCTAATCAGATAAAATAAAAAGGTATCTTTAAGTGTGCTAACATCCTAGTTCACACACATCTATATATATATATATATAATATATATATATATATATATATATATATATATATATATATATATATATATATATATATATATATATATATATATATATATTTACAATAACAAAAATAAATATTTAATAGAGTAGAACTTGTTGAGTTGAGTCCAAAGATATTTGCTTTGTCTTCAATATACCTTGTTTGGTGTTATTAAGAATTATTGAAGAAATTAAACATAAATGATAATGAATTATTATTTTAATTTAAATATATATATATATATTTATTTAAATTAAAACAATATAATGTAACAAAATGAAAGCAACTAAAATATCTTGTGAGAGTAAAATTAGAGTTTCTAGAAATAAAACCAATTAAATATAATGACATTTGATGAAATGAGATAAATTGTATGAGAAAACATAATTCAAATACATTAAGTGAGATCAAGTATGGCATCATCGATCATCAAAATAGCAATGAATAAAAATATCTCTTAAATCATTCCAAAATAATAGAAAAAAAATATATTTAAAAATATAAAAAATATTATTTATTTAGGTGAAGCTATTTTATAAGAGTCTTATGATGTTTATTTTGTCTCGATCAGACCTCACTTACAATACTATGAATTATGAAATTAAATATGCATAAAGAGTAGCAAATTTTTATTTTAATATTAAGTGAATATATAATAAGAATAAAATATGATAAATTGATGTAATTCAATATCCTATAATAAAAGTAATGTAAAAGTCTCATAAGAGAAGAGTTAGGTTTTCATTGCAATATAACCAAGATAAATTAAAATATTTCAAGTTCTGAGAAAAATTATATTGAACAACTACTTTTAAAGATACTAAAGAGGTTTAAGTGTACATCCCTGATCATCAAATTAACAAAAAAAATCAAAATATCTCATAAAATATGTTGAATACCGAGTAACTAAATTACATCCTTAAAACTTGATAAATTGAAGTAATGTAATATAACAAAGTTAATTTCATGTAATGGAGCATAAAAGGAGTTTTAGAGTTATGTGATAATATAACTAAACCAATGACAAAAAAGTTGAAGAAATGAGATAAATTAAAAAAGAATCTTGCATTATAATATATAAAGGAGATTAAGGGTAACATCCTTGATCATCAAATTAGGTAGGAATCAAAATATCACATAAAATAAACCAAAAGTCTAGTAAAAATATTTAATAAAAAAACAAATTTTTAATTTAATATTGATCATGGAGCTATATTAATTAGAACTTGTTAGGAATCATAATGAATTAGAAAAGAAAATAAATATAAATATAATTAACTATTATTTTAATATTTAGAAAATAAATATCAAATTTGAAATGACAAAAAATAAAGTAACATATTATGATCTAATAAAAAAATATAGAGGTCACACAAGAAGGGAGGATTTCGTTGTAATTCATAGAAATCTAACAAAAATATTTGAAAAAAATGAGATAAATGTTATCAAAAAGTTGTATTAAAACATAGTAAGGAGCTCGATTGTAACATCGTTAATCATCAAATCTAGTAGGAATCAAAATTTTCTGTAAAGAATAGCAAAATCTAAAAACATTAAATATTTAAAAATATAAAAAATGAATATTTCATTGAATAGAACATATCAGAGTAGTCCAACAATATTTATTTTGCCTTGATTAGATCTTATTTAGAATAACTATGAATTCTAAAGTTAAATAAGAATAGATGTATAAAGTATTATTTTAATATCAATCAAACATATATTAATGCTAAAATGAAAAAATTTATAGAAATATAATATAGAAATATTAAAGCAATGTAAAAGTCATAGGAGGGGAGATGTAGTGTAATGTAGTAATATAACAAAATCAAAAAAAAAAAAATTGGAAAAATAAGACAAAATGTGTAGGAAATTGTTAATCCAAAATACTAAGGAGATTGACTATAACCAACTATATTATCAAATCTATTATGAATCTAAATATCTCATAAAACATACAATTGCTTATGAAAATAATAACTTTTAAATTATTAAAATTATTATTTCATTTATAAAGCTCATCAAGATGAACTGACTAATGTTTATTTTTTATTTAATTGACCAGATTTGGAATTACTATAAGTATCAATTAAATAAGCATAAATAATAATAAATTATTATTTTAATATTAACTAAATATATGTTAATTCTATATATATATTTATTGATGTAATATAATATAAAAAAATAAAACAAATGTAAAGGTCACACAAGGGAAAAATTAGAGTTCTATTATAATGTAACCAAATGAAAGTGATGTAAATGTCACATAAGATGAGATTTAGAGTTAAATAATTGTATAATAAAATGAAAGAGAAACAAATGAATAAATGAGATAAAGTATATAAGGAAGTTGAATTCTAAAATTTTGAGAAGATCAAGGGTAGCATTCTTAATCATGAAATTAAGTATGAATCAAAATTATTGATAAAACATGCCAGAACTATAAAAAGGTTAAAAATATAAAAATAAATGTTTAATTTGATAGGGTTCATACAGGCAAGTCTAACAATATTTATTTCATCTAAATTAAACCTCATTTAGCATTACTATAAATTATTAAAGTATATAAGAAAGTTGAATTCCAAGATTTTGAGAAGATCAAGGGTAGCATTCTTAATCATCAAATTAGGTATGAATCAAAATTATTGATAAAATATGTTAGAACTATAAAAAAAGTTAAAAATATAAAAATAAATGTTTAATTGGATAGGGCTCATATAGACAAGTCTAACAACATTTATTTCATCTAAATAAAAACTCATTTAGTATTACTATAAATTATTAAAGTAAATAATAATAAATAATAAAAAATATAATTTTAACATTAAGTAATTATGTAGTAAAGTTGAAATTTGATAAATTGAAGTAATGTAATATGACCAAATAAAAATCATGTAAATGCTGCATGCGACAAGAATAAAAATTTCATATTAATATAGCCAAATTCAAAGAAAAATATTTTAAAATATAAAATAAATTATTGGAGAAAGTTGTATTCCATGATACAAACTATATTGAGTGTGAATTGTTGATCATCAATTTAGGTATGAAAAACATTTCTTATAAAACCTACCAAATTTTTAGAAAATAAATATTTATAAATATTAAAAATGAATATTTTATTTTATATCACAGTTTTAGCCTAGTTTATTGATATTTATTCTATCTTAATCAAACCTTATTATGAATTACTAAAAATTATTAGAGTAAATAATCATAAATAATAATAAATTATTATTTTAATTTTAACTAAATAATTATTAAAGTTGAATAAAGAGAAATTAAAGAAAAGTAATATAACCATATCAAAGATAATAAACATCATATTAGAGAAGATCTAAAATTACATAGTAATATAGCCAAATCGAAGAAAATAGCTTGAAGAAATGAGATAAATTTTATGAGAAGCATGCATTCTAAGATATTAAGGAAATTGAGTGTAACATCCTCGATCATTAATGAGTTACAAATCAAAATCTTTCTTAAATCATTCAAGAATACAAGAAAATAAAATATTTAAAAATATAAAAAACATTTATTTAATTATATAACTTATCAATACAAGCTAACGACATTTATTTCATCATAGTTTCACATCATTACCAAAAAAAATAATCATAATTAATAATAAAGAAATTTTTTAATATTAATTAGATATATAAAAAATTTATAAATGAGAAAGACTAATGAAATATAATATAATACAATCATAGTGATGAAAATATTATATGAGAGCAGATTTAGAGTTACGTAGAAATATAACCAAATCAATGTGAAATTATTGAGGAAATGAAATTAGTTGTACAATAAGGTTAATTTCTAAGATATTAACAAGATTAAGTGCACATCCTTGATCATTAAATTATGTATGAATCAAGGTGATATAAAGGTTGGAGGAATGAGATTTACATTAACAAAGTAGTATAATCAAATAACAACAAAAACTTTAAAGACATTATTTAAATTATGTGAAAAAGTTGCATTCCAAGATACTAAGGAGGTTAAGGGAAATATTCTTGATTAACAAATGATGTACAAATAAAAATATCATTCAAAACATGCAAAAGAAAGCAAAATATTTTAAAAAATAAAAATTGATATTTAATTTCATAGACCTCTTTGAGCCCAATGATTTTTTATTAGTATAAATCATATCGTGATTAGAATTCTGGTGAATTTCCAAGATAGACATGCATAAATAATAATAATGTATTACTTTAATATTAATTAATCATATATTAAAACTATAACGAGATATGTTCAATAAATGTAATATGTGCAAAAATGGAATGTAAAAGTCACAGGTGAGAAGATTTAAAGATAAATAGTAACTCAACCAAATCAAAGTAAAAAATAATTAAAAAAATAAAATAAATTTTATGAGAAAGTTAAAATCTGAGATACAAAGAAGATTAAGTGTAATATCATTGTTTCTTAAATTAGTATGGATAAAAATATCTCATAAAAACATTCCAAAATTTGTGGAATGAAAATATCCAAAAAACATAAAAACAATATTTATCTTGATTGAACTGATCAAGATGAGTTTAATGACATTATTTTCAACTTGAGTCAATCTCATTTAAAATTATTACAAATAAAAAAAAGAAAATAATATTAAATTAGTTTTTTAAATATTAAGAAAATATATATTAAAATTAAAAAGAGATAAATTGAGTCAATATAATATAACCAAACCAATGTGATGTAGACAAGAAGAGATTTAGAGTGACATAATATAACCAAATCAAAGTGCAGATTTTGAAGAAACAAAATAAATTGCGAGAAAGTTGTATTCCAACATACTAAGGAGATTGAGTGTAACATCTTTGATCATCAATTCAGATATAAATCAAAATACCTCATTAAACTTTCTAAAGTATTAGAAAATAATATATATAAACATATTAAAAATGAAAACTTAATTAGATAAAGCCAATGAAGTGAGTCCAATAATGTTTGATTCTTATTGATTGGACTTTGATTGCATTTTCTTTGAATTAATAACATAAATAAGAATAAATTATATTAATTTATTATTTTAAAATTTAATAAAATATTAAAGCTAAAATTTGAAAAATGAAGTAGTCTAATATTGTTAAATCAAAGCAATGTAAAGGTAAATCGAGAGGAGATTTTGGGTTATATAATAACATGGAAAAATTAGAACAAAAAATATAAAAAAATTAGATAACTTGTAGAAGAAAGTTGCATTTCCAAAATACTAAAGAAAATTAGTGTAACATCTTCAATTATTAAATCATACACAAATTAAAATTCCTTATAAAAAAGGCACAACCATAAAAGGTAAAATATTTAAAAATATAAAAAATTAATATTTATTTTGATATAGCCTATAGAGATGAGTCCAAAGAAGTTTATTTCTTATCGATTAGACTTCATTTAGAATTGCTAATTATGAAGTTAAAAGGCAATAAATATTACGAAAGTATTATTTTAATATTAAGTATAAGTTAAAACTTAAATGAACTAATAAGAGAAATTTAATGTAATCAAATGAAAATAATGTAAAATTCATATGAGTGGAGATTTAGAGGTACATAGAAATACAACCAAATCAAACAAAACAATTTGAAAAAATGAGATAAATTATGTGGGATGATAACATTCCAAATTTTCTAAATAGAATATGACTAACAACCTCAATAATTAAATTTAATTTAAATCAAAATCTCTCATAAAGCATGATTAAATAATATAAAACATATTTAAAAATAAAAAATAATAATTTTTTGAAATGATATTTGAATTGTCTCCATGAAACCTTGTTTATAAATATAATGAATTCCTAAAATAAATAAGCAAAATAATAAAAAATTATTAATTTAATACTATATAAATATATACTAAAGTTAAAATGAGATAAATTAAAGCAGTATAATGTACCCAAATCAAAGTGATGTAAATATCAGAAGAGTAAAGAATTAGAGTTTCATAGCAAAATAACTAAATGAAATAAAAATAACTAAAAATGTGATAAATTATATGAGAAAGCTTTATTTTGAGTTACTAAAGAGGTTTAAAATTACTAATCATTAAGTCACTTATGAATCAAAAATGACTTATAATGCATGCTAAAATCCTAAAATATAAAACATTTAAAAAATCTAAAAATGATTATTTAATTTGATTGAGCTCATTGACATGGCTTCAACAACTTTCTTTCCATTAGAATAGGCCTTATTCATGGTTAAATACATTTTTCATAAGAATAGGTTAAATAATAATAAATTATTTTTTAATATTATGTAGATATATTTATAGTTAAACTAAGTTAAATTAAAGTAATATAATATAAAGTAGTAAAAGATATGTAAAGGTAACATAAGAGGAGATATAGAGATAAATATTAGTATAAGAAAATCAAAACAAAACATTTATAGAATTCAGATAAATTATATAAAATAGTTACATTTAAAGACACAAAATAAATAAAGTGTAACATTTTTTTATCATCAAATCATGAAATAATAAAAATATCTCTTAAAGATTGGTAAAACCATAGAAAGTAAAACTTCCAAAACTATAAAAAGGAATACTTAATTAGATGGTGCTCGTATAGACAAGTTTGACGATGTTTGCTTCTTTTAGATTAAATGTCATTTAAAGTTACTATGAGTTACAATGCATAAATAATAATAAATTATAATTAAAAAATTAAGTAAACATACATTAATACTCAAATTAGATAAAATGAAGCAATGTAATATGATAAAATCAATTACAAATAAAGTTTATAGAATAGGAGATTTAGAGTAATGTAGTAGTAAAACTAAACTAAAGAGAAAAATTTTAGAAAATGAGGTTAAATATATAGGAAACTTACATTCCAAGATGTGAAAGGGATCAAGTGTAACATTCTTGATCACCAAATTATGTATGAATTCCAATATCTTTTTTAACAAGCTAAAAAAAAATTATTAAAAAAATTAAAAAAGAGTATTCAATTTGATAGAGATCATCAACAATATTTCGACCATGTTTATTTCATCTCGATTAGACCTCATTTGGAATGCTTCTAATTACAAATTCAATAAAGAATAAATAATAATATATTAATATTACAACATTAAGTCATTATATATTAAAGCTAAAATTTGATAAATTGAAGCTAAGTAATATAATTAAATCAAAATATTGTAAAGGTCATATAAGATGAGATTTAGAGTTACATAGTAGTAAAACCAATTAAAAGAAAAACTTTGAAGAAATAAAATAAATTGTATGAGAAAGTTGTATTCAATTATTCTAAGGCGATTATGTGTAATATTCTCGATCATCAAATATGTTTTTAATAAAACTCTTATGTAAAGGATGTCAAAAAAGGAAAATATTTGTAAATAAAAAATAAATATTTAATTATTTAGAGTTCATTGAGATTACTCAGATGATGTTTTTTCTTCTTGATTAGACCTTGTTTTTAATTAGTGCAAATTTATAAAGTAAATAAGCATAAAAAACAAAAAATATTTTTTAATATTATGTAAATATATATTAATGTTAAAATAAGATAATTTTAAGCATTGTATTAGTCAAATAAAAGAGACTTAAAGGTCACTCATGGGTAGAATTAGTATTTTTTTGGTAAACAAAGACCAAATCAAAGCAAAACATTTTCAACCATGAGATAAAATATATAATAAAGTTCCATTACAAGATTTGAAGTCAATCAATTATAACATAGATCACTAAATCAAGTATTAATCAAAATGCCTCTTAAACAATGAAAAAAATTAAAAAAAATAAAATATCTAAAATTGTAGAAGTGAAAATTTAATTAGATAATACTTGTCATGATTAGTCTAATTACATTTATTTTCTCTTGATTTGACCTTACTTGAGGTTAATAATAATTACTAATGTGAATAAGTATGAATAATAATAAATTATTTTTTATGTTAGGTATAAATATTTTAAAGCTAAAATAAGATAAATTAAAATAACATAATACATCAAAATCATAATGATGTAATGGTCACATGAGAGGAGAAATTAGAGTTCTATAGTAACATATTATAATCAAAGGGAAATCTTTTTAAGAAATGAGATCAATTGCATAGGAATGTTGTATTCCAAATTACTAAGGAGATCGAGTGTAACAAATTTGATCATCAAATCAAGTTCAAAATAAAGTGTTTCTTCAAGCATTCGAGGAACCCAAGAAAATAAGATATTAAGAAAAATAAAAATATATATATGTAATTAGATAGAGCTCATCAAGAATTATCAAATGACATTTGTTTCTTCTTAATCGAACATTGTTATGTGTCACTAAAAATTACAATAGTAAATAACCAAGAATAATAAAAAATACATTTTTGATATTGCTCAAATATATATTAAAGATGAAATATGGTATAATGAAGTAATCTTATATAATAAAATCAAAGTCAAGGAAAGGTCACATGGGAGGATAGTCAAACAATTATAGTAATATAATCAAATTAAAGTGTAACATTTGAGCTAATAAGATAAATTATATAATAAAATTACATTCTAATATACTAAGAAGATCAAATGTAACATTCTTAGTTATAAGTCAGATTCAAAAAATGTCTCATAAAGCATAGAAAAACTCTAATGATATAGAATATTTAAAAATAAAACAAAGATTTTTTAGTTTGATAAAGCTTGTCGGGACGAGACTAATGAAGTTTGGTTCATCTATTGGACATTTTTTGTAATTACTTTTAATTAGTAAAGTAAATAAGAATAAACATGAATTAAATATTATTTCAATATTAAGTAAACATATATTAATTTTAAAATGATATAAATGAAAGAAAATGTAATATAATCAAACAAAAGTAATGTAAAGGTCACAAGACAAAAGATTAAGAGTTAGATAACAATATGACTAATTCAAAGTGAAAGCTTCCAAAGAATAAGATCAATTTTACAAGAAAGTTGCATTTCCAACATTCCATGAAGATTGATTGTAATATGAAGGATCATTAAATCATGCTCTAATCAAAATATCTTGCAAAACATGTAAGAATCCTAAAAAACTTGTTTAAAATTATAAAAAAAATATTTTGTTGGACATAGCTCATTGAGGAAAATCCAACAACTTTTGGTTTACTTTAATCAGGCCACTTTGGAATTATTATGAATTACCAAGGAAAACAAGTGCAAAAAAATTGTTATTTTAATATCTAGAAAAAGTGTTTTAAAGTTGAAATGAAATAAATTTAAATGATATTATAAAACTAAATAAATATAATTTAAAGGCTACACCAAAAGAGATTTGAAGTTTTGTAGTAATGCATCTAAAAAGGGCAAAAATTTGAAGAAATGAGATACATTGCATGGATAATTGCATTCTCAGATATTGAAGAGATGGAGTGTGACATCCTTGATAATAAAATCAAGAAAATTTTGAATTATCTCACTAAATAAGTAAAAATACCAAAATTTTAATATTTGAAAATATGAAAAAATATTTAATTAGATAGAGCTCATTGGGATGAGTTCAATAATGTATATTTCATCTCCAATCAAACCATTTTTGGAATACACTAAATTAATAAAGTAAATAAATATAAATAAGAAATATTTTTTATAAAGTAAATATATATTAAAATTAAAATAAGATAATTGGAGCAATGTCATATAACCAGGTTAAAGTAATATAAAGGCCACATGAGGGGAGATATATAGTTAAATAGTAATAAAGCTAAATCAAAGTGAAAAGAAATGAGATAAGTTCTAATATTTATGAATTCCAAGATAATAATAAGACTGTGTGTAACATCTTTAGTCAAAAAATCAAGCACAAATAGAAATATCTATTAAAGCATGTCATGTCCTTAGTAAGTAATACATTTAAAATTATTAAAAAAGGAATATTTAATTAAATTGAGCCCTTAAAGATGAATTAACTATTTTTGGTTTTTATCAATGAGACCTCGATTAGAGTAACTACTAATTGATAAAGTAAATAAACATAAAAATTCTAAATTATTCTTTTTATACTAAGAAAATATATATTAAAATAAAAATAAGATAAATTGAGACAATGTGACATTACAAAATAAAAATTAAGCAAAGGTCATATAAGGGGAGAGTTTGACTCTCATGGCAATATAGTCAAGTAATAGCAAAACCTTTGAACATTAAGATAAATTATATAAGAAAGTTGAATTCTTAAGTGTTAAGAAGTTCACGTGTAATACCCTTAATCATCAAATAAGATGTAAATAAAAACCCTCTTAAAGTGGGCCAAAACCTTAATCAAATAAAAAAATTTCTAGATATACAAAAATATTAAATTTATTACGGCTCATCAAGACAAGTCCAACAATATTTTGTTCCTCTTAATGGAACATTGCCTAGAATTACTAAATTGAATAAATATAACTAATAGTTAAAATGTTATTTTAATATTAAATATATATATATATATAGGGTTACAACTTAATATAACCAAATCAACATAATTTAATGGTCATTTAAGAGGATATTTAGGGTTACAACTTAATATAACAAAACATAGAAAACTTTGAAGAAATGAGATAAATTACACATGAAAGTTGTATTCTAAGATACTAATAAGATCATATTTAACAACCTTAATTATTAAATCAATTACAAATAAAAATCTTCAATAAAATAAGAAAAAACATAAGAAAATAAAATTTTTAAAATTTAAAAATAAATATTTAATTAGATAGAACTCATTGAGACTAGTCCAATGATGTTTGTTTTAACTTAATCAGACATTATTTAGAAATACTACCATTTACCAAATTTAAATACAAAAAAATATAATAAATTATTATTTTATTATTAGGTAAATATTAATTAAAGTTCAAATGAGAAAAATTGAAGTGATGTAATATTTTTCAAATCTAAGTGAAGTAAAAATTATAGGACTAGAGATTTAGAGTTAAAAAGTAATATAACCAAATCAAATTAAAAACTTCGAAGAAATCTGATACTTTTAAAGGAAAGTTGTTTCTAAGTTGCTATGGAGATCAACTATAAGGCCTCAATCATTAAATGAGGTATGAATCAAAATGTCTCATAACATATATCAAAAACCCTAAAAAATATAATATTTAAAAATAATAAAATAAAACTTTAATATCATAGAGCTTGTTAAGATCACTCCAATAATATTTGTTTAATTTGATCAGACCTCGTTACGACTTAGATAAAAAAATAAGAAATCTAAAGATAAATTATTATTTTTATAATAAGTAAATAAAAATATTAAAGTTTAAATAAGATAAATTGAAAGAATATAATATAACCAAATCAAAGTAATGTAAGGGTCACAAGAGAGAGCAAGAGAGTTAGAGTTTTCTAATAATAATACCAAAATCAATAAAAAATATTTGAAGAAAAGAGATAAATTGTAGCAAACTCTTTGATTCAAAGACAATGATGAGAAGAAGTGTAACATCCTCGATCATCAAATAAGATATATACGAAAATATCTCATAAAGAGTGAAAAACATTATAACAAATGAAATATTTGAAAATATAAAAAATGAACATTTAATTGGGTGGATCCTATTGAGTTGGCTCAAATAACATTTATTTTCCCTTGATTTGATCCTACTTTTATTATTTTGAATTAACAAAGAAAATCTACATAAATAATGATAAAGAGGTAGATTATAATAATATAATATAAGCAAACAGAAATAATGTAAAGGACATATGAGAAAAGATTTAAAGTTACATAGAATTGTAATAAAAATGAAAGAGAAAAATTTGAAGAAACTAGATAAATTGTATATGAAAATCTTATTCTAAGATTCTATCCATGATCATTAAATCTTTTATGAATCAAAATCTCATGTAAAGAGTGTCAAAAAAAATAAAAAAAAAATTTGAGAATTAAAGGTGGCATTGGTTTAATCTTAAGTAGATCATTTTTACAATCACTACAAATTATAAAAATAAATAAGAATAAATAAGAATAAATAATAATAAATTATTATTTAATATTTTGTAAATATATAGTATAGCTAAAATAAAATTAATTGGAGCCATATAGTTTACCCAAATAAAGTAATCTAAACATCACAAATATATTAGAGTTTCATAGTAATATAACTTATTCAAAGTAAAAAGTTTAATGAAATGAGATAAATTGAATAGTAGAGTCACATTTTTAGAAACTAAGGAAATCAAGTGTAACATCATTGATGCACAAATTAGGGATGAATAAAAATGTCACTTAAAGCATGTAAACCTAAAAAGTAAAAATTTTTAAAAATATAAAAAAATGAATAATTATTTGGATTAAACTAAATTGAGATGATTGTAACGGCATTTTGTTTCTCTCATTTAGACCTTATTTGGGTTAATGACAATTACTAATGGAGATAGCTTAATAATAATAAATTATTTTTAATAATAAGTAGATATATATTAAAATTGAAATAAGATCAATTGAATCAATGTAATATAACTAATAAAAGTACTATAAAAGTAACACGAGAAGAGATTTAAAGTTAATAGGAATATTACCAAATAAAAGTAAAAGTATTGAAGAAATGAAATAAATTAATCAAAAAAGATTTATTCCAAGATACTGAGAAGATTGATATAACATTTTTTTATCATCAATTAAAATACAAATCAAACTGGTCTTAAAATGTGCTAAAACCATAGAAATTAAAATATTTAAAAATATAGAAATGGATATTTAGTTTGAAAAAGCACACAAAGATAAGTCTAGTGATGTCTTTTTTGTATCGACCAAACATCATTTGGATATTTTAAGAATTACAAAAATAAATAAGACTAAATATTAAACAAATAAATACTAATACTAGAATTACATAAATTGAAGTAAAGTGATATCACTAAATCATTAAGAAGTAAAGGTTACATGAGAGGAGATTTAGAGTTATATAGTAATATAACTAAATCAAAATAGAAACTTTAAGAAATAAAATAAATTTTCCAAAAGAAAATGGTAAATAATAAGAGAAATAGAATTTCACAGTAATATAATGAATTCAAGGCTAAAAAATTTGAAGAAATGAGCTAAATTATGTAGGAAATTTGCATTATAGGATGCCAGGAAGATAAATAAAACAAAATTATTATTAAATATTAAGGAAATATACATTAAAGATAAAATGAGGTAAATTAAAGCAAAGTAATATAACCAAATCAAAAATATATAAAAGACATATTAGAGAAGATTTCTTGTTACAAAGTAATGAATCCTATTCAAAGCAAAAAAATAAAGAAATGACATAAATTATATAGGAAAGTTTAGATTCCAAGGTACTAAGAAAATCGAGTGTAACATCCTCGATAATCAAATCAAGTACAAATATAAATGCCTCATGAAGCTACCAAAAACTTTTAGAAATAAAATATTTAAAAATATAAAAAGAAATTTTTTATTGTACTTAATTAGATAGGGCTTATTGAGATGAGTCCATTGATGTTTGTTTCTTCTCAAATGAAAAAATATTAAATTGTATTAGAAAATTGAATTATAAAACAATAAGTAGATCATGCATGACTTTCTCATTCATCCAGTCAGGTATGATTCAAAATGACTTTTAAAATGTGCAAAAATTGAAGAAAATAAAATATTTATAAATTAAAAAAAAATGAACATTTACTTTAATAGAACTCATCAAGATGAGTCTAATAATTTTTATTTCATCTAAATCAAAACTTTGTTTAGAATTACAACAAATTACAGAATTAAATAAGCTTAATAATAATGAATTATTATTTTAATATTAAGTATATATATATTAAAGTTAAAAAAATACAAATTGAAGGCAACATAATAAACAAAAATTAAAGTGATGTAAAGGTAACATGGGAGAGAATTATAATTTCATAGAAATATAAAAAAATAAAAAAAAAAACATTGAATAAAAGAGATAGATAGTTTCAGAATGTTGCTTTCAATGTTACTAAGAAATCCAAGTGTTACATCCTCATTCATCAAGTAATGTATAAATTAGAATGTCTCACGAAGGATGCAAAAATACTAAAAAATAAAATATTTTAAAAACATAAAAAAGAATATTTAATTAGATAAAACTTCTACAAAGAGGTGCAATGAAATTTCTTTCTCCTGGATCAGAAATTTTTTGCAATTACTTAAAATTTAAAAACAAAATAAGAATAAATAATAAAAAGTTATTATTTTAAAGTTCAATAAATTTATAATAAAATTAAAATGAGATAAATTAAAAAATTTGTATAACATAATCATAATGATGTAAAGTAACATAATTGAAAAGTTTGAGTTATATAACAATATAACCGAAACAAAAAAAAACATTTTAGAAAATTAGATACTTTATAAAGAAAATTTGCATTCCAAGATTTCAAATTATCATGTGTAACATCCTTAACTACGAAAAGAGATAAATTGTAGCAAATTCTTTGATTCTAAGACAATGATGAGAAGTGTAACATCCTCGATCATCAAATAAGATATATACAAAAATATCTCATAAAGAGTGCAAAAAATTATAAAAAATGAAATATTTGAAAATATAAAAAATGAACATTTAATTGGGTGGATCTTGTTGAGTTGGCTCAAATTACATTTATTTTGCCTTGATTTGACCCTACTTTGATTATTTTGAATTAACAAAGAAAATCTACAAAACTAATAATAAATTATTACTTTAATAATAAAGAAATATATATTAAAGTTAAAAAGAGATAGATTGTAATAATATAATATAAGCAAATAGAAATAATGTAAAGGACATATGAGAAAAGATTTAAAGTTACATAGAAGTGCAATAAAAATGAAAGAGAAAAATTTGAAGAAACCAGATAAATTGTATATGCAAATCTTATTCTAAGATTCTATCCATTATCATTAAATCTTTTATGAATCAAAATCTCATGTAAAGAGTGTCAAAAACATAAAAAAAATTTTGAGAATTAAAGGTGGCATTGGTTTAATCTTAAGTAGATCATTTTTACAATCACTACAAATTATAAAAATAAATAAGAATAAATAAGAATAAATAATAATAAATTATTATTTAATATTTTGTAAATATATAGTATAGCTAAAATAAAATTAATTGGAGCCATATAGTTTACCCAAATAAAGTAATCTAAACATCACAAATATATTAGAGTTTCATAGTAATATAACTTATTCAAAGTAAAAAGTTTAATGAAATGAGATAAATTGAATAGTAGAGTCACATTTTTAGAAACTAAGGAAATCAAGTGTAACATCATTGATGCACAAATTAGGGATGAATAAAAATGTCACTTAAAGCATGTAAACCTAAAAAGTAAAAATTTTTAAAAATATAAAAAAATGAATAATTATTTGGATTAAACTAAATTGAGATGATTGTAACGGCATTTTGTTTCTCTCATTTAGACCTTATTTGGGTTAATGACAATTACTAATGGAGATAGCTTAATAATAATAAATTATTTTTAATAATAAGTAGATATATATTAAAATTGAAATAAGATCAATTGAATCAATGTAATATAACTAATAAAAGTACTATAAAAGTAACACGAGAAGAGATTTAAATTTAATAGGAATATTACCAAATAAAAGTAAAAGTATTGAAGAAATGAAATAAATTAATCAAAAAAGATTTATTCCGAGATACTGAGAAGATTGATATAACATTTTTTTATCATCAATTAAAATACAAATCAAACTGGTGTTAAAATGTGCTAAAACCATAGAAATTAAAATATTTAAAAATATAGAAATGGATATTTAGTTTGAAAAAGCACACAAAGATAAGTCTAGTGATGTCTTTTTTGTATCGACCAAATATCATTTGGATATTTTAAGAATTACAAAAATAAATAAGACTTAATATTAAACAAATAAATACTAATACTAGAATTAGATAAATCGAAGTAAAGTGATATCACTAAATCATTAAGAAGTAAAAGTTACATGAGAGGAGATTTAGAGTTATGTAGTAATATAACTAAATCAAAATAGAAACTTTAGGAAATGAAATAAATTTTCCAAGAATGTTATGTTGCAAGATACTAAAGAGATTATGTGTAACATTCATGATGATCAATTCATGTACAAATCAAAATGCCTTACATAGTATACTAAAACTATAAAAAATTAAAAAAATTAAAAAAATACTTCATTGCATAGAGCTAATCAAGAATTTCTTAATGACATTTGTTTCTCTTAATAAGATCTATTTTGGATTTATAATAATTACGAAATTATATAATAATAAATAATAACAATTTATTACTATAATATGAGGTAAATATATATTAAGTTAAAATAAGATTAATTGATGTAATATATTATAAAATAATTAAATTGAGTGTAGCACTCTTGAAAGTATAATCATGTACAAATTAAATACATTTTAAACACACTAGAACCTTGAAAAAAATTAGAAATATAAAAACAAATATTTCCTTAGGGCTTGTAGAGTTTAGTGAAATAACATTTATTTCATCTCGATCAGATCTCGTTTGAGAGGTTATCAAAGAAAATAAGCTAATTAATATGGCACAAATATGTATTAAAGTTGAAATAAGATATATTAATATAATGTAGTATAACAAAATCAAAATGATGTAAATGTAAAACAATTAGAGATTTAGAGTAACTTTATATTACAACCAAATAAAAGAAAAACTTTTGAAGAAATAAGAAAAATTTATGAAAATATTTCATTCTAAGGTACTAGGGAGATTTATTGTAAGATTGTTTATCATCAAATTAGTTATAATTAATACTATCTTGTAAACCATGCAAAATCATTAGAAAAATATTAAAATATAAAAATAATATTTTTAATTTGATATAGCTCGTTTATCAAACTTTAAAGATATTTTTGATATCTTAATCAAACCTTTTTTTATGAATATTATGAATTAATAAAATAAATAAACATAAATAATAACAAGTTATTATATTATTATTTAGTAAATTTATTTTAAATCTAAAAAGTGATAAATTGAAGTAATATAATATAATTAAATAAAACATTATGAAGGTCACTCAAGATAAGATTTAGAGCTATATAGTTATATAACCAAACCAAACAAAAATACTTGAAAAAATAAGACAACGTTTGCGTGAATATTGTGTTTTGAGATACCAAGGACATAGAGTGTAACATTATTAATCATTCATATGGGTAAAAATTGAAATGTTGCATAAACCATGCCAAAAACTCATAAAAAAAATTTCAATTTGGTAAAGCACATCAAGGGGAGTCTAATAATATTTACTTGGTCTTTATCAAACCTTGTTTAGAATATTATAAATTATAAAAAATTACCAAAATTAGATAAATGGAAGTAACATAGCATAACTAAATAGCACAAAATTTGAAGAAACAAAATAAATTGTTTACAAAAGTTTCATTACAATATACTAGGGAGATGAAGTATAATATCTTTGATTATCAAATGGGGTACAAATCAAATGTCTTATAAAGTATGCAAAAATCTAAACAAAAAATAAAAAAAATATTTAATTAGATAAAGATCATCAAGATAATTCCAAAGAAAATTATTTCATGCCTATTAGATGTCATTTAGAATTATGGTGAATTATAATAATAAGACCAAATAATAACATATTATTTTCTTAATATTATAAAAATATGTATTAATGTTCAAATAAGATAAATTATTACAATACGATAAATCTAAATAACATTGATATAAATGTCTCACAAGAAGAGATTTAAAGATAAATATTACCAAATCAAAATGCAAAAAGTTGAAACAATAAGATAAATTATGCATGAAAGTTGTATTTTTAGAAATTAAGGAGATAGAGTGTAACATTTTTTATCATCAAATTAGGCATTATTTGAATTATTTTGTAAATCAAGACAAAACCTTGTAGAATAAAATATTTAAAAATATAAAAATGACACTTTAATTTGATAGAGTTTATTGAGGCAAGCCAACAATAATTTATTTGTCTCCATCACACCTTGCTTGAAATTATTGAGAATAACCAAAGTGAAAAAGCTAATAAAATAATAAACTTATTTTTTAATGTTATGAACATACATATTCAAGCTTAAGTGATAACAATTGAAGTAATATTGTATAACAAAATCAAAATAATGTAAAGAGGTTTAGAGTCACATAGAAATGTAACCAAATAAAAGCAAAAAAGTTTGAAAAAATGTGATCAATTATGTGGGAAAGTTCCATGCCAAAATAATAAGAAGAAAGAGTATAATATTCCCAATAATTAAATTAGGAATAAATTAAAATTCTCATTAATCAAGAAAAAATATTGAAACTAAAAAAGAAAAAAAAATAAATAAAAAAATGAATATTTAGTTTGATAAAGTCGATTAAGTTGAGTTCAATAATTATTTTTCATCTCCATCGAACTATGTTCAAAACTATTCCTAATTAGTAATGCAAAAAAGCATAACAAATAGAAAAATTTTATTTTATTATAAATTAATGATAAAATAAAATAAATTTAAATAATATATTATAACCAAATCAAAGAAAAAAGTTTAAAAAATATGATAAATTATGTGGGAAAGTTGCATCCATGGTACTAAGGTGACAGTAAAATTATTGATCTTTAAATTATTCAAGAATTAAAATTATTTGTAAAGTATGCGAAAGTCTTAAAAAAATAAAATCATTAAAGAATACAAAATTAACTTTTAATTTGTTAGACGTAGTAGTGATGAGTCGAACAATAATTTTTCATCTTAATCTGACCTTGTTTGAAATTACTATGAATTAAAAATAAAATAACAAAAAACTTAATTGAATATTCTATTTAATAATATGTTAATATAAAACTAAATTAAGAATAATGTTAACATAATAAATATAACATAAATAAATAAAATTAATGTTAAGATCACATGAGAGAAGAATTAGAGTTTCATAATAAGAAAACCAAATAAAATTTTAAAGATTAATAGAATGAGATAAATTGTATCAAAAGCTTTTATTTCTATATACTAAGGAGATCTAATGTAATGTACTTAATAATATAAAGTAGTATAAATGGAATGTACATCAAATATACCAAAGCCCTAAAGACTTTTAAAAATATTAAAATAAATATTTATTTTGATAAAACGTTTTTAGTTCAATGCAATCACATTTGTTTCATCTTGATTTGATCTCATTTTGAATTATAATGATTTACAAAAAAAATATACACAAAATAATAATGCATTATTATTTTGATATTATGGAAAGGTATATTAATGTAGAAACTAAATAATTTTTGTAATGCAATATAATGAAATGAAATTAATGGAAAAGTCACATTGATAAGAGATCTTGAGTTACATATTAACATAAAATAATTAAAGCAAAAACCTTTCAAAAAAGAGATAAATTAAATAAAAAATTTATATTCCAAGATAATAAGAAGAATGAGTGTAATTTGTTTTATAAAAAATTAATGTATGAATCAAAATGTCTTGTAAAGCAAGAGAAAAGTCAAAAAAAAAGTTTTAATAATAAAAGAAAATAATTTTTACTTGAATAGAGCTTGTTGAAATCAGTTTGATAACATTTATTTTGCCTCCATTAGACCTCGTTTAAAATTACTCTAAATTATCAAAAAAAATAAGCAACTATAAAAAACATAATTTTTTTCATTAAAAATTATGTAATAAATTTGAAATAAGAAAATTGAAATAGTATAATATAACCTAATGAAAATAATGTAAATGTCACATAGTAAGAGATTTAGAGTTTCATAGTAATATAACTAAATAAAGAAAACTTTGAATAAAATATGATAAATTATATAAAAAAGTTGCATTCTAACATATTAAATATAGTGCATGTAATATCATTAATCATAAAATTAGTTAAAAAATGAAATGTCTTTTAAATCATACAAAGATTATAAAAAAATTAATTATTTAAAATCATAGAAGTGAATATTTAATTTGACATTGTTAAGATAAGTCCATAAAATATTTTAATCTCCATTAGACCTTGTTTGGAGTTATAGAAAATTATTAATATAAATAAATAATAATAATAAAAAATTTAATTTAAAAATTAAGTAGTTATACGTTAAAAGTTATAATAAAATTAATTGAAGCAATGTAATATAACCTATTAAATGAAAATAATTTGAAAAAATGAGATAAATTTTATAAGAAAGTTACATTCCTAGATACTAGGCTAATAGATGTAATATTCTTGATCATCAAGATAGATATGAATCAAAATTCTTTTTAATGATTTCCAAAAATAGAAAACATATCTAAAATTTTAAAAGATAATATCTAATTTAATAGAGCTCTTCACAAAGAGTATAACTATGTTTATTTCTATTTGGTCAAGTATATGTGGGAATATTATAAATTACCAAATTAAATACAAATAATTTGTTGAAATGAGATAATTTGTATAAGAAAGTTGCATTCCTTGATACTAGGCTAATAGATGTTGGGCTCTTGATCATCAAGATAGGTATGAATCAAAATTCCTCTTAATTATTTCTAAAAATAAAAAAAAATACTTAAAAATTTAAAAGAGAATATTTAATTTAATGGAGCACTTCACAAAGAATATAACTATGTTCATCTCTATTCAATCGAGCATATGTGAGAATATTATAAATTACCAAATTAAATGAGCACAAAAAATTATAATTTATTATTTTAATAATAATTAAATATATAATAAATCTAGAATAAAAAATGTAAGTAATGTAATATATATAAATCAAAGATATGTTAAGGTTACATAGAAGATAATTACAGCTTCATAGTAATCTAGCAAATTCAAAAAGAAATATGTAAAGAAATGTTATTAATTCTATAGGAAAGTTGTACTCCAAGTTATTAAGGAGATCTAGTGTAAAATTTGTGATCATGTAAATAGTAATAAATGGAATGCCTCATTTATTATGCCAAAAAATTCAAAATATTAACATGAATATTTAATTGGATAGTGCTTGTTTTGGTCAAATAACTTTGTTTTATTTTTATCAAGACTCATTTGGAATTATTATGAATTATAAAATTAAATAAGCATAAATAATAATAAATTATTATTTTGATGTTAAGAAAAGATGTATTACAAAAAAGATAATTTGATGTAATGCATGATAACCTAATAAAATCGATCCAAAAGTCACATGAGTGGAGATCTAAAGCTAGTAATTATATAACCAAATGAAAAGGGAAATTTGAAGAAATGAGAACAATTATATAAATAAACTCTATCATAAATCACAAGGAAGATCGAGTTAACATTTTCTATCATCAAATCTAGTATAAATTGAAATGCCTCATAAAGCATAAAAAACCTATTAAAAATATTTTAAAGTATATAAAAATGAAAGTAAAATAAATTGATAGAATGAGATTAATTATATAAGAAAATTACATTTCTAGATATTAAGGAGATAAAGTGTAACATTCTTGGTAATATAAATTTTTATAAAAAGAATGTATCATAAAATATGCTAAAACCATAAAAACTTCATAAAATATTAAAATAAACTTTATTCAAATATAGAACTCATCTACTTCAGTCCAATAACATTTATTTGATCTTGATCTGACATCATGTTGAATTATATTAATTTATTAAAGAAAATATTCATTAAATAATAATAAATTAATATTATAATATTATGAAAAATAATATTAAAGCTAAAACTAAATAATTTGTTGCAATGTAATAAAACCAAATGAAATCAATGCAAATGTCACATGAGAGGAGTGTGTTATGTACTAAAATAAAATAATTAAATAACAAAATTTGACAAAATGAGATAAATTTTAAGAAAAACTTATATTCCAAGATACTAAATAAATCAAGTGTAATATGTTTTATCGATTGATAAAGTATGACTCAAAATGATATTTATAGAAAGCAAAAACTCTTAAAAAACGTTTTAAAAATAAAAAAATAATAATTTTCATTAGATAGAGATCATTGAGCTCAGTCTTATTTTGCCTTAATCAAACCTCATTTAAAATGACTAATAATTATCAAAATAGATAAAAAATTATAATAATAAAATAATTTTAAAAAATTAAGTAATATAAATTAAATTTCAGATGAGAATTATCTAAATGTCGAACATTAGAAGATATAGGATTTCATAGAAATATAACTCAATCAAAGCAAAAAAATTAAAAAAATAAGATAAATTATTTGGAAAAGTTACATTGTAAGAAATTAAGTAGAAAATGTATAATATCGTTCATCATGAAGTTAGATATAAAAAAAACTCAAAACTCATGTGTAAATCATAGAAAATTAAATATTTAATCTAATAAAATAAATATTTAATTTGACATAACTCACTCAAATGAGTCCAACAACATTTTTTAGTCTTCAATAAATCTTGTTTGGAATTACAATAAATTACCAAAGTAAAAATAAAAAAATAAATATATTATTATTTAATATTAGGTAAATTTATAATAAATTTGTAATCAAATTTATTGAAGGAATTTAATATGACAAAATAAATGCTAAAGATTTGAATAAATGAGATAAATTACAAGTGAAAGTCACTTTTACAGATACTAAGACGAATGATGTAATGTTCTTTGTCATCAAATTGGTATTCTCAAAATGGCTCCTAAAGATTGTAAAAAAATAAAAAACTGTTTAAAAATATAAAAGAGAATATTTAATTTCACAAAGATCTTTGTAATGAGTCTAACGTTGTTTATTTCTCTTTTATTCAAGCCTAAACAGGAATTACTATAAATTACAAAATTAAATGGGCATAATAATAATAATTTAATATTTTAATAACAAGTAAATATATATTAAATATAGAATGAGATAAATGTAAGGAATGTAACGTAAATAAATGGAAGCTACGTTAAGGTTACTAGAGGATAATTAGAACTTTGTAGTAATCTAACCAAATCAAAAACAATATTTAAAGAAATGGGCAAGAATGTGCATTCACTATAATGAAGAAATTAAGTATAACATTCGTGATCATATAAATAGATACAAATTCAAATGACTCAAATATCATGTCAAAAAAATTAAAAATATTAAATTAAATATTTAATTGGATAGAGCTTGTTGAGTTAAATCTAATGACATCCATTTTGTCTTAATCTCACCTCATTTAGAATTACCGTTATTAATTAAAAAGTTAAATATTTATAAATAATATTAAATTAGTATTTTGAAATTATGCAAAGGTATATTAAAGTTAAAAAGAGATAATTTCATGTATCATATTATAAATTAATCAAATCAATGTAAAGAACAGATGAGCGAAGATCTAAATTTACTCATTAATATAACCAAATGAAAGTGGAAAATTTGAAGAAATGAAAGCAATTGCATAAAATAGCTTCAGTCTAAGATTCTAAGATTGAGAGTAGCATTTTCTATCCTCAAATTTGGTACAGATTAAAATGTCTTGTAAAGTGTGCAAAAATTTATGAAAAAAATTTAAAAAAATATAAAAATAAATATTTAATATGAAAAAGATATCAACATGAGTCCAATGACTTTGGTTATATCTTAATCAAACATCTTTTAGAACTATGAATTATAAAAATAAATAAGCAAAAATAATTAAAAAATATTATTTTAGTATTAAGTAAATATAAAATGAATTTAGAAAAACATCAATGTAAGTAATTTAATATAAATAAATCAATGCAATTAAAGTCAGACAATATGAGAGTTAGAGTTTTATAGTAATCTAACCAAATGAAAATGAAAACTTTGATAGAATGAGATAAATTATACATTCCTAGATACCACACTGATCAAGTGTAATATTCTTGATAATATAATTAGGTACAAATGGAATGTGTCATAAAATATGCTAAAACCCTAAAAACTTTTAAAATTATTAAAATAAATATTTATTCAAATAGAGTTCATTTAGTTGAGCCCAATGGCATTTGTTTCATCTTGATTTGACCTCATGTGAAATTAAAACGATTTTGAAGTAAAACTTAGTGCGCAAAACTCATAAGTGAGTGAATATTAGTCTTAAGAGTAATTTTTGTTATTCTTGAATATATCTATTTCTTAAAAATAATTTTATGTACCTTGATTTATTATATATATTTATTTTAATATGAGAAAAAAATAATGATAAAGATTAAAAATGTGACACAATAATTTTTAGGTAGTTTATTTCAAATTAGAACCTATGTCCACCCCAATTAATGCCGAGAAAAACATCACTAACAGAAAGTTACAACTTGTACAACTTAAGGCTTTTTCTTATAGTTCACCTCCAATCTACTAGCTTTTGCAGAATGAACTAAAATATAAGATTTTGTGAGCTCAACACATCTCTATTTTTTAACTAAATCGAGCGAAAATTGGGCTTTCACAAATACTAGGCAACACAAAAGAAAAAGAAGAATCCAACAAGATAGAAATTTTTGATAACTTTGTTTAACTTCTTATAATTATTGATTACTAGAATAAGGGAAAATGAGCTTAAATTCAAGAAGAAAACTTAAAATTTAAAAGAGTAAGAGTGTAAGGCTTAGCTAAAACCTTTGATGATTTGAGAAGGAGAACTCGTAATTGTTGTCAATATAATTTATGCCAGTAGACCATGGAGTTGTGCTTTGTTGAGATTTCAAAGATTGATTCATATTCATTAGTTATTTCATTTACAATTGTTAGGTATTTATCGAAAAAATTTTATTGTAGTTGTTATGAAGTGAGTGCAAAACTTCTTTAAAAGCTACTTCCAAATGGCATAAAAAGATCTTAAAATATTCATCGAGGAGAATCTAATGATGTTTATTTCCATTAACTCTCATTTAGAATTTTTACTAATTGCCAATGTAAAAACTCAAACAAAATAAAAAATTGGTAATGAAATATCATGTAAATATATATTAAGGTGAAAAATAAACAAATTAAAGTAATTTAAAATAAGCAAATAAAAAAGATATAATAGTTACATAAGAAGAGAATTAGAATTACATAGTGACATAATCAAATCAAAGTAAAACATTTGAAGAGATTAGATAAATTGTATAAGAAATTGGCATTCGAAGATACTAAGCATGTCAAGTGTAACATCCATGATCAAATGCTATACAAAACGAAATCTATTGTAAAGCATGCCAAAATATTAAAAAATATATTTTAACATATAAAGAATAATTATTTAATTTGATTGAGCTTTTGAAGATAAGTCCCTTAATGTTTATTTCCTTTTGATTGACCTAGTTTGGAATTACTATAAGTTTTTAAATTAAATATGCATAAAAAATAATAAATGATTATTTTAATATTAATTTTATAAATATTAAACTTTAAATAAAATAAATTAAAGTAATGTGAAATAATCAATTTTAAGTAATATGATGGTCACACAATAAAAGGATTAGTGCTTTGTAGTGATTTAACAAAATCCATGTGAAACATTTCACAAAAATGGGAAAAACTATACAAGAAAATTACATTCGAAGATACTAAGAGGATCAAGTTTAAATCTTTTTATCATCAAATCTACTCCAAATTTGAATATCTTATTAATTATGGCAAAATATTAGAAATTAGAATACTTAAAACTATTAAAATTACTATTTTAAAAAAGTGCTAATTAAGATGAGTCTAACAACCTTTATATCATCTTTTTTAGACCACGTTCAAAAATACTAAGAACTTCTAAAATAAATAAGATTAAATTGATATAAATTAATATTTTAATATTGCATAAATAAATACTAAAGCTAAAATAAGATAAATTAAAGCAATGAAATTGATGTAAAGGTTACAATTGGGGGAATTAAAGTTTTGTAGAAATATATCCAAATTTAAATAAAAAATGCTAACAAGTGAGATAACTTGTTTATGAAGTTACATTCCAAGATACAAAGGAGATTAATCATAATATCATCAATAATCAAATAAAGTACAAATCAAAACGTTTCATAAAGCATATGAAAACCACAGAAAATAAAATATTTAAAAATATAAAAATAATTTTTAATTAGATAGAACTCATCGAAATGGGTCCCATATAGCTTTTTGTCTCCATCAAACCTAGTTTAGAATTACTATGAATTATGAGATTAAATATGCATAAATAATATTAAATTATTATTTTATTTATAAGTAAATAAATATTAAAGTTAAAGCGAGATAAATTAAAGCAATGTAATATATCATCATGAAAGAAAAGTGAATGCCACCAATTTGAGAACTAAAGTTTTGTAGTGACATGAACAACTCAAAACAAAAAATGGTCATGAAATAAAAGAATTATAGTTTCATGATAAAATAACCAAATCATTGCAAACATGTTTTAATAAATAAGATAAATTATAAAACAAAGTTGCATTTTAAGATATTGATGATCTAGAACATAACATACTTAATTATCAATTGAGTTACATATAAACATTTCTCATAAAACATACTCAAACCTTAAAAGATAAAATATTTAAAATATAAAAATAAATATTTAATTGGATAGAATTCAAAAGTTAATTCCAATGACATTTATTTTGTCTCGATTGGGTCTCATTTAGAATACTATGAATTAATAAAATAAACACTCATAAATAATAATAATTTATTTTTTAATGTAAAGTAAATATATATTAATACTAAAATGAGATAAGTTGAAACAATGTAACAAAATCAAACAAAGGTGATGTAGAGGTCACAAAAGAGCACACATATAGTTTCTTAGTGACATAATATGATAAAAGAGACAAATTTGAAGAAAAATGAGAAGAGGTTAATTTGCATTCCAAAGTAATAAGGAGCTCTAGTGTAAGAACATTGGTTATGAAATCATGTATAAATTAAAATTTACGATAAAACATACCAAAATCTTACAAAATAAAATCATTAACAAAAATAAAAATGAGTATTTATTTTGGTAAAACTTGTCGCAACAAGTCAAAAAAATTTTCTTTCAACTCCAACCGAACTACTTAAAAAATATTATGAGTTACCAAGTAAAATAATAAAAAATAATAAATTAGTACTTTAAAATAATTAAAAAATACAATAAATCGAGAATGTTTTGAAAGTAAGAACTATAATATAAACAAATCAATGTTTTTTTAATATTATGTAAATATATATTAAAAAAAAGAAGATAATCTGGTGTAACAAAATATAACTAAATTAAATCAAAATAAATTTCACATGAGAGAAGAATTTGAGTTACATATTAATATAACCAAACCAAGAGAAAAACAAATTAAGAAATGATTTAAATTACACAACAAAGTTACAATCCATGAGACTATGGAAATTCAACATAACAATATTATTCATCAAAAAAAGAATAAAATAAAATATCTCAAAAAAATATTAAAAACTTTGAAAATAAAATATTTCCAACAACGTTTGTTTTCTCTCAACCATATTGTGCTTAGAATTACAATGAATTACAAAAACAAATAAATATAAATAATAATAATAAATTATTATTTTTAATATTAAAGAACATATAATAAAATTGAAATGAGAAAGATTTAAGTAATGAAATACAACCAAATTATTGAGAAACGTTTGAGAAAAAGGGCTAAATTGTGTGAGAAAGTTATATTCCTATTAACAAAGTAGATCAGATGTAACATTCATCATTTCCAAATTAGGTATTAATTAAATTTTCTATAAAACTTGCTAAATCAGCCAAAAATATAAAAAATATTAAAAATAATATTTAATTTGATATAGCTCTATGAGATGAGTCCAATAACATTTTTTAGTCTCCATCAAACCTCCTTTAAAATTTCTACAACATTCTATTATAAAAAACATAAATAATATATTATTATTTAATTATTAAGTAAATATACGTTAAAGATAAAATGAGATAAATTGATGAAATATAATATAATCAAACAAAAATGAAAACTTTGAAAACATGAGATAAATAGTAGAAAAAGTTACATTTCAAGTTATTGAGAAGATAAGTGTAATACTTTTATTGCTAAATTAGATACAAAGCAAAATATCTCTTATAATATGCCAAAATACTAAAAATAATTATTTAAATATATAGAAATAAATGCTTAATTTGTTAGTGCACATATTCATAAATTTGATGATATTTGTTTAATTTTAGTTAGACTTTTGTTTTGCAATTACTATGAATTACAAAATTAAATAAGCATATATAATAATACATAATTATTTTAATTTTAAAAAATATTAAAGATAAAATAATATTAATTTAAATTATATAACATAAATAAATAATATAGGTCACATGAGAAGGGATTGATAATGTAACCAAATAAAAGCAAAAATTTCTAAGAAATGAGATAAAGCTTTTGAATGGGTTTCATTCCATGGTAATAAAAACATAGTGTAACACTCTTGATTATTAAATTAGGTAGAAATAGAAAAAATCTCATAAAATGTGCAAAAAAACTAAAAAAATAAATTTTAAAACATGAAAATGAGTATTTAATTTGATAATACTCATTAACATGGGTACACTAATGTTTGCTTTGTCTTAATCGACACTCATTTATAATTACTATGAATTACACAAGTAAATAAACATAAATAATGATAAATTATTATTTTATAATTAAATAAACATAAATTAAATTTTAAAGGAGAAAACTAAAGCAATGTAAAATAACCATGGCAAAGACATATAAAGCTTAAACATAATGAGTTTGCATTACAAAATAACATAACCAAAATGATGTACAAAATTTGAAGAAATGAGATCAATTTCATTAAAAAAATGCATTCAAAGATAATTTGGAGATCGACATTAACATCCTCAATAACCAAATTTGATATGAATTGAAATCCTCACTAAACTTGTTGGAATCTTAGAAAATAAAAAATTTAAATTATAAAATTCTATAATATTTGGGTCGAGCTCGTCAAGATTAGTCCAATGAACTTTCTTTCATCTCCACTGGACCTCGTTTGGAGTACTATGAATCACAAAAACAAATAAACATAATTAATAATAAATTATTATTTTAATATTATGCAAATATATATGAAAGTAAAATGAGAAGATTTGAAGTAATGTAATATATTAAATCAAAGCTATTAATTATTATATTATAGCAATTAGTGTTTCATAGTAATATAACCGTATCAAAGTAAAACATTTGAAAAAAAGATTTAAATTCATTTTGAAAGTTGCATTCCAAGATCCTAAGGAGATTATGCATCACATGTTAAATCATCATATTTGGCATGAATTAATATATCTCATAAAGTGTATAAAAATGAGAAAATATTTAAAATTCCCAATATTCAAATATTTATCCAAACTAAAACTCTCATAAAAAGTGTAAAAACTTCAAAAAATAGAAATATTCAAAAATATAAAAAATGATGATTTAATTCAAATGTGCTTATAGAGTAATGTCCAACCAAAGCAAAATAAACATAAGAAATTAAAAAATATTTTAGTGTTAAGAAAGTATATAATAAAGCTAAAATTAGATAAATCAAAGAAATATATTATAACTAATTAAAAGAATTGTAATAGCCACATAATTGGAGAACTTAAGATAGATAGTAATAAAACAAAATCAAAGCAAAAAAATTGAAATATTGATATAAATCATACAAGAAACTTGCATTAACATACTGAGAAGATCAAATGTAAGTTTCTTAATCATAAAATTAGTCATGAATCAAAATGTCTCATAAAGAATGTTAAATCCAAAGAACTATGTAATACAATAAAAATAAATATTAATTGGATAGTACTCATCATGATGAGATAACAATATTTGTTTTATCTTAATCAGACTCTGTTTGAAATTATTACAAATTATCAAAATTAAGAAAGAAAAATAAAAAAAAATTATTATTTTAATATTATCTAAATTTATATTAAAGATAAATTTACATAGATTGAGGAAATGCAATATAATTAAATCAAAATGATATAATGTTCACATGAGACGACAATTAGAGTTTCAAAGTAAAAAACCAAATCAAAGAATATTTTTTAAAGAGATGATATAAATTATACAAGAAAACTACAACCCAAGATATTTAGGAGATTGAGTGTAACATTATCGATAGTCAAATTATTTATTGATCTAAAAATTTGGAAAGCATGCCAGAACCCTAAAAACTAAAATATTTTAAAATATAAAGATTAAAAATTTATTTGATAGTGCTTGTTAATAAGATATAATGATATTTATTTCATATTGATCAAAATGCATTTGAAATTACTATAAATTACAAAAGTTAATAAACATAAATAATAAAAAAATTATTATTTTTATAAAAAATAAATATATAATAATATTAAAAAAAGATAAATTAAAGTAATGTGTTATAACCAAATAAAAACAATATAATGGTGAGAGAAGTGGAGAAATATTATTTCATAGTAATGCAAGAAAATAAAAATAAAAATTTTGAGAAAATGGGATAAATTTTATGGGGAAACTACATTCCAAAATACTAAGATCGAAGGTAATTTCCTCAATCATCAAGTTTGATACAATTAAAAATATCTAAAAAAGAAAGTCAAAATCATAAAAACAAAAAAATTTAAATCTATAAATACAAGTAATTGGATAAAATTCAAATAGATGAGTCAAACAACACTCGTTTCCTCTCGATCTAACATCACTTGGAATTACTTTGAAATTTTGAATTAACAAAGAATAAATAATAATATATTTTTTTAATATTAATTCAAGATATATTAAAGATAAAAATGGAAATATTGAAATAATCTAATATAACTAAATCAAAGTGACGTAAATGTCACATGAGAGAATGTTTGGAGTGACATAGTAATATAACCAATTCAAAGCAAAACATTTCAAAAATTGAGAAAAACTTTATAGGAATATTGCTTTCCAACCTCAAAGAAGATTGTGTGTACCATCCTTAATTTTCAAATCTTATACTAATCAAACTATCTCATCGAGCATAAAAACCACTAGAAAATAAAATATTGAAAAATATGGAATTAATGATTTAATTTTGTAGGGCTTGGTAAGATGTGTCCATTAACAACTAAAATTACTATAAATTAGAAAAAAAATAAATAATAATATGTTATTTTTTTAATGTTATGTAAATATGTACAAACCTAAAATAAGATAAATTGAATTAATATAATACATCAAAATCAAAATGAAGAAGGCCACATTGGCATAGAAGAAGAATTTCATAGCAATATATCTATATCAAAGCAAAATTTTGAATAAATGAGATAAATTGTACTTGAAAGCTATATTCTAATGCACTATGGACATCAAGTGTAACATCATCAATCATCAAATTAGATAGAAAATATAAAAATAAAGTTTTATTAGGTAGGTTCTCATTGTGATTAATTAGACGATGTTTGTTCCATCTTACTTGAATTTTATTTAGAGTTATTTTAAATTAAGAAATAAAATGAGCATTAAAAAATAAATTATTTTACTGATATTAAGTAAAAAATATTGAATCTAAAATAATATATATTGAAGAAATATAATATAACGAAATAAAAATGATGTGAAGGTCATCTATAAGGATAATTAGAATTTTATAGTAATATAACAAAATGAAAGAGAATAATTTGAAGAAATAAAATAAATTATACAATAACATTGCATTACAAGATATTTAGAAGATAATGTGTAATATTGTAAATTTTCAAATTATGCATAAATCAAAATGACTCATAAAGTATGCTAAAATAATAACAACTAAATTTTTTAAAAATATAAAAATAGATATTTAATTTTATAGAACTCGTTGAGATGAGACTATTGGAATTTGTTTTATCTTAGTCAAGACTCATTTAGAATTACAATAAATAATCAAAATAATGACAAAAAAAATAAATTATTATTTTATTATAATATAAATATATAATAAATCTGAAATAAGATAAATTAAAGTAATATATTAAAATTACATCAAAGTATGCAATGGTCACGTGAAAGGAGAATTAGTATTTCATTATAATATTACAATATGAAAACAAAAACTTTGAAGAAATGAGATATATTACATAACAAAATAGAATTTTAAGATACTAGATCAAATGTAACATGTTTAATCATCAAATTAATACAAAAAGAAATTTCTCATAAAGCATGTAAATACTAAAATAAATAAAATACTTATATATATATATATATATATATATATATATATATATATATATATATATATATATATATATATATATATATATATATATATATATATATATATATATATATATATATATATATATTTAATTGAATAAACATTATTATGACTAGGTAAATGACATTAGTATCTCAAACTCACCTTATTTCAAATTAGTTCAAATTATTATAAATAATCATAAATGATACTTAAATTTTTATTTAAATTATAATTAATGATATATTAAATTTTTTAAGTAGTAAATTGAAAACTTGTAAAAAGAAAGAGATCAATTTTTTGAGAAAATCTAATTCCATGATAATAAAGAGATCGAGTCCAACATCATTTATTGCTAAATCATATTTGAATGAAAGTGAATTAAAAAGAATTCCAAACTCTTAGAAAAAATTTTAAA
The DNA here is from genome assembly GCA_023846275.1 of Vanilla planifolia. Classification (NCBI taxonomy): domain Eukaryota; kingdom Viridiplantae; phylum Streptophyta; class Magnoliopsida; order Asparagales; family Orchidaceae; genus Vanilla; species Vanilla planifolia. The sequence goes on from JAIUJO010000022.1 coordinate 3,486,234, forward strand.
ATATAAAAATAAATATTTCGTTTAATAGATTTCACCAAGACGAGTTTAAAGAAATTTATTTCTCTTTAATCAAACCTTATTTGGAATTACAATGAATTACAAAAATAAATAAGTACAACTAAAAAAACAATTACTATTTTAATATTAAGTAAATATATTTTTAAGAAACAATTAGATAAATTAAAGAAATTTAATTTACCTAATTCAAAGAAATGTAAAAATTATATGAATGAAGATTTAGAGTTACATAACAATAAAATAAAATCAAAACAAAAAATTTGAAGAAATTTGATAAATTAGAACAAAAAGTTTGTAGTTCGAGATACTAAAGAGATTAAGTATAACATTCTTAATCATAAAATATGGTACCATTCTAAATGTCTCATAAAGTGTGTAGATAACTAGAAAATAAAATATTTTAATATATAAAAATGAATATTTAATTTTAAAGAGTTCATCTAAATGAGACCAATAGAGCCTGATTCAACTCAATCAAACCATGATTTCAATTAATGGGTTTCTAAATTAAATAAGGATAAATAATAATAATAAAAATAATAATAATAATATATTATTATTTTTATTATTATTATTATTATTATTTTAAGTAAGTATATAGTAAAGCTAAGATGAGATAAATCGAAGGAATGCAATATAACTTAACGAAAAGGATGTTAGGGTAACACAAGAGAATTTTATTATCATTGTAATTAACTAAATTAAGGTGAAATGGTAGAAAAATGGAGATAAGTTTTATGTAAAAGTTGGATTCCAAGTAACTCAGAAGGTCAAGAATAAATTTCTTAATCTTCAAATCAAGTTTAAATTGAATATCTCATAAAGCATGCTAAATGTATAGAAAAAATATTCAAACATATAAAAATTCATACTTAATTGTTTAGAGCTCATTGAGACATTCACGATGATATTTTTTTTCATCTCGATCAAACCTCATTTGGAATTTTTATAAATTATTGAACTAAATAAGCATAAATGATAATAAATTATTACTTTAATACTATGAAGATATAAATTGAAGTAGAAATAAATAAATTGAAGAAATGTAACATAACCAAATTGAAGCAGTGCAAATATATCATGAGATGAGACTTATAATTTGATAGTGGTATATTAAAATCAAAGTAAAATGAATGATATTCAAATTAATTACGAATCAAAATATCTAATGAAGCATGATAAATGTTAGAAATAAAATATTTAGAAATATCAAAATTAATGTTTAGTTAGATATTTCGTATAAATGTATCGAATGGCATTTGTTTTCTCTTGATCAAATCTCAACAAAAAATACTACAAATTACCAAATTAAATTAGATTAAATCATAATATATTATTATTTTAACATCTTGCAAATATGCATCAAAGCTAAAATAAGATAAATTAATTCAGTGTAATATAGCTTTGTAATCTAAGATACAAAGAAGATTGAATGTAAAATTCTTGATCATCAAATCAAATATGAATCAAAATTTTTTGATAGATGTTCTAAAACAATAAAAATAAATAATTTATTGCATAGAACTCAATGAGATGTTTCCAATAATGTTTGTTTTTCCTTGATCTAACCTTGCTTGTAATAACTACAAATCAACAATGTAAAAATAATTAATAACAAATTATTATTTTAATATTATGTAAATATATAACAAAGATTAAATAAGATAAATTTAAGTGATGTATTATAATAAAATTAAAATGTTAAAGATGTTGCACAAGAGGAGAATTAGAGTTAAATAGTAATTTAATCTAATAAAAATAAAACATTAAAGAATGAGATAAATTATAACGAAAATTTACATGCCAAGATACTAAGGATATTAAGTGTAAGACTCCCAATCATTAAATTAGTTACAAGTCAAAACACCTTTAAAACTTGACAAAAAGCTAAAATTTAGAATACATTAGAAAATAAACATTTAATTGAACAAAAGTCATCAAGATGAGTTCAAGACTTTTGCTTCATCTTGAATAGACCTCAACTATAGCTACTATGAAATATCAAATAGAATAATCAATAATAATAATAAATTACTATTTTAATTTTAAGTAAATATATGTTAAAGCTAAAATGAGATAAATCAAAGTAATATAACATAATTGAATAAAGTAATGTAAAGGTAACATGAGAGGAGAATTAGAGATTCATAGTAATAAAACATAATCCAAGTAAAAAAATTTAAAAGAAAGATAAATTATATTGGAAATTTTCTTTCCATGATAATAAGGAGTTTGAGCAAAACAGCCCTGATTATCATATCATGTATGAATTAAAATATCTCATTGAACTTGCCAAAATAAAAATGAACATTTAATTAGGTAGACTTTGCCAATATTTGTCCTACGATATTTGTTTCATCTCAATGTAACCTCATTTAGAATTATGGAGAATTATTTAAAGAACCAAGCACAAATAATAATGAAGATTATTCTAATGTTATGGAAATATATATTAATGCCAAAATGTGATAAATTCATGCAATATAATATAGCTAAATCAAATACATGCAAATGTCATATAGAAGATTTATAGTTACATATTAATATAACCAATTCTAAGCTAAAAATATGAAAAAAATGAGATAAACTATATGGGAAATATACATTCCAATATAGTATTGAGATAGAGCACAATATCCTCAATTATTAAATCAAGTATTAATCAAAATATCTTATAAATCATGTTAAAATATAAAAAAATTAAATATTTAAAGATATAAAATATTTAAATAATTTGATATAGCTTATTTAATGAGTTCAATAATGTTTTACATTAATCCTCATTCAAAATACTACCAATTTTTAATCTAAAAATGTAAATAATAAAAATTACTATTTTATATTAATTAGTTGTACATTAAAGAAAAAATGAAAAACATTTAAGAAATATAATACAACTAAATCACAAAAAAGTTTATAAAATGAGATAAATTATACTAGAAAGAAGCATTCCAAGATGTAAATAGGATGGTGTGTGACATCCTTGATCATCAAATCAAGTGTAAATTAAAATGTCACGTAAAGCCTACCAAAACCTTGGAAAATAAAATCTTTAATAATGTAAAAATAATTATTTAATTCTATAGAGTCATCTTGATGAGTTTAATGACATTTTTGTCATCTTAATATGACCTTGTTAAGAAATATATATTACATACTCATCATTCCATATTTATACCTATTCAAAAAAGATCTTTTCCAAGATACTAAGGAGATCATGTATAATATTTTCAATAATCAATCAAGTATGAATCAAAATATCATGTAAAATAAGCTAAAATCCTAAAAACACTTTTAAAAATAAATAAATGAATATTTAATTAGATAAAGCTCCTTTAGCTAATTTCAATGATGTTTGTTTTGCCTCCATATGATAGTGTTAAAATTTACCATGAATTACCTAATTAAATAAGAAAGTAAAAGAATACAATAAATTTTTAATATTAAATAAATGTATATTAAATCTAAAACAAGATAAATTCAAACAATATAATATAACTCAATCAAAGCTATCTAATTATTACACGTGAGGAGATTTAGTGTTCCATAGTAATACAATAAAATGAAAATAAAGATTTTTGAAAAATTATAAAAATGTACCAAAAATTTTCATTCCTGATATTAAATAGAAAGAGTGTAATATCCTTAATAATTATATCATGTATAAAACAAAATGACTCATATCATGCCAAAATATTAGAAAATAAAATATTTTAAAAATATACAAATGAATATATAAATAGATTTACCTCAATGATATGAGTCTGAAAGACATTTTTAACCTCTATTAAACAATTAAAATTACAACAACTTACAAAAGTAAAAAGGCATAAATAATTCTTTTATCACGAAATAAATATATTAAATTCAAAAAGGAGATAAATTCAAGAAACATAACATAACCAAATCATAGTAAAAAATTTGAAGAAATGTTATAAGTTATACAGAAAAGCAGCACTGCATGTCAATAAAATTATAGATTATAATATTCTCGATCATCAAATTAGGTATAAATCAAAATTCCTATTAAAAACTAGAAATATTAAGAAAACCAACAATTAAAAAATAATAAAAATGAATATTTAATTTGATAAAGGTCATTGCAACGAGTCTAACAATTAATATTTCATCTCGATCAGACCTAGTTTTTAGTTATTATGAACTACTAAATTAAATAAGAATAAATGATAATAAATTATTATTTTAATAATAAGTAATTATATAACAAATATGGAATGAGCTAAAAGCAAGTAATGTAACATAAAGAAACCAAAGCAATGTTAAGATTACACGAGAGGAGAGATAGTGCTTCATAATAAGACAACCAAATCTAATCAAAATTTTAAAAAATGAGATAAATTGGATAGAAAAGTTGAATTCCAAGTTACTAATGAGATCAATTGTAATATTCCTGATTATATAATCAAATAAGAATTAAATACTTCATAACAAATACAAACACTCTTAAAAAATAAAAAATATAAATACAAATATTAATTTTGATAGAGCTCATTGAATTGAGTGCAATGATGTCTTTTTCATGTCAACCAAGTTTGTTTAGAATTACTATGAATTATCAATGTGAATAAGAATATTAATGTTATAAAAGGATATATTAATGTTGAATTGAGATAAATTGATATAATGAAATATAACAAAATCAAATAGATGGAAAGTTCACGTGAGTAGAAATTTAGAGTAACATACTAACATAATCAATTAAAAATAAAAGATATGAAGAAATGTGATCAGTTATCTAAAGAAAAAAGTCAATTCTCGAACATTAAGGAGAATGAATGTAACACTTTTGACTATCAAATTCAAGTATAAATAAATATATTTCAAAAATCCCTTAGAAAAATATTAAAAAATATTAAAGAAAATGAAAATTTAATATGATAATGCTCGTCAAGGATAATGCATTGAAATTTCTTGCTATTAAATCAAACTTTATTTGGAATTACTACGAATTATCAGTATAACTAATTATAAATAATAACAAATATTATTTTAATAAGAAGTAAATTTATATTAAAACTAAAATAAGATAAATTTAAAGAAGCTGATGTTATCAAATAAAGTATTATAAATGGCACTTGCCACAAGATTTAGAGCTATATTGTAACATAACAATATCAGAGCAAAATGATTTGAAACAATGAGATAAATTGTATAATTGCACTCTAAATAACTAAAGAGATAGAGTGTAACTGTCTCAATCATCAATATAGGTATGAATCAAAATTTCTTATAAGATAAAACAAAATATTAAAATATAAGATATCAAAATAAAAAAATTAAAATTAATTTGGTAGAACTCATCAAGATGAGTTCAACAAAGTTTATTTCATCTTGATTAGATCTTATTTAGAATTATTATAAATTAAAAAATATATAAATATAATAGATAACGAAGTATTATTTTAATATTATGCAAATCTATTATAAAGTTTCAATAAGTTAATTTGAAGTATTGTAATATAATAAAATCAAAGGAAAAGTTTTGAAGAAATGACATAAATTATATGTGAAAGTATTATTTTGTGATACCAAGGAAATCAAGTGTAATATTCTTCATCATCAAATTAAATATAAATCAAATGCCTTCTAAAACATAAAAAAATTTAAAATGTAGAAAAAAATATTTAATGTGATAGAGCTTATGGAGATGATTCCAACTATATTTTTTAAATCTCTATTAGACCTCACTTAAAATTACTATGAATGTAACTAAAAATGATAATAAATTGTTATTCAAATATTAATTAAAAATATATTAAATTTTAATTATGATAAATTGAATCAATATAATATATTCAAATTAAAAAAAAATTCAAAGAAATTAGATAAATTATATGCAATATTGCATTCCAAGATATTAAAGCATTCTAAAACCTTTAAAAAAAATTTTTAAAAATAAAAATAAATTTTTTAACTTGGTCGAGCTAATGCTGACAACGTTTACAAGATTTGTTTTATCTCTATCAAACCTAATATGAAGTTATTGTGAATTACTAAATTGAATTAGCATAAATAATAAAAAATTATTATCTTAATAATAAGTAAATATATAATAAATTTGGAATGACATAAATATAAGCAATTTAGTATAAATAGATCAAAGAAGTTTTAACATTGCACATGTGGAGAATCATAGTTTTATAATAATTTAGATAAATAAAGCTAAAAAATTTTAAAAAAGAAAAAATTGAAACTATTATGAATTACTAAATTAAAAATGAATATTGATAAATATATTAAAGCAAAAATAACACAAATTCATGTAATTTAATTTTACGAAATCAAATCAATGTAATGGTCACATGAGCAGAGATTTAGAGATGCATATTAATATAATGAAATCGAAGTAAAAATGTTGAAGAAATTAGATAAATTGAATAGAAAAGTTCCATTCCAAGAAAGTAAGGAGATTAAGTGTAATATTTTTTATCATCAACAATGGTATAAATTGAAATACCTTGTAAAGCATGCCAAAGCCTAAAACAAAATATAAAAATAAATATCAATTTAGTATATCTAGACAAGATGGGTCTAGTGACATTTGTTGTCTCAATGGAACCTCTTTTGGAATTACATTGAATTACCAAAGTAGACCTTAATAATAATAAATTATTATTTTAATGTTAAGTAAATTTATATTAAAGCAAAATTAAGATAAATTAGAGCAATGCAATATAATCAAATAAATTATTATGAAGGTTACACGAGATAAGATTTAAAGTATATAGCAATATAAAAAAATTTGAGAACAAAATTTGAGAAATTGAGATAAATTGCATATGAAAGTTGTACTCCAAGATACCAGGGAGGTAAAGTGTGCATTCTCGATCATCACAGGAATAAATAAAAATATTTTAAAAAGAAAACTTAAATTAGAGGAAATAAAATATTTAAAAATATAAAAATGAATATGTAATTAGATAGAGCTTATCAAGATGAGTCCAAAATATTTATTTTATTTTGTTTAAACCTTACTTAGAATTATTATGAATTACAATAATAATTAAGTTTAAAATTTAAATAGTTATTATTTTATTATTAAGTAAATATACAATAAACTTGAAATTATATAAATTAAAATAATATAATATATCCAAATTAAATAAAAATTACAAAGAAAAGAGGTAAAATATGTGGAAAAGTTGCATTCTTGGATACTGAGGAGATCAAGTATTATATACTTGATCATCAATTGAGATAAGAATCAAATAAAAAAGAATATTTAATTTGAGATAATTAGTTGAGAGGACACTAAAGGCATTTTTTTAATCTAGATTGGATCTTTTTTGAATTACTACAAATCACCATTATAAAAAATAAAAAATAATTACAAATTATTTTTAAAATGTTTTTAAATTTAAATAATATTGTAATGAGATATGTTGAAGTAATATAACATAACTCAATAAAAATAATAAATTTTTAAACAATGACATAAAATACATAGGAAAGTTACATTCCAAGATAAAAAAGGTACAGTGTGAACTTCTTGATATATGACTCAAAATGATTGTTAAAGCTTACCAAAATAAAAAATGAAAACTTAATTCAATCGGTTTTGTTCCAAAGAGACTGTTAATGTTTGTTTCATCTCAATTAGAATTAGTTTGAAACAACAACAAATTACTAAGGTGATCAAGTATTATATACTTGATCATCAAATGAGATATGAATCAAATAAAAAAAGAATGTTTAATATGATATAACAAGTTGAGAGAAGACAAAAGATATTTTTTTAATCTACGTTGGATCTTTTTTTGAATTACTACAAATCACCATTGTAAAAAAGACAAAAAAATTACAAATTATTTTTTAATTTTTTTAAATTTATATTAATGCTATAATGAGATATATTGAAGTAATATAACATAACTCAATCAAAATAATAAATCTAAAAAAATGACATAAATAACATAAGAAAGTTACATTCCAAGATAAAAAAGGTAGAGCATGAACTTCTTGATCATCAAATCAAATGTGACTATTAAAGCTTACCAAATAAAAAAATAAATACTTAATTCAATAGGTGTTGTTTCAAAGAGACTATCAATGTTTATTTCATCTTAATCAAAATTTTAGTTTGAAATAACAACCAATTACTAAATTTAAAAAGTATAAAAAATAATAAATTATTATTTTAATAATAAGTGAATATATTACAATTTTGGAATAAGATAAATGTAAGGAATGTGATATAAATAAATCAAATCAATGTTATGATTACAAGGGAGGAGAATAATAGCTTCATAGTAATATATCCAAATCAAAGGCAACAAATTTGAAGAAATGAAACAAATTACATGGAAAAATTTAAATCCAAGATACCAATGAGATCAAGCAAAATATGCTAGATCTTCAAATGAGACATGAATTGAAATATCTTGTAAAGCATGCAAAAACTATAAAAAATATTTTAAGAAAATATAAAAATAAATATCTAATTTGATGGAACTCATCATGATGAGTATAAAAATATTTATTACATCTTGATTAGACCATATTTAGAATTATAGTAAATTATACAAAATTTACTAAGTAAAACTAAATAATAAATATTTTTTAAATAATAAGTAAATTTATATTAAAGTTGAAATGTTATAAATTTAAGAAATGCATATAACTAAATAAAGAATTATAAAGGTGACATTAGAGGATACTTTTAATTATATAACAATAAAACAAAATCAAAGCAAAATATTTGAATAAATTTGATGAATTGTATTAGAAATTTGTATGTGAAGACATAAAGAGATAGATTATAACATTCTTGATCATTGATATAGGTAATAGTCAAAGTATCTCATAAAATGTGCCAAAATCTTAGAAATATATTATTTAAAAAAATCAATATTTTATTTTATAAATCTCATTAAGGTAAGTCCAATGATGTTATTTTGTCTCAATCAAATGTCATTTATTATAAAACTAAATAAGAAAAATTAAAAAATAAATTTATTTTTTAATATTAAATAAATATATAATAAAGCAATAAAAATGCTAAAGTAAAAGATGTAATATAGTGAAAACAAATAAAACTTTTTGGAATAAATGATAAAAATTATACAAAAAAGTTTTATTCCATGATACAAAGTAGATCAATGTGATATCCCTTTTTGTCAATTCAAGTATGAATGGAATAACTTGTAAAGTGCATCAAAACCTTAAAAAAATAAAAAATATTTAAAAAGAATATTTAATCTGGTATAACTTGTTTAGACTAGTCCAACTATATTTCTTATATATCAATTAGACCTCTCTTGGAATTACTATAAATTACTAATATAAAAAATATAAAACATAATAAGTTACTACATTATTTAGAAAAAATATATTAAAGTTGAAATGTGATAAATTAAAGTAATATAATATAACCATATCAATGCAAAAAATTTGAAGAATTTAGCAAAATTATATAAGAATGTAGCATTCCAAGATACTAAAACGATAATGTGCAAAATTCTCTATTGTCAATTCAAGTACTAGTTCAAATGTATCTTAAAGAATGCCAAAACCTTAGAAAAAATATTTTAAAAAAAATTAATATTAAATTTGATAGATCTCATCATGATGACTCCAACAACATTTGTTTCGTCTTTATCAAACCTAGTTTGCAATTATTATGAATTATCAATTTAGATTAGGAATAAATAATAAATAATTATTATATTTTTAATAATTAAATATATAATAAATTTTTTTTACATATTAGGAGAATTATAGTTTCTTAGTAATATATCAAATTCATTCTCAAATATCTAAAAGCATAAGATAAATTGTATGTGAAAATGAGATTCCATGTTAATAAGGATTTTGAGTGTGGCATTCTTGAAAGTATAATCATGTACAAATTAAATACGTTGTAAACATGCTAAAACTTTAAAAAAACTTAGAAATATAAAAACAAAAATGTCCTTGCATAGAGCTTGTGGAGTTTAGTGAAACCACATTTGTTTCATCTCGATCGGACCATGTTCAAAAAGTTACCAAAGAAAATAAGCTAATTAATGTGGAACAAATATGTATTAAAGTTAAAATAAGATAAATTATTGTAATGTAATATAACCAAATCAAAATGATGTAAATGATAAATAATTAGAGATTTAGAATAACTTTAAATTATAACCAAATAAGTGAAAAACTTTTGAAGAAATGAAAAAGATTTTATGAAAATATTTCATTCCAAGGTATCAAGGTGATTTATTGTAAGATTGTTTATCATCAAATTAGTTACAATTAAAACTATCTTGTAAACCACACATGTGTGTGCATGTGTGTGTGTGTGACATGTTGGTGCATATATGCATGTGTGAGGGTGTTATTGTGCATGTGTGCTTTTATGTGTTTTTATGTACAAGTGTATGTATATATGTGCATAAGCATGAGTATGTGTAGGTGTGCATGTGCTTGTGGTGTTTGTGTATGAAATTGTGAATGTGTGCACGTTTGTGTGTTCGTGTGTGTGTGTGTGTGCATGTTTTCATGTATGTGTGTGAGTGTGTATGTTCTTACTTGCATTTCTGAGTGTGTGCATGCTTGTTCTTATGTTCATGTGTGTGTGTTTGCACATGTATTTTTATGCAGTTATGTGTGTTGCACATCCATGTGTGTGTGTGTGCATACATGCGTGTGTGTGTATGCATGTGTGTGTGTGCCTAGGTGCGTGCATGTGCCTGCATGTGTGTGCATAATTATGTGCATGTGTGTATGTGCGTTTGCATGTGTTTGTGTGTGCTTGTGCATGTGCTCATGTTCATGTGTGCACAGATGCATATGTGTGTTTATTGGCATGTGTGTGTGCATGTAGATATGTTGTTAAATACATGTGTGTGTGGCTACGTGCATACACATGTTTAGCTCCGTGTGTGTTTGAACATATGTTTGTGTGTGTGCTAAGTTGTGTTTGTCTTTGTGCTTATTTGTGTATGTGTGTGTGTGTTTGTATGTGTATGTGCATCTGTGTATGTGAGTATATGTACAACTTTGTGTGCATGTGTGTGTATGTGTGTACATGTGTATGAAAGTGTGTTTGTTTATGTGAGAGTGCTTGTGCTTGTGTGCGTGCATGCTTGTGCATGTATGCATTTCTCTATACTTACATGTGTGTGTGTGTGTGTGTGTGTGCTTGGGCATGTCTGTAAGAGTATGTGTGCTTGTTTGTGCAAGTGCATTGTGTGCGTGTGCATGTGTATGTTTATGTGTGAGTGTATTTATGGGTGCACATGTGTGCATGTTTGTACATGCATGCATGAGTGGATATGTGCACACATGTATTCATGTTTGCATGCATACATGTGTGCATGTGTATTCATGTCTGTGTGTATGCATTTATATGTGTGCATGTGTGTGGACATCTAGGTGCATGCATGCATATGTGTGTAAGTAGGTGTGTGTGTGTGTGTGTTTGTGCATATGCATGTGTGTATAGGTACAAATGTGTACATGTTTTTTTGCATAAGGTGGTCATGTGTGTGTGTTTGTATGCATGTGTTTGTGTGTGTACATGTTTAGAAGTTCTTACATGTGTGCTTGAGAGTGTTTACATATACATGTTTGTGTCTATGTCTATGCATGTTTGTAAGCATGTGTATATGTGCATTTTTGTGTGTGTGTGCATGTGTGTGTATAGGTGGGTGTGTCTATTTATGCACATGTGTATGTATGTGCATGTTTGCCATTATGTGTGCATATATGTGCATGTGTACATATGTGATTGTGTGTGTTTGCATATGTGTGTGCATGTGTGTGTGGGTGGGTGTGTAAGTGTGCACATGGTCAAGTCTGTGTGTGTGTCTACATGTCCATCTATGCATGTTTACATGAGTGTGTGTGAGCATGCATGTTTTTCAATGTTTATATGTATGTGTGTGCTTGCATGTACTTGTGTGTGTTTGTGTACATGTTTTTGTTGGTGTGTGTGTGTTTACATGTGTATGCATGTGCATGTGTGTGTGTGTTTTAGAGTATGTGTGGGTCTTTATGGGAGTGTGTGCATTGTGTGTGTGATCTTGTCTATGTGTGCTTGTTTGTATGTGTCAGAGCATACATGTGTGCTTGTTCACATGTATTCATGTGCATATGTGCATGCATCCATATATGTGTGTGTTTGTAAGTATGTGTTTGCAGATATGTGTGTGTATATATGTGTGCGTGTGTGTGCATGTAAGTGTGGGTGCATGTGTGTGTGTGTGTGTATGTTTATATATATATGGATGGACATATGCATGCTCTGTGTGAGTGTATGCATGCAAGAAGGCATGTTAGTGGGTGTGTGTATGAGTGAGCGAGTGTGTCTATGAGTTTGTGCATTTGTGCATGTTTGTATACTTGGTTGTGTTTCTATCGATGTGTGTGAGCATGTTTGTGTTTGAGCAAGCATGTATGCATATGTATGTGTGTTTTTATGTGTCTGTGTGTTAGTGTAAGTGTGTGTGTGTGTGTTTATCCATCTGTATTTATAGCTAGCTATACACGTGCATGAGTACATGTGTGTGTGTACACATGTTATGTATGTGCATGTGTATGTGTGTGTGTGTGTGGTGCATGTGTTCTTAGGTTTTTTGTGTGTGAACCATGCATGCATGCATCTTTGTGTTTATGTGTGTGTGCAGTTGTTTGTTTTAAGGAATGTCTATGTGCAAGCAAGCATGGGTATATGCATGTGTATAGGCATTTGTGAATGAATGCACAAGTACTCATGTGTGTTTGTGTGAGTTCAAGTGTGGGTGTTCGTATGTGTGCTTGTGTGTGTGTGTGCTTATGTGTGTGTGTGTGCTAATGTGTACATGTGTGCATGTGTGCTTGTGAGTGTCTCTATATGCATGTCTATACACACACATATGCATATGTGGGTGCATGTATGTGTGTGAGCATGCACGTGTGAGTGCATATGTGCACGTGCATGCATGTGCATGAGTATGTTTATATGCATGTATGCTCATGCATGTGTGTGCATGTGTATATGCATGATTATGTGTGTGGGAATGTCTTTGTATGCATGCATGTGTATGCATGATCATGTTTGTGCTGGTTTGTCTATGCATGTATGTGTCTGTGTATGTTTGTGTGTGTGCTTGTGGTTATGTGTGTGCATTTTTACATGCATATGCATGTGCATTGGGATTCAATACATGTTTTTGTACATGTGTGTATGTGTGTGAACTTGTTTTCATGTGTGTTTGTGTGCATGTGCATGTGTGTGTGTATGTGTCAATGCATGAGCATATGTGTTTGTGTGTCTATAGTGCATCTATGTGCATGTGTATATCTATGAGTGTTTATATCTCTATGTGTATATGTGTATGTGCATGTTCATGTGTATGTGTGAGTCTCTATGTTAGGTTTTTATGTGTGTGTACGTATATGTGCATGTATGCATTTGTATATGTATGCGTGTGTGTGTGTGTGCTTGTGTGTGCATGTGTGTATGTTTGTGTGCACATGTGTGTCATGTGTATGAGTGCATATGTGTGTTTTTTTGTGTATATATGTGTGCATCAGTGCGTTTGGATGCATGTTTATGTTAGTTTGTGTGGATATGCGTGTTTGCATATCCATGCACATGCTTGTGTGATTATATATGTGTGTGCATGTGTGTGCATATGTGTGCACTTGTGCATGTATTTGTGAGTGTGTGTTTGTGTATGTGTGCATTTACTATGTGTACTTATGCATCTGAATATCTGTGTATGCTTGATTGTCTGTGTGTGAGTGTGGTTATATTTGTGTGTATGCTTATGTGTGTGTATGCATATGTGTGTGCATGCATGTATGCACATGTGTCTATGTGTGTTTGTGCATGTTTGTGTACTTATGTGTGTGCCTTTATGTATTTGTTTATGTGCACTTATTAATGTGTGTGTGTGTGTGTGAGTGTGAGTGTGGATGCATGTGTGTATCTATGCATGTTTATGTGTAGGTGTGGGCAAGTGCATAAGTGTGTGTGTGCATTTGTGTGCATCTGTGTGCATATTTTTTTGTGTGATTGTGTGTGTGCATGTGTGCATGTGTGTGTGTGAGTGTGCTTATGTGTCTTTGTGTATGTGTGGGTGCATGCGTGTATGCTTGTGTGTACATGTTCATTTCCTTTTGCTTGTTTTAGTATTTGTGTGTGTACATGTGTGCATATGTTAGTAAGTGTGTGTGTCTGTGTATATGTATATGCATAAGCTAGCTCATGTGTGTGTGGGCTCTAGATACATTTATGGGTGTGTTTATGTGTGTGCATGTGCCTGTATGCCTGTGTATGGGTGTGTATGTTTATGCTTGTATGTGTGCATTTGCATACATGTGTTTGTATGTTCCTATGTATTTGAGTGTGCATGCATGTTTATGCATGCGGGTGCACGAGTGTGGGTGTGTGGATGCAGGTGCAAGTGTGGCTATGCACATATGTGTTTGTACATCTATCTATAGTTGTGTATCTACATGCATGTGCATGTGTGTAAGCTTGTATATGTGTGTGTGTGTACTTGTGTGTGCATATGGGCTTATGTGTGTATGTGCATGCAAACAAGTGTGTTTATGCATGAGTTTTATAAGAGGCTGTATTTTTTGTCATGTGTGTGCATGTGTGCATTTGTGCATGTCTACATGTGTGTACATGCACACATATGCATGTGTGAAAGCACACACATGTGTGCATCTGTCTGCATGTTTATATATGTAGGAGTGTGCATATGTGTTTATGTGTACATATGCGTGTTCATGTGTGTGCATGTGTGCATTTGTGTATATGTGGCTTTGAGTACATGTGTGTGTGTGAGCATGTGTGTGGGCATGTTCTTGTGCATGTGTGTTTGTGTTTTTATAGTGACTATTTCTGCATGTGTCTGTGTGTGAACATGTGCAGGTATGCATTTGTGTGTGCATGGTGTGTGTATATGCATGTGCGTGCGTGCATGAGTGATTTTGTGTGTGAATGTATTGCTTTGTGTGTATGCATATGTGGTTGTTTATTTGATTGCACATGCATGTATGCCTTTGTGTGTGTCTGCAATGGTGTGCGTGTGTGTTTCTACATGTGTGGATGTGTTTATACCTATGTGGGTGTGTTTGCATGTGCATGTGTCTTGTTTGTGTGTTTGAATGGTTGTGTGTGCATGTTTGCCTTTGCTTATTTGTATGTGTGCATGTGGGTATACATGTGTGTGCAAGTGTTGGTATGAGTGCATAAGTGTGTTTTTATGCATGTGCATGTGTGTTTACATGTATGTGTGTGTGTACAAGTGGGTGTATGCATGCGTGTTTGTGTAGGTTGTCCACATGTCCATAAACATGTATGTGTGTGAGTGCATGTGTTCGCATGCACATATAAGAGTGAGTGTACATATGCATGTGTGTGTGTTTGTGTGAGTGGGTGCATGTATGTATATGTGTGCATGTGCACATGTGTGTGTGCATGTATCTACACTCACACATATGTGTATGTGTCCATGTCCATACATCTTTTTTTGTTGGTGCTAGTGTGTGTATGTGTGCATGTGCATGTCCATTCCTATGTTGGGTACATGCAAGTGTGTGTGCATGCATTTGCATGTTTGTTTGTGTGTTTTGCATTCATTCTTGTGTGTGCACATGGCCATGTATGCATGTAAAATTTGTGTCTATGTGTGTACGTGTATGTTTGTTTGCATGCTTGTAACTATGTTTATGTGTGTGTGCTTATGTAGATATATGTGTATGTATGTGCATGTATACATGTGTGTGCTCATGTTTATTCACATGTGTCTATTTATGCATTTGTCCATGTGGGTGTGTGCTCTTGTATATTTGTAAGTGTGTGCATGCGTGTGCATGTGTGCCTACAAATGTGTGCTTCTGTGTGCATGTGCATATGAGCACGTTCATGTATGAGCATCTATGTTATTTCTCTTATCTCTATGTATGTGTGTGTTGATGTATGAGAGTCTATCTATGTATGCACGTGTGTGTATGCTTCTATGGATGTTTGTGTGCGTGCTTGTATGTGTGTTTGTGCATTTGTGCATGTCTTTGTGAATGTTCCTATTTGTTTGTTTGGTATGCATGTTTGAGTGTGTATAGCTACATGTGTTTGTGTGTGTGTGTGTGTGTATATCTACATTTGTTTGTGTGTGTGGGTGTGTATGCACTTGTACATGCTTCTGTATTTGTTTGAGTGCACATATATGTGCAATGAGTGTGCATTATATTAGTGCCTGAGTGTGCATTTATAATTGTGTATGCATGTTTGTGTGCATGCATGGACATGTGCGTGCATGTGTGTGAGTACGTACATGTGCGTGCATGTGTATTTGCATATTTGTGTTTCTATTTGTTCGTGTAAGTGTGTGTGCATAGGCATGTGTATATGTGTTGGGGTGTATGTTTCTACATGACTGCACATGTTCATGTAAGTGGGTGTGTTTGAACATGTTTGTGTGTGTGGAAGTGTGAGTGTTTATGTTTGTGTCAATTTGTTTGCTTGTGTGTGTGTGCTTATATGTGTACATGTGGGTGTGTGCATGTGGCTACATTCTTGTTCCCCCCTCAATATATGAAATTCATATAATTATGCCACAAATTTGGGATGTAATGAATTTTTTTTATTTCATACATATCTCTCCCCCATTCTACTATGCAACAAATGATAGAATAATAGTAATATTCAAACAAGGGTCCAGACAATGACAATATTTGTGCATAATTTTTCTTCAAGCAACCAAGGCTACAATTATATCAATACAAATTTATTATTACTCATTCTATCCTTGTCTAGTTTAATAACACAGATGATTTTGAACTTTGTTGCTTGTTTTATTTATTTTTTTGATCATTCTTTATAATACTCAACATAAAACAAGGTCATAAGATTAAAGATGCTTACAAGGACTTCTCCCCCATTTAAGTTCAAAAAGGTAAAAGGATATATAGAAGAACCATGGATATGCATTTATAAATTCTAAGAACTACACATGATTCCTAAATAGCAAACCACTTATTATCAATCCTAATAATAAAGACTAAGATAGTTCACTTATATAACTTAATTGCAACTTCAGCACAATGATATGGACTAATAACTATATATATCTCTAAAAACATTAAACAACATTCTAGTCTTTATCCAAAGAAATTATTTATTTAAGCCTAATTATTGAATGTTTTAATAAAGAAATACTAAGGGCATATTTAACAAAAAAACTCATTAGCTCCCCCAAAAATTTGGGTTGTGCTCCTTTAAGTTCTAACACAGATTGTCACCTTTTTGTAATCACTCAAAATGGTTAATCATACCTAAAAAAAACATAAGCTTGTGAAGGGTTTAAATACTTTCTGTAAAAAGAATCTTATATTGTTGCAAGCAATACTATATTTCAAAATTCATTTACAAGATGGAATAATTAAATGACACTTATACCAAATTCTTCTAATTTTTCAATAAATCTCATGGTTTTACACACCATTAGTTGTGTCCTTAATTTTCAACAAATCATTTAAGAGCTTTACATATATAAACATTATATATCACACTAAGCCCCAAGTTAAATTTTTTCCCATTCTATCTCTAGAACTCATAACTTAAATCATTCCAAAAAAGCATGTGTAGTTTCCCTTTATGTCATCATTAGTTTGAAAAAGTCTACTTGAATTTTAAGGCACACGATTAAATTCATATTGCTTATATCAACAACAAAAAAAGTTAAAGTATAAGACCATCGCTATCTCGTTATTCATTATAGCAAATAAAAAATATCTTACTCGTGGCACCCTCATCCTCCAAATTCAACCTACACACAAAATTATTATCAATGCAATTTTTTAAATAGATATTAAATAAATCTAAGTAAGCTACAAAGAAGATTACATCATTAATCTTAAAAATAAGGACCACACACATTTTGTAAGTGGGTCACATGCAAACTAGCAAGGCATGGCTTGTCTTCATAGGTCTTAATTATGGAGAAACACCAGTACAACTACCTAAGTTTTAAATCTTTGAACAAAACTATCATGGGCTTAATAGTAGTACTATGTGATTGGGGTGCTTTTACAAATGTTTTTTTCAGACATGTTCCCTTAAGAATCCATTCTTATTTATCGTACTTAAAATAGATGAATTTCTTAATTAACAAATCTTATGAAACATGTCCATAACTATCATAATAACTACAAACAACTTTGTATTTAACAAAAAGAAAATGAAAAGTATGTAAATTAGCATTTTTTATTACAACATAGTTATATGATGAAGCAAGTTTGTGCAAACATGAACTATAATAACTTCTATTACCATTCACATGTACATGTCAACTTTTCAATCTATATTTTTTTAGTCAAATGAGATGTAAGAGTAGAATTTGCTTTAAAAAAATTATTGCCTCTATTCATTTCAGTGAATGATGGAGCATGTATGGCACATTTAAATAGCAATAAGCATAAGAAGTAGAAGCACTTGAATGTACAATAAAATTTTTTTTTCAAATCTATTAAATCTTTTTTGTCAAGACTATTTTTTTTACTTTTTTTTCCAAAATTGTATTTTTTCTTTAAGAAATATTTTAACATTTCAAAGGATCAATACATGAATTTCCTAATGCTAAAGATGTATGAAATTTGTCAAATTTATTTTGTACAATAGTTAAATTAATAACATGTACAAGTTAATCTCTTTGAAGCTATTCATTTCTAACTTTCAACTTATTATATCATCCAAGTGAAAGGTAAACATGATCCTCTTTTTTGTTATATTTCACTTTAAGTCCAGTGTAAATCCTAATCTATTTCTTATGCTTAATTATAAGTTCATCAACACTAACATTATAAGTATCCTTATCAACGGAGGAAAATTTTTCACACCTTTTGGTGAATAGCTTGTTTCAAAGGTGCATAAAGGTTCTCTCTTTTTCTTTCTCATTTGCTTTTTCTTTTATTTCTTATTTGCTTCTTCACATCGGTTAGAAACTGAACTAGTTTGTCATATAAATTCCATATTTTTTTCATAGCCTCAAAGCAAGTCCATAGATAAAAAATCTTTATTCCAATTTTTTGAAGTAAAGTAAAAAATAAAAAATTCATTCCTCTGGTATTTCTTTTCCATAAACTTCTAGATTATTCATTAGAATCATTCAAGATGATAAAAGGATTTTCAAATAACAACCAAAAATCATCATTAAACTTTAAACATCAATGGATGCATTAAGTTAACAATATAATCAACATTTCACTGCACATAAGAAATGAAAAAAGAGAAGATCTTCCCCTTGGAATTTTCTCCCTTTATGTAACAGATCATCGATACCACTTGATGTAATTTGTGCCTAATTAATGCACAACAGGGGGGTGAATTCTGATTTTAAACAAATTTTTATTTTCAAAACTCTTTCTTAAGTGTAAAAGAAACACATTAGAAGAAAAGTAATAATTTTTTTATCATATTTTTTAATAAAACTTTAATGCTTGAAAATAATTTTAAATTTTTTGTTATATATTCTTTAAATTAAATATTATTTAAAAATAAAAATATCATTAATTACATAATAAAGAAGAAAATAAAATTACAAAGGATATTTAGTTGGATTGGCATGATGAATGCCAACATTTATCCCAATCAAGACTACTAGTATTAGACTATCAAATCTACTCTCATTCAATATAGAAGGTAGACATAACCTCTACAAACCACCCTTTTGCCACATTCTTGCAATATTGAAGCACAATACAAAATAAGAATAATTAATCACAGTGTTTCATTATTCAGTTATACAACTATATATAGCATAATTCTTTGAATTATGATTTTTTAACACAATTGCACATATTAAAAAGGTTGAAGCAAATGAATGATTATAGTTTTGAAATTTTAAATCAAAATTTGTACCAATATATACTATCATTTTTCAAGAAAAATGGAATGAATAAATGTTTTGCATTAATGTGATCATTGCATAACCATAGAAATTAAATAAGGAAATAAACAATTAATTATGAAAAAGTCACCCATTAGATATGCAATTGAAAAGAATAAAGAAGTAAGAATGAGTAAAAATTAGTCAAAAATATAAGTCCAGTAAAGTCATTGAAATTGTATGACAATTTTTAGTTTTGCCCTTTTACTTCTAAAAAAATTAATGTAGCTATATAAAATCATCTGCTCTCCAACTCCTATGGCTCCAATGTTTAAATTAGGATATTTTAGATTAAAATAGAATCTTTTTTATTGGCTAGAAAGGCCATTAAAAAATTCCATTTATTTTGTAATTTTATAAATGAACACTATCTACTTTTTAGAGCACTAACTATGAGTAAGAATAACTATCTTTTTTTGATCTAAGTTTGCAAAAAATGGCTCACTTCATTTGAATGCTGAATAAATGGTTGAAATAGACTCCTAATGTGTAAGTGCATTATTAAAAAATGTTAACATGATCTCATCCATTCAATTGAGTTTTGAGGATGCATGTCTTATTGATATGCATTGTTCACATATGTAGTAGGGATCTAAACCCTTTTATCTGTTTTTATGGATAGACAACAAGGAAAAAATTACTATTCAAAATGATATAACTAATGTCATTCACATAATTAGGATTGTTAGATGAATTATAAGATTGAATCTACTATTCATAAAAGTGGACTTGATCCTTGTGGGTTTTTTTTATAAGAATGTGAAATGTAATGGTATTAGTTAACTCTTGTTTAGAAGCAAGTAAGAATAGTTTTTAGTACAACTTTGGAAGGTTATATATGATGATTGCCTTTTACAATACTTCCTCTCAGCATATAAGTAAGCAAAAGATGGTCAATTACCCCATAATGCACTTAAGAGGTTGTGACCAAAGACACCTGTGCATATTTATAAGGTTCTAATTTAAACTGATCCAATAACTTCATACTTTATGAGTTTAGCCAGACTCATTAAGCCAAAAATGGTCAAAGAAAGATTTCTTGAGCTGATTTAATCAATGACAAAGACTCGGGCTTGACCCAATCCTACTCACCCGATAGCCATACTTAAGTCTCCTTTGACTTATTTCTCAAAAGTTTGGGCCATTTGGCTTATGCTTTGGGCATGGTCGTGTCTTAGGTTCTTAGGTCAATTTTTGTTCTTTTTTTAAAGAAATTTATTATATAAGTATAACTTCTGTTTATTTTAAAATATTTTTGTGGCTATTAAAATAATATAATATTACATCAACTATTAAAACAATAATGTATATGAAATCATTAAAAATACTTATGAATGATTGATCTTATACAGCCTAATTGGGTCATATATAAATAAGTGATAGGATAAATAATCAAACCTATGAAACTTTTGAAGATAGACTCTTAATCACTGGCTACTCTACCAATAGTTCTATCAATAACACCATGTTATGCCATTTAAGCCATAACTAGAGCATAGTCACCTACACTACCTTATATTTTTTCCCTTATGGATTGCTCCATAGGAATCTTATCAAATCTATCCAATTGATTTTTCATATATGAACTTTAGATGCATGATAGAATACGCATCTATGAAAAGCATTAAAAACACTAACATAATTGCATTGTTCTCATCGAAGAAGTGGTGTCATGACCAAGGGTACACGAACTCCTTATAGAAATTTGATCAATGATTAAGTTGTTTCTTATAAATTTAAATTATATCTTAATGAAATAACTTCTTTTAGTTTTTTTGATATTAATATTATAACAATGCTTGTATCAAGTTGAGACGTATCAAAGGATGTTATGAATGTAGTCCAACCATGATTCTCCAAGCTATAATAGATTTTTATTATGATTAATCTTAGATAGCTATAACTAAATTCCTTAAAATTTTTCATGATAAATATGAAATTATTTTTTTTAAAAGAAAGAAGAGATTTGACATTGATGTTGTAGTTTATACTAAGTTATGTGTGAACTATGACATGACTATAACCATGTTATTGGGGAAGCTTAGTAAGAATATTAAGTGGTGTAATGAGACTTGACTATGAAAATATGCCAATTTAGTTCATAAAAATAAAATCAAATGGTTAAACCACTCTAGGGAAGATGGGATTATTGCAACAAGTTAAACCTTGAAATTAAGTTGTTATGCTCTACTAAGGGCTTTCAATGTAATAAGGCACCTTGGAAATGCCCTTAAATGTTGTTTACGATGGAGTGGTTCTTCACTTCATTATGGGAAGGTTGATAGTCGTTTGCTTAATCTTTGGAAAAAGTTGAGGTTAAGGAAGTCTTCAGTTTTTAAAAAGTGTTTTGTGTTTTCTCAAGTTTGACTTGCAAATAAGGACTTGTTGAGTTAGCTAATATGTCATGGGTAACCATTGGTTAGAGCTAAAGAACATCTGAAACCATTTAGAGATCTTTGTGATTTAAATTTATTGGATATAAAGCTAAAGTATGAGTACCTTAGGGTTTTAAATTTAAACACTAAAGAGTTTGAGATTTAAAAGTTCAATGTTAAAAATTTAAACATAGGATTTAAAATTTAGATATATTTATGAACACAACATAAATTTTGGTAAAGTAAATTTTAACTTAAGAAGAGAAGATTAAAGTAATGAAGCTTTTAACCTCAGAGACTCTTGAGTTAGTATGAATGAGAGAAACCTTTAGATTGAACTTAAGAAGGGTGTAGGGCTTAGCCAAAGGGATAAAATGGCTTCATTATGTTTAGGACAAAACCTTTAATTGGTTAAGGATATGATGAAGAACATGAGATAAAGTTTTATTAACTTAGACAATAGTTTGGAGAAGTCCAAATGTGTTTCTGCCAAGATGAAACAAATAAAATGAGGGTAATGACATTTTTTAGTCACTATTTGAGCTCTTTTGGAATATTTGTTCATTAAAGAAATGCATAATTAAAAATAAAAAAAATATTATTTTAATGTTTGGGAAATATATGTTAAAATAAAATTGAGGTAAATTGAAGTAATGAAATAACCAAATCAAAAGAAATTAAGTACAAATGGGAATGACACAAAAAAATTTAAAAATCATAGAAATAAGATATTTTTAAAATATACAAGTAAAAATTTTCTTAATTAAATCCCAACGAGAGGGGTCTAACAAACTTTCTTTCATCTTGATATTTCCATATTTGTTGTAGCTATAAATAACCTAATAAAATAGGTATAAAGAAATTAAATTATTTTTTAATATTGAGTAAATATATATTGAACCTAAATGAGATAAATTGAATAAATTAAACATAATCAAATAAAATGATGCAAACATCTCAGAGGAGGAAATAAGAGTTTCAAGGTAAATTAAAAACTTCTTACCAAAGAATTTGAACATTTGAGATAAATTGTTTAGCAAATTTGCATTCAAAGGTACTAAGGACATCAAGCTTAAAATCCTTGAGCATCAAAACAAGTGCAAAAAGAAATTTTCTTAGAACTGTGCTAAATCCGTAAAAAATAAAATATGTAGAGAAGTTTAGAGTAACGTAGTTATGTAGCCTAATAAAAATAAAAAAAATTGAAAATGTGATAAGCATTGTAAAAAATTTGTGCTGTAGGATATTAAAGAGATTGAGTATAACATTCGCAATAATCAAATATAGTGCTAATTTAAACTTTCAAAAAGTGTTCCAAAGACTTATAAAATAAAATACTTAAAATAACAAAATAAAATACTTAATTGGAAAAGATTTAAGTACAGATTCGAATGAATGATTGTTTCATCTTAATTGGACTACACTTAGAATTATCACAAATTACAAAATTAGATAGGCTTAAATATTTATAAGTTTCTATTATAATATTAAGAAAACATTTAGTACAGCTAAAATTAGAAAAATTTTTGAAATGTAACATAACAAATTCAAATAAGAACATTTAAAGAAATAAGATATATTTCATGAGAAAGTTGCATTGTATAAAACTTAAGGGGTCTAAACTTCAAAAAAATTATTTTCAAAAATAAAACTTAATATTCAAATAGGTAGAGTTCCTAAAAAATTTTCCAACGACATTGGTTTTGTTTGATCACATATCAATTTGAATTTCTTTGAATTACCAAAAAAAATAAACATAAATTATGATAAAGTTTTATTTTAATATTAAACAATTATATTTTAAGTCAAAAATAACATAAATTGAAGCAATCTAGCATGACAAAATTAAAGTAATATAAAGTTCACAAGGGAGGCGATTCGGAGATAAATTGTAATTTGACCAAATTAATATGAAAAATTACATTGAATTAAATAAGTTGTACAAGAATATAGCATTCAAAGTGCTATAGAGAGTGGCTGTAGCACACTCGATTGCCAAGATAGATACATATCAAAATGTCTCTTAAAGAACACTAAAATCGGAGAAAATGAAATATTTAAAAATATTAAAAGAAAAAAAATAAACAAATATAAATAAATTATTATTTTAAATTTAGCAATATATATTAAAGTTAAAATAAGACAAATCGAACAAATATAATATAAAAAATTGAAAGACTTGTAAAGGTCACAAGAGGGGTTAATTCGTGTTTTGAAGTAATACAACAAAATCTAAATGAACCATTTGAAAAAAGATTGTGCGTAAAAGTTAGACTAAAAATGTTTAGGGTTGATTGTAATACGAATGAATGACAAATGTTGTATGAATCAAAATGTTTAGCAAATCAAGATAGAAAACTAAAAAGAACATGATATTAAAATGTAAAACATAATTATTTAATTAGATAGAGCTCATTGAGATGAGTTCGATGATGATTGTTTCTTCTTGATTAGACCTCATTTTGGATTACTACAAATTACTAAATTAAATAAGAATAAAAGTAATAAATTACCATTTTCATATGAAGTAAATATATGTTAAAGTTGAAATAAGAAAATTTAAAGAAATTTAATATACCTAAATCATAATAATTTAAAGGTCTCACAAAGAGAGAATATGAGTGAAGTAGTAATATAACCAATTCTATTAAAAAAACTTTGTAGAAAAGAGATATATTGCAAAGCAAAATTTTTATTCTTAGATACTAAGGAGATCAAGCATGATATGAACTAAAATGTTTTGAACAATATGATTAAATAATAAAAATTAAAAATATTTAAAGACATAAAAATTAATATTTAATTTAAAGAGGTTATTAAGGCAATTCAAATGAAACTTTTCTTATGACCATCAAATCTCATTCAAACTTTTTCCAAATTATCAAGGCGAATATGATATGAATAAAAAAGCTAAAATTAGATAAATTCATAAAATATAATACAACCCAATCAAAGAAATGAATGGGTGAATTGGAGGAGAATTTGAGTTTCATAATGATATATCCTAATAAAATTGAAACATTTAAAAAAATTAGATAAATTATGTGGGAAAATTATGTTTTGAGCTGTTAATCATAATGAGTGCAACATCATTTATCATCAAAATTGGTTTAAATAAAGATTTCTTAAAGAAAACATGCCCAAAGCATAGAAAATAAAATATTCAAAAAATATCAAATTTAAAATTTAATTGGATTAGCATGTTGAGATGAGTCCAATGATATTTATTTCATCTCCTTTAGACTTCATATTGAATCACTATGAATTAAAAAAGTGATTAAACATAAATTACAAATAATTATTATTTCAAAATGTAATAAATATACATTAAAATTTTAACTGAATAAATTATGACAATATAATATAAGCAAATTAAAGTGATTTATATGTCACAAAGAGGAGAATTACATAATCCTAATGATATACACAAAGAAAGTGAAACTTTTGAAAAAAAAAATCAGATAAATTTTACATAAACATTACATACCAAAGTGCTAAAAATATATAGTATAACATTTATGAGTGCTAAACTACACAAAAATCGAAATATTTTATAAATTGTGTAAAAATAAAAATATTAAAAAAAATATAAATCTAAGAATTTAATTATATAAATCTTGTCAAGAGTCCAACAATCTTTGTTTCATCTCGATTAGCCCTCATTTAGAAATACTAAAAATTAACAAAGAAAAAGTCATAATCATTAACAAATAATTATTTTTATATTAAGTAAATAAATATTAATCTTGAATGAGGATAAATTGAAGTAAGAAAATATAACCAAATAACTATTATTTAATGATCACATTTGAGAAAATTTGGAGTGACATAGTGATATAGCAAAATAAATGTGAAATCTGAGAAGATATAATTTTAATATTTAAGTCAAACTTTAATATAGAAATAAGATCAAGTGTTACATCCTCAATCATCAAATCAGATACAAAATAAAATACCTCGTATGGTATGGTAAAATTCTATATGAAAAAATATTTAAAAATAAAAAGTATTTTTTAATTCAAGAGAGTTTACAGAGATGATTCTAACAACATTTTTTTCACCTTAACCAAACCTCATTTCAAATAAATGCTATTTTCCAAAGAAAATTTGCATAAATAATAATAAATTATTTTTTTAATACTAGACATATATATGTTAAATCCAAAATAAGATTAAATGGCATAATCTTATGCAACAAAAGTAATGTAAATTAAAGATCACACAAGAGGAGAACAAGAGCTTTGTAGTAATGCATGCAAATAAAATCAAAACATTGAAAGAAATGAAACAAATTATAAGGTAACTGACATTCTAAAATGCTAAGATTGTGTAGTATCTTGATGATCGAATAAGGTACAACATAAAATAACATAAAATATTTAAAAAATATGAAACTAATAATTTGATAACATAAAGGTCATTTTCATTAGTGTGATGACATATGTTTCATCTTGATTGCAACTCTTTTGAAATCATTATTAATTACCAAAATAAATCGACCTAAATAATAATAAATTATTATTTCATTGTAAAGTAAACATATTTTTAATAATGAATGATATAAAATAAAGCACTACAATATAACAAACTCAAAGCATTGTAAAGATCACACAAGAGGTGAATTAGTGCTTTATTGCAATATAATTAAATCAATGCAAAATTTTTGAAGAAAAGTGATAAATTGTATGAAAAGGTTCCTT
Organism: Vanilla planifolia; assembly: GCA_023846275.1. NCBI lineage: Eukaryota > Viridiplantae > Streptophyta > Magnoliopsida > Asparagales > Orchidaceae > Vanilla > Vanilla planifolia. Next base: position 3,513,213 of record JAIUJO010000022.1, read on the forward strand.
AGTAAGATGCTTAAAAATTAGCATTGTTTATTCTTTTTTAATTTCGTAATTCATAGTAATTTCAAATGATGATCGATTAAGACATAACAAACATAATTTGACTTTACTTGAACAATGCTTTCTAACTAAAAATTTATTTTTTATTTGGAAATACCTTTTTAGTGTACTTTTCAAGCATTACAAGTCATTTTCATTTGCACGTGAATTGATGATTAAGGATGTCACACACAATCTCCTTAATATTTTGGAATGAGATTTTCTTATTGAATATATCTTAGTTTTTTAAATATTTTATCTTGATTTGGTTATTTTTTTTGAAACTTAATTTCTTATTTTGTGTGACCATGACATCCTTTGATTTTGTTATGTTACACATATTTAATTTTTTTTTCTTATTTTAATATATGTTTTTTGAGTATTGAAATAATAATTTATTATTATTTAAGCTTATTTACTTTGATAATTCATAGTTAGTAAAAATGAAATAAGATCAAGATGAAATAGGCACAGTTTAGCTCATCTAAATGTGTTCTATCAAATTTAATATTAATTTTCATAATTTTAAATATTTTGTTTACTTCACTTTTTGCACACTTATTTAGAAATCTTTTTTTGTATCTCATTTATGATCAATTATAATATACTTTATATCTTAAGGCTCTTGGAGTGAGACAATCTCAAATAATTTATCTTTTTTTATTTCACTTTATTTTTTTAATTTACTATGACATTTAAAATCATTTGTCATGTGACATTTACATTGCTTTAATGTACATTTTTATTAATATTAAAATATTAATTTTTTTATTTTTAATACTTATTTATTTTGGAATTGATAGACATTCAAAGCTACGTCGATTTGAGATGAAGAAAATATCGTTGGACGCATCTCGGGTAGCTCTATTAAATTAAATATTTATTTTTAATTTTTAAAATTTTTTTCTAACTTTTTAACTTTTGTATGTTATGTTTTATTTTTTTTTTCTAATTTTAGGATCTAAAATATTATATCCAATCACCTTAGTATTTTGGAACACAACTTTTCTTAACTTATTCTCTTATTCGGTGACATTTACATTGCTTATGTTTGGATAAATTACAACACTTTACTTAAACTCATTTCAACTTTAAAAAATATTATCATAATATTTAAATATTTTTTTAGAAATTATGCTTATTTAGTTTCCTTTTTAGTAAAAATTCTTAACCAAATCTAATAGAGATGAAAGAAATATTCTTAGAAGCTTCTTAATTAGTTCTATCAAATAAAATTTTCTTTGTTTTTTATTTTTTTAACATTTTATTATGAGGATTTTTCAACCTTTATGAATCATTTAAATTTGTCCATGACTTGATGATTAACACCATTGCACTCAATGACCATTGTAATTAGCAATGAAACTTTACTATATAATTTATCTTATTTGTCCAATTTGTTTGGCTTTGAATTAGTTATTTTACTATAATTTACATCATTTTTGTTTTGTTATGTTAAATATTTTGAATTTTTTTATTTAAATTTTAATATATATATATATATATACTTAAGAATAAAAGAATCAAATGTCAATTTAGTAGTCTTGACAAGTTCTATCAAACCAAATATTCATTTTCAATTTTTTTACATATTTTACTTTTAAGCTTTTGTGATGTTCAAGGAGGGAGTTTTATTTGTACCTAATTAGATGTTTAGGAATGCTGCACTCATTGTTCCTAATGTATAGGAATGCAGCTTTACTATATAACATACCTCATTTCTTCAAAATGCTTTCTTTGATTTTGTTACATTAAAATGAAACTCTAAATCTCCTCTTATGACATCATTACATTACTTTTATTTTGTTATATTACATTGCTTTAATTTTTCTTCTTTAATATTTAATTTTATTTAATATTAAAATAAAATTTTATTATTTTTTATTTTGATTATTTTTGGTATTCCATACTAATTCCAATCGACATTCGATGGAGACGAAACAAACATCATCAAACTACTTTTAATGACCTTTATCGAAATAAAAAAGTAATTTTTATAATTTTAAATATTTTACTCAAAATGTTTTTGTAAACATTATAAATCAACTTGACTTGAACATATTTGATGATAAAGAATGTTATGCTTGATCTCTTTAGTGTTTTGAAATAAAACTATTCCATATAATTTATCTTATTTCTTTAAATTATTTGCTTTTATTTGGTCATATTGCTATGTAACTCCATCCCACTTCTCTGGTCACCTTAAATAACTTTGATTTGGTTGTAATTCATTATTTCAATTTATGTCATTTGAAATATAATATTTGTTTTAACAAGTAATTTGACTTTTTTTAGAAAAGATTTATCTAATTACATAATATTATTTTTATTTTTTAAATATATTTTCTTTACTATTTTGGCAAGTGTTACAATTAATTTTAAGTCCAAATCTTTCTTATAAGACCTTGAAATGTCTATTATTTGGTTCTATTATGTTGCTTCAATTTATCTTATTTCACAATTGATATACATTTATTTAGTATTTAATTAGTATTATATTATCGTTAAGGCTTGTTTACTTTTATAATTCATAGCAAGGCCGAACAAGGTCTAATTGATATATAATAAATGTTTTTGGCCAAGTCACACCATGTTTTAAAGGATTAAATTTTTAATTTTTATATTTTAATTTGTTTAGTTTTCTAGGGTTTGGCTTGTTTTATGACAGTTTAAGTTATAACTCATTTTGTGATTTAAGATATTACACTCAATCTCTTTAGTACATTTGAATGTAATTTGCTAGCATAGTTTATCTTATTTGCACAAAAGTTTCTCCTTTGATTTAGTTATATTACTATAAAACTTTAATTCTCTTCTTTTGAAATCTTTACATCATTTTGAATTAATTATATATCAAAACTTCAATTATTTAAATTGAACTTTAATATACATATTGTCTAATATAAAGTTATCTTTCTTTTATTAATTCTACATTTTTAATTTTGGTATTTTGAAGAAATTCTAGACAAAATCTGATTAAGGAACAAATCATCAATAAACTTGTCATAATGGGCTCTACTAATTAAATATTGTTTTGTAATTTTTAATTTTTAATTTTCTAAAATTTTATTTTTTTGTGGGACATTTGGATTCTTACCAGATTTTATAATCAAGGGTGTTACACTCAATCCCCTTAGTATCTTGGAAGGAAACTTTTCTTAATAATTTAACTCATTTTCTTAATTACTTTTTTTAGTTATATTAATGTGTAGCTTTTACTTTGTTTCTTATGTGCCCTTTAAATTAGTTTTATTTATTATATTATATTACTCCTAATTTTATTATTAAAAATTTAATATTATTTTTCTTTAAATTAAAATAATAATTCATTATTATTTATGCTTATTTTATTTTATTAATTGTAATTATTTAAAATGAGATCTAATTGAGATATAACAAATACTATTTGATTTAAGTCATTGACTTTTATCAAATTAAATATTAATTTTATAATTTTAATTTTCTTTTGCATGCTTTATTAGACATTTCAAATTGTACTTAACATGATGATAAAGGATGGTACACTTCTACGCATTTGTGTCCTTCAATGCAACTTTCTCGTGTAATCAATGTCATTTTTAAAATGGTTTCAATTTATTTTTTGTATATTACTATGAAACAAAAATTCTCTTCTCATGTGATCAGATAATCATATGATTTGGTTAAATTATATTGCATTAATTTATTTAATTTTGACTTTACTAAATATTTATTTAATTATAAAATAATAGTTTTATATTATTTATGTTTTTAAAATTTTTGTATTTTCCAGTAATTATAAATGAAGTTCATATAAGATGACATAATTATAGTTGGACTTATGTTGATAAGCTCTATCGAGTCAAGTAATTGCTTTTATGTTCATAAATGTTTTTTATTTTCTCTTGATTTTGCTTAATATACATGACAGTTGGAGTCATACATGATTTAATGATCAAGCATGCTATGGTCAATCTCCTTAGTGTCTTGCAGTTCAACTTTCCTATACAAGTTATAAAATTTTTTGAAATTTCTTGCTCTAATTTCTTTGTATTATTATGTGACTTTGAATCCATGACATTTACTCTCATTGATTAGGTTAAATTACATTTCTTAATTTGATTTTACTTCATGATTAATATTTATTAAATTATTTTAAGATAATAATTTATTAATTTTTTTTATTAAATTTGGTATTTAGTAAAAAAATTAAATGAAGTTTGATTAAGATAAGGCAAACAACATTAGACTAATTTGGATTGGTGCTATCAAATTTCACAATTTTTTTTTGTATATTTAATTATGTTATTTTATTTTTTTTGGCATGTTTTATAGGACTTTGTTTATCTATATAGGCTTTGATGATCAAGTGTATTACAATTGAGCACTTTAGCATTTAATAATGCTATAAAGTTTACCATATTTCATCATATCCTATAAATTGATTTTGTCATATTATTATCGAACTCTCATTGTTCTCTAGCTTGGTTTTTATATCGCTATGATTTGTTTTATTATAGTGCTTCAATTTAGCCTTAATTATACTTTAATATTTAATTACTTCATGTGAAATAACTAATATATTATTATTTATTCTTATTTATTTGGAAATTTCAAAGAAATTTTTAATGTTGTCTGATGAAGACAACAAAAACCTGGTATAACTTGTCTTAATGAGCTCTATACAAATATGTTATTTTTGAGATGAAAAAAAATGTTGTTATACTTATTTTTATGAGTACTAAAAAAATTAAATATTTATTACTATTATTTTTAAGTATTTTTTTGAGAGTTTTTTATGCTTAATGAGACATTTTTGCTAACACCTAATTTGATGGCCATAGATGTTGCACTCAATCTCTATACTTTATTTTACTCCTTATAATTTATTACTATCATTAGATCATTTTAATATGTTACTCCATATCTAATAACATGTTACGTATGCATTTCCTTCAATTTTTTATGTTACATTACTTCATTTTAACTTCAATATATATTTAATTAATATTTTAAAAATTTCCTCTTTTTTTGCTAATTTGCATTTTTGATAATTTGTGATTATCGCAAATGACATCCGATCCAGATGAAACAAACATCAAACTTGTCATGATGACCTCTATCAAATTAATTATTCATTTCTATAATTTTAAATAATTTATGTTTAAGCATGTTTTTATGTTTTATGAGATATTTCATAGATGTTACACTTAATATATTTATTATCTCAAAAAGCATCTTTCACTATATTGTGTTGCATTTGATTTGGTTATATTCTTTTTTAACTCTAAATCACCTCTCGTTCAATGTTTGCATCAATTTTTTTATTATAAAAATTATTTCATTTTTTATTTAATTTTGAATACTAAAATAATATTTTATTATTATGTATGCTAATTTGTTTAAAAATTATTACTAATTCAAAATGAAGTTTGATTTAAATGAAACTTATTTAGATGGAACAATCTCGATGGGCACTATCTAAAGAAGCATTATTTTTTATTTTTTAAAATATTTTTTTTCTAAGCTTTTGCTACATTTTATGAGATATTTAGATTTGGGTTAGATTTGATGATTGAAGATATTACATTTCCACTCAGCATCTTGGAATGCAACATTTTATACAATTTGTTTAACTTTTTAAAATATTCATTTTATTTGGTTATATGAATAAGTTAATCTAAATCTCCTCTTGCGTGGTAATTTCGTTACTTTAACTTTATCTTATTTTAGCATTAATAATTATTTTCTGAATATCAAGAGAATAATTTATTAATATTTATAATAATTTAGTTTCTAATTCTTAAAAACTATAGGAAAGCTTTGATTTAGGTGAAACAAGTGACTCATGTAAAAAAGCATTATAAAAAAGCCATTTTTTGTTTTTAAATATTTTATTTTTTATGGATTTTATGCATTTTTTAGACACCTTAATTGATTCTAATTTTATTATCCAGAATATTGTAGGGAATCTTTGTAGTATGTTAGAATGTAATGTCCACGTATTATTTAACTTATTTCTTTAATGTTTTTTATTCATAAATTTATATTACTGTGGAACTCTAATTGTATTGTCCTATTACCATTGCATCTCTTTGATTTTGTTATATTATTTTATTCATTTTTTTTCATTTTAGGTTTTTATTTGTTAACTTAACATTAAAATAATATTTTATTTTTTATTATGCTATGTTTTTTTAGTAATTTTTAGAAATTCCAAAAGTGGTCTAAGAGACAAAGCAAATGTCATCAAACTTAAATTTATTAGCTTTATCCAATTAAATATTCATTTTCATATTTTTAAATTTTTTATTCTCTAGGGTTTTGTTATGCCTTACATTGTATTTTGTTTTTTTCCATATTTAACGATCGAAGGGATTAACTGTAATCTCCTTAGGTGATTTGAACTATAAATCTCTTATGAGGTGACCTTTACATAACTTTTATTAGCTAATATAAGAGTGCAATAGTTTGTTTTATTTTGGAAGTCTTATATATCTACTTAAAAATTCAAATATTAAGTTGTTATTATTAATACTTATTTACTTTTGCAATTTGCTTGTTTTCTAAGCACAACCTAATGTAGATAAAACAAACCTTGTTAGACTTATCTCAATAAGTTGTATGATATTTTGTTTTTATTTTTATTATTTAAATTTTTAATTTTCTATTTCTTTCTTATGACTTATGAGATATTTTAATTCATTTCATATTTAATGATCATGGTGACAGTTGATCTACTCAGTATTTTATATTATAACCTTAATGTATAATTTATGTTACTTGTAGAAGGCTTTTGCATTGAGTTAGTTGTAGTGTTATGTAAAATCAAATCTTCTCTTATTTTATCTTTAAATTGCTTTATTTTTGAAAAATTACATTGCTGTAATTTATCTAACATTAGCTTTATAATATATTTACTTAATCATAAAATGATAATTTATTTTTTAATTACACCTATTGTTTTTAAAAAGTCATAGTAATTCAAAATGAGGTCCAATAGAGACAAAAAAACATTACCGTTAGACTCTTCTCGACAAGCTACATCAAATTAAAGAATCATTTTCATATTTTTAGGAATTTTATTTTCTATCATTTTAACACTTTTTATAATATATTTCAATTAACTGATGATTTTAGGATAGAAAATATTACAATCAATCTCTTTAGCATTTGGAATGCAATTTTCACGTACAATTTCTCCTATTTCTTCAACGTTTTTGCTTTAATCTTGCTATTTTACAATGAAACTCAAAATCTATTATCATGTGACTAATGCAATGCTTCTATTTTTTACATTACTTTACCATAATTTATCTTGCTTAATGTTTGTTATATATCTTGATAATGACATAAAAGTCACTTATTATTATTTATTATCATTTAATGTTTAATTTTTAGTAATTTGAAACAAAGTTCGAGTGAGAAGAAACAAATGTTATTAGAATCAACCCAATGAGCTCTATTCAATTAGATATTGAATTCAACATATATTTCAATATTTTATTTTTTAATGATTTAGAGAAATTTTTGAGAATATTAATTCTTAAAACATTTTATGATCTTTATTATTACACTCAATTTATTTGGTACTTGGGATGCAACTTTCTCATAAATTTATGTTATTGTTTTTACTATTTTGCTTTTTGTTGGCTATATTACAATGAAACTATAATTCTACTCTCCTTGACCTTTACACTACTTAGTTTTGCTTATATTATGTTGCCTTAATTAATATTATTTTACCTTTATTATATATTAACATAAAATTAAAAAAATTAATTCTATTTTCTCTTATTTATCATTGTAATTTGAAGTAATTCCATACGACTTCTCATAAAACAAGAACAAACTTTATTACACTTGTCTAGATGAGCTCTATCCCATCAGATATTTATTTTAAATTTTTTATAACTTTAATTTCTTATGGTTTGGCATGCTTTACATGTCATTGAAATTTTTACCAGATTTAGTGGTCAAGGATGTAACACTTGATCTTGTTTGTGTCTTAGAATGCAACATTATCTTATAATTTATTCAATTTCTTAAAATATTTTTCTTTGAATTTTTTATTTTGAAAAAACTCTAAATCTATTATTTTATGGCCTTTACATCATTTTGATTTTCTTATATTTCATTGCATCAATTTATCTAATTTCAATTTTAAAATATATTTACATAATATTAAAATAAAACTTTGATAACATTTATACTTATAACTTTGGCAATTTATGATAATTGAAGACTTGGTTTGCTCAAGATGAATTAGATGTAGTTGGAATCATGTTGATGAGTCCTATCAAATTAAAAATGCATTTTAATATTTTTAAATATTTTCTTCTTTTTTTTGTATTTTGGTATGATAGTTGGTGATACTACACTTGATCTCCTTTTTATCCTGCAAATTAACTATTCAATAAAATTTATCTTATTTCATCAACTTTTTCCATTTTATTTGGTTATAAAACTATATAAATCTAAATTTCATCTTATGTAACCTATATATCACTTTGATTCAATTATATAACATTGCTTCAATTTAAAATTTTAAATTATTTTATTTGTTAATAACTTCATCATTTTTTGTAAGAAATTTAAATTCATACTTAATTTTATGGCCAAGGATGTGAATCTAGATCATTTTAATATCTTGTAATATTAATCTTTCATACAATTTATCATATTTAATAAAAATTTCACTTTCATTCTTTTTTTTATATTGGAACTCAAATTTAGCTCTATTATGACTCCACATCATCTTCATTTGATTATATCACATAGCTTCAATTTATCTCTTATATGATATAATATATATTCACATAATGATTAAAATAATCATTTATTACTATTTATGTTGATCAACCCTTGTAATTCAAAGTAATTCAAAGTAAGTATCTAATCGAGATGAAAAAATCATCATTTGAGTCACCTTGGGAATCTCTATCAAAATAAAAATTCAATCGTAATGTTTTAATTAATTTTTTTTATGTTTTCTTATTTATTATGTGTTATTTTGATTTGTATTTAATTTGACTATCAAAGAAGTTACTCTAGCTCTCCTTAGTATCTTGGAATGCACTATTCCCATACAATTTATTTAATTGGATCAATTTTTTATTTTAGTTTAGGTATATTATCGTGTAAGTCTAAATCCATTACTATGAGACATCTAAATTTGTTTGAATTATTTTTTTATATTACTTCAATTAATCTTATTTTAGCTCTAATATATATTTATATAATATTAGAACAAAAACATGCTAGTAGTTATGTTTATTTATTTTAGTAATTCATAATAATTCCCATTAACATAAAATCAAGATGAAAGAAATATTGTTGGACTCACCTCAATAAGTTATATTTATTTTTAAATTTTTAAAAATTTTATTTTTTTGGCTTGGGCACTCTTAATGAGTTACTTTGCTTTATAGAAAATTTAAGGATTGAGAATTTTTCACTCAATGCCGTTGGTATATTGGAATATCTGTCTCCAAAAATTTTCCTCATTTTCATGTTCTTTTGCCTTAATTTGGATATAATAAAATGAAACTCAAATTTTGCTCTTATGTGGTACTTTCATCACTTTGTTTATGTTATATTACATCACTTAATAATATCTCATTTTAGCTTTATTATACTTTTAGTTAATATTTGAATATTATGTTTTCATTATTTTTGGTTATTTAACTTTTTAGTTTGTAGCAACTCAAAAAAAGGTCGACTTTAAATAAAACAAAATTCTATGCACTTATTTAGATTGGGTTGACAAAATTGAATATTCATTTTTAAATTTTAAACATTTTAATTTTTTATAACTTTGGAATACTCTATGAGATGTTTTTATTTGTACCTATTTTTATGGTTGAAGATGTTAGTTTATAATATTTAGTATCTTGTAATAATATTTATACATATTATTTGATTTATTCTATTTTAGTTCTGAATTAGTTATATTTCTATTAAATTATAGCTCAAATCATATGTGACTTCTCATATAACCTTATCACATTGAAGCTTTAATATATATTCTCATAATACTAAAAAAATAGTAATTTTTTTATACTTCTTTACTTTGGTATTTGATAATAATTGAAAGCAATGTCTGATTGAGATGAAAGGAAAATCATTGGACCCTTCATGAGGAACAATATCTAACTAAATATTCATTCTTAAAATTGCATGTAGTTTATTCTTATGGTTTTGGCATACCTTACGAGTTATTTTCACTCATCAGATTTAACTATCAAGAACATTACTCTAGAATCCCTGGTATCATGGAATGTTACTTTCTTATGCAATTTATCATATATCTTCAAAACTTTTATTTGGTTTTATTATATTGTAAGTCATAATTGCATGTCATGTTGCATTTACATCACTTTGATTTGGATATATGACATTTCTTCAATTTATCTTTTTTGGGCTTACTATTATAATTTACGATAATTTCAAACAATGTGTGATAAAAAAACAATGGTTGTTAGTCTTGTTTTATGAGATCTATGCAATTAAAACTTAATTAAATATTTTAATTTCGATTAGTTTGTTACATTTTATGAGTTTTTTGGGTTAAAAAGTTGGCATGATATTATTAATGTTACACTCAATCTCCATAGTATCATGGAATGTCACAACTCTAAAAATTTATCTAATTTTTTCAAAGTTTTTACTTTGATTTGGTTATTTCTATGAAACTCTAACTCTTCTCTTGTGTGACATTTATCTCACTTATATTAGGTTAAACTATATTACTTCAATTTATGACATTAATTTTAATGTATATTTTATAAAATATTAAATTTTTTTTATTATTTCTTTTTAATTTGTTAATTCATAATAATTCTAAAGAGGCCCAATGGAGACAAAGCAAATGTTATTGTACCAATCTTGATGAGCCATATCAAATCAAGTATTCATTTCCTTATTTTTCTAATTATTATTTTCTAGTGTTTTTTTGGCATGCCTTAAAAGAAATTTTCGATTTGCATGTCATTTGAAGGTTGAGAATGTTGCATTTCATCTACATAGTATCACGAAGTGTAGCTTTCTTAATCATTTTATCTCATATCTTCAAATTCCTTGCTTTGATTTCATTATGTTACTATGAAACATGAGATATATTTCACTGTGGCCTTTACATTGCCTTGAATTTATTACATAGCATTACTTCAATTTCCACATCTCAATTTTAAAATATATTTACATAAGATTCAAATAATAATTTTTTATTATTTATTGCTATTTAATATTATAATACACAATAATTCAAAATCAGGTTCGTTTAGTAAAAAACAAATGTCATTGGACTAATCTCCACGAGTTATATCTGACAAGAACTTCATTTCTCTTTTTTGATGTTGTTCTTTCACACATTATACACTATTTGTTTCACCCTCCATTTAATGATTAATGTTGTCACACTCGATTTCCTTAGTTTGCTAGATTGTAACTTTCTCATATAATGTTTCTAATTTTATTAGTAATTTTATTTTGATTTGATTATATTACATTACTTCAATTTATATCATTTCAATTTTAGAATACATTTACTTATAATTAAAGTAATATTTTTCCCTGTTTAAGCTTATTTAACTTGAAAACTTATTGTATTTTTATGGGAGGTTTAATTAATGCTAAAGAGCCATCATTAAACATGTGTTGATGGGCTCTATCTAATTAAATAATTATTTTTATATTTTTAAATATTTTATTTCCTAATATTTTGGCATGTTATTGGAGATATTTTGATTCATAACTTACTTATTAGTAGAGAATGTTACACTTAGTTTTGTTAATATCATTAACGACAGTTACCTTATAAAATTTATCTAATTTTTTGAAAAGTTCAACTTTGATTTTGTTATATTAATATGAAACTATAAATATACTCCCGTCTGAACTTTACATCCATTTTATGTGGTTCTATTACATTGCTTCAACTTATCCCATTTCAAATATAATATATAATTATTTCATGTTAACATATAAATTTATTATTATTTATACTTATTTATTATGACAATACATAGTAATTCCATATGAAGATTGATATGAACTAAGTAAACATTATTGGACTCATCCATATAACCTTTATCCAGCTAAATTTTTTTCTTTAGATTTTTTAATATTTTATATTTTATGGATTTTTAACTCTTTCAAGTCATTTTGAGTCTTACTGAATTAACGATTGAGGAAGTTACACATGATCCTTTATCTTTGATTTGGTTTTATGACATTTCTCCCTTTATGACATTTTGATTTTGTTGTATTAGATTTTTTCAACAATTGGATTTGGCTTTTACAACATTTTAATGTTCTTCAAGTGTCATTTTATTTCTTTTATTATTTCATGTTAAATGATGTTACACTTGATCCACTTTATTTCAATTAATACAACATTTGAATATAATTTATCTCATATCTTGAAAATTTTTGAATTACTTTTCTAATTTTACCATTCAATTCTACATCTTTCCTTAGGTAACGTTTGCATCATCTCAATTTGGTTACATTATATGATATCAATTTCTTTATTTCTTACTTTAATATATATTTATTGAATAAAAAAATTATAATTTATTATAATTTATGCTTATTTACTTTCGTAATTTATAAAAATTTTGAACAAGTTCTAATTGGTTTAAAACAAGTGTCATTAGTCTCATCTTGATGTGATCCATGAGGTTAAGCATTTATTTCTTCATGTTTAGATATATATTTTCTAGTGCATTGGTGCCATTCAGGAGACCTTTCAAATCTTATTTGAGTTAATGATATCGGGTGTTATGATCAATTTCCTCTGAATCTTAGAATGTAACTTGCCCATAAAATTTTTCTTATTTCATAAAATTTTTTGCTTTGATTTTGTTATAATGATATGTAACTAAAAATCTCTTCTTAAATAATTATATTACTTAGAATTTGTTATATTATTGTAATTTCAATTATCTGATGTGATTTATCTAATTTAATTTTTCATTTATATTTATTTAGTAATAAGATAATATTATATAAAAATTTATTCATATTTAATTTGGTAAATCATTGTAGCTCTAAAAGTGGTTTGATAGAGACAAAGCAAACGTTGTTTGAGTTACGTCGACGAACCCTATCCTACTAAATATTTACTTCAACGTTCTAAATTTTATTTTAAAGAGGTTTTGGCCTGATTTATGAAATAGTCATTTGTGAATCATTTGATGATCGGGGATGTTGCTTTTTCTCATTGAAATAAGAAATATGAAAGCAATGCAAAAAAGTAAATATTTTTATTGTATGGATTGAAATGAGAAATAAGAAATAATAAAAAAGTATTTTGTGAAGTTTTTTGCATTGACTTTCTTATTTTAAATAATTGTATTACTTAAATTTACCTCATTTTAGATTTAATATATATTTACTTCAAATTTAAAAGATATTTTTTTTATTAATTATTGTTATATGACATTATAATTCATAGTAATTTCAAAGGAGATTTGATTAGGACAAAAAAACATAATTAAACTGATATAAACTTGCTAAATTAAATTAAATATCAAATGTTATATGCTTTAAATATTTTTATTGTAAGGATTTTGTTTGCTTTTATGAGGTATTTTGATTCATACAAATTTTATAATCATAATGTATTTTACCTCAATTTATCAAGCTTTAGCTTTAAAATATATTTACTTAATTTGAAAATAATAATGCATTATTACTTATTATTAGTTTAGTAATTTTTAGTAATTAAAATGAGGTTTGATCTAAATAAAACTAAAGTCATTCAAAGGTTTTTGATGTGCCTTATATTTTAAATATTTATTTCTAAATTTTAAAAAGAAGTCCTATGATTTTTGGCATACTTCATAAGATATTTTGATTCATATCATATTTGATGGTTGTAAATGTTTCGTTCGTTCCCTTTGTATCCTAGAATAAACGTTCCCACTTAAATTTTATAATTTCTTTGAATGCTTTTCTTTTATTATGTCATCTAGTTGTGTAACTTGAAATGCTTTTTTATATTACCTTGTCATTGCATTGATTTTTCTATAACACATTTCTTTAATATTTCATTTTTTTATTTGACATATATTTATTTTTTATTAAAATATAATTGATTATTAATAGTTGATTTCATAATTCATAGATTTTCAAAACCTAAAGTGATCGAAATAGCAATTTCCATTGTAGTCATTCTGATGTGCTATCCTACTGAATGTTCATTTATATTTTTTAACATTTTTTATTTTCTTGGGCTTGAACATGTTTTTTGAGACATTTTAATTTATAGCTGATCTAATGATAAAGGATATTGTGCTGGATCTTCTTAGTATTTTAGAATATATTTTTCTTGCATAATTTGTTGACTCATTTTGTGAAAGTTTTCGTATTGATTAGAATATGTCACCGTAGCACCAAATCTCTTCTTCTGTTACAATTATATCACCTTTGTTGGCTTATATTATGTTTATTCAACTTATCTCATGCCATCTTTCATATATATTTATTAAATTTAATAAAATACTTTATTGATAGTTGTGCTGATTCTTCATGCAATTCACATTAATTCAAATGAAATCTAATGAAGATGAAAAAAACTTCATTGCGTTTTCCATAACACTCAATTGAATTAAATATTCTATTGTTATTTTAAAATATTTTATTTTCTAAAGTTTTGGTATGCTTTAGGAGATACTTTGATTAACCAAAAATTTTATAAATGACAATCTTACACTCAATCACTATTTCACAAAATTATTCTTTCAAAAAATTCTTTTACAATTTCAAATATTTTGCTTTCATTGGCTATATAGTATGAAACTCTAAATCTCTTTTCATGTGACTTTTATATTATATTAATTTTGTTTTAATGTATAGCTTTAATTTATTTCATTCAACTTTGTTAATCATTTACTTGACATTAAATTAATAATTTATTATTATTTTTTCTAATATATTTCGCAATTTATAGTATTTGATAATGGGTTTTAATTGACGTTAAACATTGATCATTAGAAATATCTCAATGAACTCTATCTAACTAAATATTTTTTTTCTATTTTTAAATATTTTCTTCCCAAAAAGTTTAGTACATTTTGTGAGCCATTTTTTGGTATCTCATTTGTTGGTTAAGCGTAATACGCTTGATCTCCTATGCATCTTGAATTGTAACTTTTTCTTACAATTTATCTTTTTTCTTGAAATTTTTCATTTAGTTTGTTTAAATTATAAAGTAACCCTAAATCTACTCTCCTATCATATTTGCATTACATTCAATAAGTTCAATTAAATTGTATCAATTTTTTTCTTTACATATTTTGACATATGTTTTCTTAATATTAAAAAAAATTTTTTTTGTGCTTACATAGGTAATTTAAAATAATTTTAAATGAGGTCCAATCAAGAAAAGAAAAAATTATTGAGAAAGTCTCATTGAGCTCTATCTAACTAAATATTTATTTTTTATTTTTTTAAATATTTCATATATAATAATTTTGGGATGTTTTATGAGATATTTTGATTAATATGAATTTTGAGAGTTGTGGATATTACACTTGAACTTTTTTTAATACAATATTTTTATTCAATTTATTTCATTTATTTAAATATTTTTCTTTGATATGGAAATATTGCTACACCACTCTAAATCTTCTCCTGTATGACTTTTACAATTCTTTGATTTAGTTGTTTTGAAGTGTTTTAATTTATTTTATTTAGTTTTAATATATATAAACTTAATATTTAACTAAAAAATGTTATTATTTATGCTTATTTATATTTATAATTAATATTAATTCTAAATAATGTCTAATCGAGATGAAATGCAAGTCCCTAAAGTGATCTTAATGAGTATTATCAAACTAAACATTCATTTATAATTTTTTTTTATTATTCTTCGCTTTTGTTTTGCCATATTTTACAAAACCACTTTATTCATAAATGATTTTGGGAAAGTAGATGTTAAAACTCATTATCCTTACGATATTAAAATGATACTTTTTGAAAAAGTTTATGATTTTTCCCACAATCTTTTTCTTTAATTTTGTAATAAACTATAAAGTAGGATTTGATTATAATGATTTTTTTAATATATTTAAATAAAAATTGAATATATATTCTCCTAATTTAAAAATAATAAATTATTATATTTATAGTTATTTATTTTTTTTATCTGATTTGATGGTAGAGGATGTAAATGCAATCACTTTAATATTGTGGAACATAAAATTCTCATTCAATTTATCTCATTTCATTATATGTTTCACCATTATTTTGGTATTTTAGTAACTTAACATTTCGTTTCATTTGTGAATTATATAACAATGATTTGGTTGGATTGGTTTTTTTTTTTACTTTATTCTATATTTAATATATATTTACTTGATATTTAAACAATAGTTTTTATTTTTTTGTACATTTTAGTTTGCAATATAAATAATTGAAAGCGAGGATTTATTGAGTTAAAACATGTTCTGGACTCATTTAAACAAGTAATATCTAATTAAATATTCATATCTAGTTTTTAAAATAATTTATTTTCTATGGATTTAGCATGCTTTGCTAAAAATTTTTTTTTCTTCTTGATTTGATAATAATGTAGGATATTATATTTAATCATTTTATGATCTCATAATGTAATTTTTTTATACAATTTATTTGATTTCTCTATTTTTGTTAGTTATATTACAATGTAACTATACATCCCTTCTCATATGTCACCTAGATCATTTTATTTTTGATATATTATATTGCTTCAATTCATCTCATCTTAGTTTTAATATATACTTAATATTAAGATATTTTTTGTTGATGTTTAATTAATTTGGTAATTGAAAGTAATTCTGAACAAGGTCCAATCAAGAGTAAACAAATCTTGTTGGTCCCCTCTTGATGAGTCTTTTCTAATTAAATATTCACTTTTTAATTTTTAAATATTTTATTAAACAAGGCTTTGGCACGCTTCATGAGAAATATTGATTCATTCCTAATTTAATTATTGAGGAGGTCATAGTCATCATCTCCTTAGCATCTTGAAATGCAACTTTCCTATGTAATTTATCTTATTTTTTATTGTTTTACTTTTATTAGGTTATTTTATTATTTATGTGAGCACTTATGCTTGTGTGATATTTAAATAATTTTTATTTAGTTGTTTTATATTGCTTCAATTTATCTTATCAAAAAATAATATATTTCTTTGTTTATAACAAAAAAATATATTATTATTTTTGCTCGATTATTTTGATACTTCATAGTAATTTGATTCCACGTACATTGGATATAAATCAAATGTCATTGGACACTTTTCCATGACTTCCATAAAGTTAAATAATCTATTCTATATTTTTAAATATTTTCTTTTTTTAGTGGTTTCCATGACTTACAAAGCATTTTTTTAATACCTAATTTGATTATCATGGATCTTGTGTTTAATGTACTTTATATCTACAAAGGTAAATTCATAATTACAATTTAATCCTATGTCTCCTCTCATATGACTTCTACATTGCTTCGATCTGACTATAGTATACTGCTTCAACTCATTTAATTTTAGCTTCCTTATTCTTAATATTAAAAAATAATTTTTTGTTACGTATGATTATTTACTTTAGTAATTCATAGTAGTGCCATATGATTTTTCATCTAGATGGAACAAATAGCTATTAAATATGCATTAATGAGCTCTATCCTTTTAAATATTATTTTTTAATATCTTTTACTTTTTTATTTTCCATGATTTTGATAAATTTCACAAGACATTTTTATTCATACTTGATTTGGTGATTGAAGATGTTAAACTAGATCTCTTTAGTAATTTTGAATTCAACTTTTCCCATAAAAATTATCTTTTTTGTTGAAATGTTTTTCTTTTATTTTATCATATTACTATGTATGCCTGACTCTCCTCTCAGTAACTTTTACTTATCTTTAAATTGTTCATATTATATTGCTTCAATTTCTACCATTTCAGATTTTATATATTTTTACTTAATATTGAGATATTTTTTATTATTAAACTCTTTTAAATTTGGGAATTAGTAGTAAATGGAAAAGTTGTTTAATTGAAAGGAAGCAAATTTTGTTCGACTTTCTTTCATTAGCTCTATTAAACTAAGTATTAATTTTTATATTTTAAAAAAAATTATTCTTGCAAGTTTTTGTTTAAAGTTTTACTTGTCCTTTTTTGGCAATCTAGGAGATAAAGCATGATCTTCCTAGTATGATATAATTCAACTTTCCTCAAAACTTTATCTAATTTTATTAAACAGTTTTCTTTGATTTGGTTCTCTAACTAAAAACTATATCTATTTTGTCATGTCACCCTCACATCAATTTGATTTTATTATCTTACATTAATAATTAATTATTTGTTATACTTATTTAATTTTCTTTTTCATGCAAATTACAAAGGAGTTTAATGAAGTTAAAAATAAACTTCATTAGACTCATCACTATGAAATATATTACAATGAAACACTAGTTTTGCTTTATTTTAAAATCATGTTCATTTCATTATATTTTATTAATTTAGTATATCTAATTCAATTTTATTTATATATTTTTTATAAAATTGAAATAATTATTTATTATTATTTATGTTAATATATTTTTAAAATTCTTGATAATTTTAGTCACACCCTAAATAAGTAAAAGTAAACCTTATTATACTTGTCTCAATCAGTGCTAACTAATTAATTTTCTAGTGTTTTGTCACAATTAATGAGATATTTTTATTCATACTAATTTCACTATAAAAAATGATGCACCAAATCTCCTTAAAATCTTACAAAGAAAGCTTTTTGCATAATTTATTATATTTGTGCTATGTAAATCCAAATCAACTCTTGTCTTATCTTTACATGGTTTTAATATTGGTTTGTAAGGTTTTTCAATTTATCTCATTCTATCATTAATACATATTTGCTTAAAATAAAAAATTAAATTATTATTATTATTTATGCTTATTTATTTTGACATTTAATAATTATTCTATATGAGATCCCATGGAGACAAAACAAATGCAGTTAGACTTGTCACAACAAACTCTACCAAAATAAATAGTTATTTTTATGCTTTTAAATGTTTTGTTTCCAAATTCTTTGTATCTTGTAATACAACTTTCCTATGCAATTCTTCTAATTTTCTCAAAGGTGTTTCTTTTAATTAGTTATATTACTATAAAATTCTAATTCTTAACTCATTTGACCTTCACATCATTTTGATTTATTTACAATAGCTTTCTTTAATTTATCTTTTTTTAGAGTTAATATATAATAACATATTATTAAAATAGTAATTTATTATTATTTTTACCCATTTAACATGGAAATTAATAGTAGGTCTAAGGACATTCATTGAGATGAAATAAATATCATTAAACTCATGTTGGTGAGCTCTATCTAATTTAATATACAATTATATATTTTTATGAAGAAGAATGTTACACACTTTCTCTTTAGCTTGTTGGAAAAGAACCTTATCACATTTTTTATCTAAATTTTGTTTGTTTTTTTATATTTTTATATAACTTTATAAATCTAAATCTCCTAATGTGTAGTTTTTACATTGCTTTTATTTGGTTATGTTGCATTGTATAAATTAATTTCGTTTTTGTTTTGATATACTCATATACTTAAAATTAAAAAAAATAATTTATTGTTATTATCTATGTTTGCTTACTTTCATATTTCATGACAATCACAAGTTATGTTTGATAAAGATCAAACAAATGCCATTGGACTTATCTCTTTGAGATCTATGTAACTTTATATTCATTTCTATAATTTAAAATATTTCATTTTTAAGCTTTGGCACATTTTATGGGGCATTTTAATTACTACATGATTTGATTATCGATTGAGTTACACTTGATCTTCCTAGCGTTTTGGAACATAACATTTTCATAAAAGTTATCTCATTTATTCAAAGTTTTTTGCATCAATTTTGTTACATTATTATGAAACTCTAAATTTTGAGTGGTGTGACCATTAGATTAGTTTGATTTGGATATGTTATTTTACTTGAATTATGGTCATTTTTTGTTTAAAATATATTAACATATTGTTAAAAAAACTTTTGTTATTATTTATTTTATTTACCTTGGTGATTCATAGTAATTCTAAAGAGGGTCATATTTAAAAAAACAAATTTTATTTGACTCTACTTGACAAGATCTATTAAATTAAATTTTTTATTTTTTAAATGATATTATTTTTATTTTTAGCATGCTTTTTGAGATATTTTGATTCTTACTTTATTTTATGAATGAGCTTATTATACTCGATCTCCTTGACTGCTTGGAATGCTACTATTTAGCAAATTTTATCTTATTTTTTGTAAATTTGTCAATTTGATTTGTTTATATTGTTAGTAAACTATAATTTGCCTCTCTCACAAGCTTTACATTGCTTTAATTTGGTTATATTAGACTTGTTCAATTTAACTAACTTCACCTTTAATATATATTCACTTAGTATTAAAATAATAATTTTTTATGTTTAAATTTTTTTACTTCATAATTCTAAGTAATTCCAAAAGATGTTTGATCAAGAGAAAAGATGCATCATTTTACTCATTTAAGGTTTTATCATGTCTTTTAAGATAGATTAATTTGTGCTTGATAGGATGATCATTGAAGTTGCACTAAATGTTGTCAGCGTCTTGGAGTTAAACTTTTGTACACATTTTATCTCATTTTCCTTAAATTTGTTTATTTGGATTTTTTATATTACCAAATAACTTAAAAGATCTATGAGATCATTATGTTATTTTGCTTTGATTTACATATATTTCTTTAATTTGACTTATTTTACATTAAATTTGTCTTTAAATTATATTAAAATAATATTATAATATTATTTATGACTATTTAATTTTAGAATTTATAGTATTCTAAAAGTGGTTCAATGAGATGAAACCAATATTATAGAACTTATCTCAATGTACTCTACCAAATTAAATATTATTTTTATATTTTTAAAACTTTCATTTCTTGGATCTCTACATGTTTTATTAGGAATTTGTTATGCAAGTAATTTGACTATAGAAAATGTTAAACTCGATATCCTCAGCATTTTGGAATGTGACTTTCCTACACAATTTGTCTCATTTCATCGAATTGTTTTGTTCTACTTCAAATATTATGAAACCCTAACACCCCATTAATGTGACCTTCATATCACTTTAAATTTGTTATGTTATATTATATTATATTATATTATATTAATTTATCCACTTTCAACTTTATTATATATTTACTTAATATTAAAATATTAATTTATTATTATTTAAATTTATTTATTATAGAAGGTTATAGTAATTCCAATTATGGCCTCATCAAGATGGAAGAAATGTCCTCAAACACATCTTGACAACCTCTTTCCAATTAAATATTTATTTCTATATTTTTAAATAGTTTTTAGTGTTTTGGTAATTTTATAGTGCATTTCAATTCATACTTGATTTTTTGAGTGAACATGTTACACTTGATTTTCTTAGTATCGTGGATGGCAAATTTGTTGTACATTTTATCTTATTCTTTAAATGTTTCTCCTTAAATTGAGTATATTAATAAGAAACTCTAATCCTCTATTAATGTAGCAATTACAACTCTTTGATTTATCCATATTATATAACTTTATTTTATCTTATTTAAACTTAATATATATTTACTTAATATTAAATTAATTATTTATTATTATTTAGCCATATTTAACTTGTTAATTTTTAGTTATTCTAATTGAGATATGATAGTGATGAAATAAATGTAGTTTGATTAATCTCCATAAGATCTATCCAATTAAATAATTTTTATAATTTTTTTCATTTTCAAATATTTTGGCTCTCTTTAATAAAATTTGAACTCATATGAGATTACATGATCGAATATGTTACATTCAATTTATTTAGTATCGACAAATAGAAATTTTTTTATTCATTTTATCTCATTTCTTCAACATTTTTACCAAGATTTGGTAATATAACATGTCTTCTTATCTCGTGTGAACTTGACATCTCTTCTATTTTAAATATGATTTTCACAACATTTTCATTATATCTTATCCAGTGTGACATTACATTTGTTTGATTTTGTTATATTATATTTTTTTTATATTTCCATTGTAATATATAGCTAACTAATGTTAAAATAATAACTCGTTATTTTTTATGCTTATTTTCTTGGCTAATTTTAAATAATTCATAACATGCTTCATTCGACTTGAAATAGACATCACTTTACACACCTTAATGAACTCTTTCCAATGAAATGTTTTACTTTATTTTTAAATATTTTATTTTCTAGGGTTATTATGCTTTATGAGATGTTATGATCTGTGCCTTATTTGACAATTGAGTATATTACATTAAATATCCTTAGTACCTTAGAATGTAACTTTTTAGTAATAATAACTAATTTCCTCAAAATTTTACTTTAACTTTGGTATTTTTATTATGAAACTCTAATTCTCTTATCTAACCTTTAGATTGCTTTCCTTTTGTTATATGAAAAAAAATTAATTTATCTCATTTTAACTTTAATGTATTTTTTTATTATTAAAATAAAATATTATTGTTTTAATTTATCTATATACTTAGAATTTCAAAACAAGCTGAAATGAAAATAAAATAAATGCCATTAGACTCATCTCGACATACTCTATGTATATATATATATATATAGTTTTAGTATTTTAGCATACTTTATGAGAGTTTTCAATTCTTACTTTATTTGATAATTGAGGATATCATACTTCATCTCTTTATTATATTAGAATGCAACTTTCTCACATAATTTGTCTGTTTTTTTCAAATTATTTTGCTTCGATTTGGTTAATTTATTATGTAACCTATAATCACATCACATGTGACCTTTACAACACTTTGACTTAGACATACTCAATTACCTCCATAGATATCATTTGAATTTTAATAAAAACTTAATATTAAAAAATAATTTATTATTCTTTATCTTTATTTACTTTAGTAATTTATAGAAATTCTAAACGAGGTCTATTGAAGAGGAAACAATCATCATTACATATATCATGATGTGATCTATCCAATTAAATATTAAATTTTTTATTTTAAAATATTTATTTTTTACTATTTAAGGTTGTTTTGTCAAAAATTTTGATTCTTACCAAATTTGACAATTAAGGATGTTACACTCGGTCTTCTTAAATTCTTAATGTTTGACTTTATCATTTTATTTTCCCATTTTTTAAATTTTTAACTTTGATTTTGTTTTAGTACTATTCAACTACACATCTTAGCATGTCTGATCTTTACATTTATTTGGCTTTTTTATGCCATATTACTTCAATTTGTCTTATTCTATTGTCAATATATATATTAACTTATTATTAAAATAATACATATTTTTTTTCTTATTTAGTACTTTATTTATTTATTATTCATCATGATGTGTGATTAAGACAAAAAAACACTAAGAGGATGAACTCGTTAAGCTTTATTAAATTGAATGTTTAATTTTATAATTTTTTTCAACATTTTATTTTCCATTATTTTGACAGCGTTTAAGAAACATTCTGATTCATTTTTAACATAATGATTTTGTATACAACATTGGATCTTTGTAGTATCACGCATTTTAACTTTCTTATATAATTTATTTCATTTTTTTAATCTAGTGCTTTTATTTGATTTGTTACTTTGTAAATATAAATTAACTATCATGTAACCTTCACAACACTTTAACTTAGTTATATTAGATTTCTTCAATTGATTTTATTTTATTTTTAATATATTTTTACTTGATATTTAAAAAAATAATTCATTACAATGTATGATTTTTTATTTTAGTAATTTATACTAATTTTAAATGAGGTCTAATGTAGAAGAAAACATTATCTTTTATATCATCATGATGATCTCAATCTAATTAAATATTTATTTCTATATTTCTAAAAATTTATTTTTTATATTATTTTATTTTTTACATGGAATTTAGATAAGTACCTAATTTGATGATCATGGAAGCTACGCTAAATCTACTTAGAGAATGTAATGTTCTCAAAACAATTTCTTTCATTTCCTCAAACATTTCTCTTTGATATGATTATATTGTTAAGAAACTCTATTTCTTCTGAATTCATATCAATTTTAGTTGGTTAAAATACAAATCTCGAATTTTTCTCGTTTTAGATTTATTATATCATTATGCAACATTAAAATAATAACGTATTACTCGTTATGCTTATTTTTTCTTTAATTCAAAATAATTTATTTGTAATCTTATCAAGAAAAAACAAATGTCATTGGAGTTGTCTCGATGAGCTCTATCTTAGTTAAATATTCACGTCTATATTTTTAGGTATTATATTTTGTATAGCTTTTGCATAACTTACTACACATTTCGATTCATACTAGGTTTGATGGTCAAGAATGATACACTTGATGTCGTCAACATATTGTAGTACATCTTTTCTTTAAAGTTTATCTTATTTATTCAAATATTTTTTTATTGGTAATATTAGTATATAACTCCAAATCTGATATAATGTCACTTATATATTGCATTACTTTGGTAATATTTCATTGCTTCATTTTATCTAAATTTAAATTTAATACAAGTTTTCATAACATTAAAATAATAATTTATATTAATTAACGATAAGTTATTTTTATAATTCAAAGTAATTACCAATGTTGACCGATTAAAACCAAACAAATGCCATTGGACTCAATCTCGATGACCTCTAGCCTAGTAAATATTCATTTTTTTAAATATTTTGTTTTCTTATGTTTTAACTGAAGTTAGAAGACATTTTAATTTCAAGAATGACTTAATGATCAAGAAAGCTATACTCTATCTAGACGGTATGATGGAGTGCAACTTTCCCATATAATTTATTAACTATTTCAAATATTTTTGCTTTAATCTCCTTAATTAAAAAATAATATGCTGTTTTTCATTTTTGTTATTTACTTTGTATGTCAAAGTTATTCAAAACGAAGTCCTGTTAAGACAAATAAACATCATTGGGATTCTCTCGATGTAATCAAACTAGACGTTATATAATAAGAAATCTCCTAGCTTTTGGTTTGAAGGAAGCTCTTATCTTCTTAAAGCTACAAGAGAAAGTAAGAGGGTGTGGGTTAAAGTTTAACAAGGAATACTCAGGTCATGCTATAAATTAAACATTTAGGGATAAGGTAAAATTATCAGCTTATATAAATAATTTATAATCAATACTATGTTTAAGAAAATATTCAAGAACATTAGAAATAGTTATAAATTGTACTATAATGGTGCCATAGTATTCTCTAATCCAAATGACATAAGTTCATGAAACATTATTTTTAAAAAAATTTAAAGGAGGCTTCTCAAATCCTTATTATATGTATAATCATAATATTAATCATGCATTAAATTAAAATATGATCTAAATGCCTCACCTGTGAGCTCATACTACCTCCAAGAACACCCAAAAACCATGACACAAGGTTTCGTGGTCTTGTCTTTTCACATGGTTATTCTCTCCCCAATAAGGAAGTCTAATCACATGCTCTAACATATAGTGCTCTAGGTATCAACAATAAGGAAGTTGTAAGTATTGTAGTCTTATCACATGATCTGACACTTTCCAAAATGTAAGTTCAATTGTAGGGTCAAGCCCTATGGGGCCTTAGGAGTCTAAAATAAGTTGCAGCATGCCATCATCATATGTTTAACCACATCTACATTCTTTGGTGAAGTCTATAGTAGGTTTGTGAAACTTCACAACCAAATATGATCTTGCATATTTTGTAATCAATAAAATACCACTGTTGTACTGAACCATAACATATAATCTTGCGCATTAAATAATTAATTAAATTTTGGTATGACACTAAGCCACTCCATATATTCCAACACATTCCAAAATTAATAGAATGCCCTTATGGCAATTAGCCACAACATATAATCTAGTATATAGCCATATTAATGTATTGTAGGAATGGTTATCGCCCTATAAATATAATTTAGTGGGAGCCACATAATCAAACATGCTAATGGGTAGCCAATGCATTTAAACCCTTTAGTCCACTACATTCCTAATCATGTTATCATCATGTTTGTCTATCATTAAATTATTACTCCAAAGTATCATCATATCAAATTTAAGATGGCAAGCAACATTTTGTTAACCCCTAATCTATTATTTGGATTAAATTAAGTTTTCTTGAAGTGTCAAGTTAGCTATCCAGTTATCTAAAGGTTTCTTAGCAAGATCATAATTCAAATACCTTGTGATTATAAGGTTTTCTTGCTAACCATAGTTATCTTTTTGGACATTTTAGGGTGTTCATCCATACCCTCAACACAACAATTAAGATTTACCAACAATTAGGTATAGTACCTTAAGGTTATCTTCAAACATCTATTTAAATTTTGGTCAACATAAAAAATCTAGATAACATGACTGTAATTAATATTTGCCACTTTCCTTTGATCTTTTTTGGCATCTTCTCAAGGTTCTTCTCACTAATTAAAGAAATGGCTTGACCTTACACTCAAGATAAAAAATCTCAACTTCATCCTTTGGTAACATTTTTGAGGTCATGTTCATTCTTTGAAATCATGGTTCAAATAATATCCTTTAGTGACTCTACATTTTGTAGGCAAACTTAAGTAGTTGCAACATTTCGAAGGAACTATCTAAATAGAATAAAATCCCAAACATTATCTAAGTTATTCAACATATGGCTTAATTGTTGAAACATGACTAGTCATGATCTTAAACAATTAATCAAAATTATGCCTCATATGTGGCAAACAATTATGTGACTAAGTAGCCCATTTATTGAACCTATCACCATTGTAAAAAATAAGCTCTCTATCTCAACTTACCTTCATCAAATGTTTTAGCATGAGCCTCACTAGTGTAACACCATAATGACGGCATGCTCATGGATAAAAAAGTATTTTCTTTCAAACCAATGCTTGTTCCTTAAATAAGGTAACCAAGAGTTTCCTATAAACCCTACGTGTTATATCTTGATACTATTTTGTTTTCTCAAAACATTAACACTATTATCTAGGTACCTTGTGGTTTTATTTAAACCATAAATGACCAATTTTAGTTAATTAGTGTTTCATCTATAGCAAAAATTTGTTTCTTTATTATATCATGGAGTTTCCTATAAATCTAAAATGGCTTACTTAGGGTACTATAAGGTTTAATATAATCATTAAATGTCTTATCTAATGTTCCTAATAGTTTATCTATCTCTTTAAAGAGCCTACCAACTTAGCCAAAATAGTTAACCCAGTTGTAAAGTTTGAAAGTTGACCTTGCTTATTTCCATAGTTATCTTTTTTTAGAAAAATATCAATAATATATTATTAAATAAAAATGAGTTACAATTCGATGCAAAACTTTACATTGTTACATTTTGTAAGTAGCCACGTGGTCATACATGAAGAGATCATTGATTGTGGTTGTTCTATGGATTTGTGTGTTGCAAAGGAAGAAATTTAGTAATAATCAATGTATTGAATTAGATGCTCATCCACTACAACTTGAACCCTTATATAACTTTGGCTTGCATGTTCAGCCTTATATTTCAAAATTTGTTGGTAATGCTACTATTCTTGTGAGATGCTTAGTCGCATTGTTTCCCTCTAGGTAAATATGGCTCTAATATATTATAAGAGAATTAATTTTTTTTCTAAATATTCAATAAAATGTTGGTAATAGTCCATGGTATCTTCCACTAATCTTGTGTCATTTTGAGCATCACATTTCAATTCAATAAAACGATGATCAAGTGAACTTGGCTTGCGTTAGAACTTTTTAGCCCCAAAATAAATGATATTGCATGTAATTGCAATTGTGATTCTATGCTGGTTGCAAAATAGAAGGATTCTAGAATTCCACCATTATGGTTTTGGATAGTTTCACTATAGATTGTACATTCCATTTTATAATTAATATAAGTTCATATATTTACCTTCATTCTATTGTTTTTTGAAATGAAATAGTTTATCAATTTCTAGTTATTGTGCTTCATCAACAGGTAGGGTGTCTAATCTAAGCTAAATGAATAATAGGTCTTCCTAAAATTGTATGAGTGAAATAATATTAAAGATGAAGATGATAATAATGGTGTTATATATAATTGTCATTACCTACTAATTAACTTCTTCATTCATTTTTTAATTCAATAATTTTTATATGTTTTGACATCTATTGAGTGATAGAATTGTAATAACTGCTCTTTTAATGAAGTGGTTTTCGCCTTATTTTCAAAACTGTGTAATAGCACAATTAAGCTATTTGTATTTTTTGCTAAATTTTAAGAGAGATCGCAAAGGTAAGCCAAACTATTTTTGCCTTTCTACAATGGACAAATAGATGATCAAATTAATCCTCATTCAAGTTGTTGTGACATATAGAGGCTAGCTAAAAGTTATCCTTAATTTGTTAAGAAATGTAAGGATAATTTTAGTATAATCCACATATGAAAGGAGTTTTGCATCAAATATTTATTATTATATATCTCTTTTTGTGATTTGTGAATGTGTTTTTTCTCTTGATTGTTCTCTGGACTAACTACATACAAAGTTTCCATTGACAATTTGAGTCCAATTGTATGTGCCTTTTGTATTGCATTGTTGAGTGTGTTTTTAATCAAACTCCTTAATACTTTCAATTCACATCAAAGAGTTTTATTTATTTTCTTTTCTTTTCGAAATAATATATTTGTTTTTTATGTTATTTGAGCATAGTGAATTGTTTAATTATAGTTTCTAGTTTAATTTTTTTAGAATGTAATCAAATTTTGTTATAACTTTTTTAGGCCCAAAACATTTTTGTTCATTGGTGGCTAATATTTTATCTTTTCGTCTAGCTAAATTTATGCCTATTTTTAAAGTTACCCTACAAGAACGTAATCATGGACTTTTTACTCTATGCAATTTGTGGATGAGTTGATTAATTGCCAATAAAGAAAATATTGAGTTTAAGGTAAACAAAAATTTCATCAATATTAGTTTTCCCCTCATTGTAATTAGTTTTTTCTTCCAAATGCTTCTCAAAACATGTTAAGCAGTGAATGTATAATTTACATGATTTTTAGGTCACCTCTATGGTAGATTATGATATCTACATATCCAAGATGCATAACTATAGGACATCCTTTGCGTTGAGTGTAATGCACTACTTTACCACAATTAATAAGTTTTTTCAATTCTTAATTTAAGACATGCATTATTAAAACGAATAATTTTTGCAAGATAAGGTTTCCTTGTTTGAGCACCTTCATACCATGAAGAAACCGTTAGGCATACAATTCTTATTATTGAAATCGAAGAGTTTTCTAGTACGTCTTCAATCATCTTATTGAATTGCTTCATAAAGTTTAACCTTGTATGAACATCATATAAGAAAAAAAGAAAGAAAATCAAAAGCACTTTTAAGATTTAATTTGACAGCATAGACACTTTTTTTGTATAGCAAAAAAATTAATTCATAGGCCAATAGAATATTGTTTATGATTTCTTTTCCAATAACAAAGCCCACTTTTTTCTTCAGAGATAAGCATTTCAAGAAAATTTTAAACACTGCTACCAACAATTTAGGGAATTTGTTTCTTTGTTGTGATTTACTAATAGCTAGTGAATAATTATCAATTTTACCCTTCTTATCAAGGAGCATTTTGCATTGAAAAATGTAGCCCCTCTAATTTCATTCATTGTGGTCCCCTTCATCAACAACCAGTTTTGTTCCTCTAAGATCAAACAAGAAGTAAAATTTAAGAGCTTCTCATAGTTTGTAATGTTAATACTTGATAACAATTACTAGAAGTTTTAAACTACAAAATCATGCATTTTTGCCCTTTTGGTATATGAAATTATTTTGTAGTCTTTTACCTAATTCATTTTTAGTTTTTCTCTTCTATCATTTCCATTGGATGTATGCAATGTTTTATCACGTTCTTCAAGCCATGTAATTCCTACACTTTGCTACTAATATTTTTCCTTGTTAACAATTTCTTACTTTAGGAAATCTTCAAGTAAATAGCTTTCTTTTTCCTTTTACTAGGTACTTGGATTGTTAGATTGTGTCAAAAATATAGCCAAACTTTAGTTTATTACATTCATTGAGAAAAACCATCAATATTTTTAGTTTAAAAGCATGGGAGAAAGTTAGTGCCCAATATTGTTTGCTAATTTGCATGAATATTCATTGCTTCAGAGACTTCTTCCAAAATCTAAATTGTCATAAAGTTGAGGCTTATTCATTTATGGAAAGAAGGGATGATGGGCCATCACCAGAACCTACATTTGATTAATAGATAATCTTACAACATTTTCCAAATCCCCCTACTCTTCTCTTTACCAAAAAAAATGGATGTGGGACTTAGAAAAAGGAGTTCCTTTACACTTCTTTGACTAATTTGATTTGACAATTCATGCATTCTTTCCCCTATGATGAAGAATGACACTTTAAATAGATGTAACTCCATTAAAATCAACTATTATATGGTACAACATGGTCATAATCTCTACAACATCAATAAGATTATTCTATGGTACCCTTCACTATACATTAGCACTTAGCATAAATGAAGATGCAATTCATAAATTTATTCTATAATGACCTATTTATTTGCAAATGGATTTGTTTTTCTTCATCATTAAATATTTGATAATTCAAATCACTCTTTCAAAACACACAAGTCTTGTTAGATTTACTGAATGTGTGGTTGTCAAAATTGAGCTTCAATGTTAGTTGAGGCTTTTTTTTCTATGCCACATTGGTTTGATTAAAGCAAGAAAGACTATTTTTTTAACTCTAACTAGGCATGTTAACTTCCTCACTAAGCATGTATTTGACGTTCTATGAATATTAAAAATAAGGATGCCCTTCAATGTGAGTCAATTGATCTACAATTTTAATGCCTTGGTTGTTTATGTGGGAACTCATTAGCTTCTTTAGTTTTTCCTAACATATTCTTTGTTTTCTCTTTAAACAATTTCTTAGAACATGGGTGAACCCTTCCTCCTTATATTGGAGTAGAACAAAAATCATAACCTGATCCTCTAACTTATCACCTAAATTTTTATGTTATTGATAATCAATTGTTTTCTAAATTTGTTGTGCGAAGCATCTAATTCAGACATAGAGGAAACTTGACTTCTTTTCCATTAAGATTTTTTAAGTTTGATGTAATCATTCACTAAATAATTCAAGGTTATGTGTGGCTAAATATCTATTAATTTAATTCATTGAACATTCTTTAGAGATTCCTTACCTAATGCTTAGTGTGATGAAGCCCTTATTTGTTCCCTCACTAATGTTGGATATTGCAACTAAGACTCAAAAGCTTCAAAAATAAGGTCCCTTTCTTACATGAGCTTAACAAATTATAGCTACACTTTAGCATTTTGGGCTATGTTATTAATCCAAACTGATTTTGTCATACACAATTCATCCATTATGATTGTAACTTTTGGAGGTTCTATAATAACTTGTTAATTTGAAGCCATTTTCATTTATTTGCATCATTAAGCCCAACAATGATAATGTAAATTATCATGTAGAATTGTTTTTTACCAAGTTAAATTTTCAAAGCTCTATAATACAAGCAACGATGACAATCTTTTACCTTGGTGACTCAAATTATGATGCCACTATTATACAAATAACCCACAACGAAGGAACTAAGAAAATGATTATATGAAAAACTGCTCTAATAGCTTCCTTGATTAAGTGCTTATGGAAAGCATTTCAAATAGCTTCCATTTCCAAATAGAATAAAAACACATTACAAATGTAGAATATTATTAAGGTCATTCAATGTGGCAAATTCTTAGCATTACATGAAACAATTAAAATGTTATCATCAATAAAATCAATGTTTTTTTCTCACCTTAAAACATTGCATAAAACCTTTGCTACATTATTCATTTCATGTAGGAATTAATCTACCAAAGTCATGAAATCCATATAGACATACTTTATTTAATATTTTATATCAAAATATTCACAATAGTGAGTATGAGTCTTAATTATAGTAAAATCTAAAAATTAGATAAGATAATTATGTATTTAATCATGATGTAATTAGATCCACACTATAACATGCAATAAAACAACAAAAGCACATTATTATGTCTCAATTATGGCAACAAAGTTTATCTTCAATATATCTAAATTTGATTCTCAGATAGAGAACATAAATATCACATTCAAAGCATGAATACCATTCTTATTGTTCCATTTCTACCAACCCTAAATTCTTGAATAAATAGAATTATGTTTCTTATGAAAGAAGTGTGGTATAACTCATCATAACCATATCTAAGAACTATCACACGAATTATTGATAAATTTTTCAATTATTACCTTCTGTATAGCAAGATTTGTTTCCATTGATGGGATACAAATGAATTGGATATTAGAATTGGTACAATTGATTTCTTGGTAGCACTCCAATACAAAAATGTTTGTCCTATGCAAACATTGTTTTATTTACTAAAAAGAAAAACCTAACCACCTTCTCTGAATTTGCCTCCAATCTATTTATGTGCATGCATCAAAAAACATTTCTCCAAATGGCTTGCTCAAGGTTGTAGTAATTTCTACACAAAGGGACTTCCGTAAAAAAGTTTGGTTTCACCAAGAGAAGATGCATTGAGTACAATTTCCTAACTACACAAGAAATTATCTGAATAATAAATAGAAAATTTAGTAGTCAGAATTATGTTATTGAAATTTACAATAAAAATGCCATCTCAATTTTCTTGGTTATTCCTACAAAAGTTATTATTACAATAACAATTTAATAGATAGCTTGTCCACCTATAATGATTAGCATTTATACATTTCATTCTAAAAAATCATTCATGGTTTCTATATTTTATTTTTCTAGGTTTCTATACTAGTGATCCATGGTAATCTAATATCCCCTGTATTGTTCATTTTTCTAAAAGAAACTTTCTAGTAAGTCCTTAATTAATTGCATTAGAACAATTGAGATGAAAAAATGTTCTTAGACTCATCTTGAATAGCTTTATCTGGTTCACTTTTCTTTTCATATTTTAAAGTACTTTATTTTTTATGATTTTGGCATGTTTTATAGACATTTTAATTTATACAAGATTTGATAAATGAGGATGTCACACACTATCTCCTTAGTTTCATGGAATACAACTTTCTTGTATAATTAATCTTATTTTCCCAATTGTTTTGGTTTTATTTGGATATTTAAATTTTAAACCCCAAATATTCATGTGTGTCCTTCATATAACTTTGATTTAGTTATATTACAATGCTTCAGTTTATCTTATTTTAGCCTCATTTTATATTAACTTAATATAAAAATCTTAGTTTACATCTATTTATGTTTATTTTCTTTAATAATTTGTACTATTTTCAATGACTATCTAACTAAGATAAAGCAAACATCATTAGACTATTCTAAATGTGCTTTATATAATTAAAAATTATTTTTAAAATTTTAAATGTTTTTAATATAGTTTTAACATACTTTATGAGGGTTTTTGATTGATACACAATTATGAATGGAACACTCGAACTCCTTAGTATCTTAGAATGAAATTTTTTGAAATATTTTATCATATGATTTCAAATTTTTTTTGTTGATTTGGTTATATAACAATGAAACTCTAATTTTTTTCTCATGTGAGTTTTGCATCACTTTGATTTGGTTAAATTAAATTTCTTAAGTTTATCTAATTTTTATTTAAATGGATACTCACTAAATATTAACATTAAAATTAAAATTATTAATCTTCGATTTTTTTAATAATTAGAAAAAATTGTAAACAAGGTCCCATGGAGACGAAATAAAGTCATTGAACTCATCTTTATTAGAGACATCAAATAAAACATTTACTTTCAAATTTTTAAATATTTTTGTTTTATTTGTTTTTTAATACATTATAAGAAAGTTTAATTTATAACACATTTGATAATTGATGATGTCACAAAAAATCTTTTTAATGTGCTAGAATACAAGCTTTTACAAGATTTATCTAAATTATTTAAGTTTCTTGCTTTAATTTTATTATATTTATAAGTAAATCTAATCTCTCTTTTATTCTTTTATATTATATTACTTCAATTTGCCTCATTTTCTCTTAAATTAATGCTTACATAATATTAAAATAACATTTATTTTGTTATTTTTATTTAATTACCCCTTTCATTTACAATATTCTAAAAGAGGTCAAAGTGGAAAGAAATACACGACATTGGGCTTGACCAATGGAGTATATGATCTTAAATGTCATTTTTATATTTTTTAAATATTTTTGTTTTCTAGGACTTTGACAAATTTCTATGTTATTTCAATTCATACCCGATTTTGGCAACTTTGTAGAACATTTTTTAAAAAATTTTGCTTTATATAATATTACTACGAAACATTAATTCTCTTTTTTATTAACTGATATATTGTTGTGATATAGTTAGACTACAATGCCTAAATGTATCTCATTTTTTAATATATTTTTTATTAGTTTTAAAAAAAATTTATTATTATTTTTGTTTTTTTGCTTTTGTAAGAAATAGTAATTCCAAATGAGGTCCATTAGAGACAAAAAATCTATTGAATTCATTTTGGCTGATTTGATCAGTTTCATATTTATTTTTATATTTATAAACATTTTATTTTTAATGGTTATGGAATGTTTTACAATATATGTTTTTATTCATAACTAGTTTAGTGATCAGTAATGTTATACTCAATCCTTTTAGTGTTGCCATTAAAATTTTTCATACAATTAATCTCATTTCTAAAACATGTTTTGCTTCAATTTAGTGATATTACTATGTAACTCTTAGACTCTACTAATGTGACATTTACATAATTTTGATTTAGTTATACAAAATTTCTTCCAAATGTTGTCCCATCAAGATGAAGAAATTATTAAACTTGGCTCATTATGCTCTTTGCGATTGATTACTCCTTTTCATATTTTTAAATATTTTATTTTTTAAGGTTTTAAAAAACTTTAGAGGACATTTTGGTTCATAATAGATTTGACGATCAATTATGTTACACATGATCATCTTAGTATTTTGGAATGCACTTTTCATAAGCAATTTATCTAATCTTTTTAAAAAAGTTATATCTTTGATTTGGTTATATTACTATGTAACTCTAAATCAACTCACGTGTTATCATTATATCACTTTGATTCGATAATATTAATTGTTTTAAACTCTACTCATTTTAGCTTTATTATTTATTTTTTTAATATTAAATAATAATAATTATTATTCATTCTTATTAACTTCATAAGTTAGTATTAATTCCAAACGTGTTCCAATTAGTACAAAAAACATCAATGGACTTGTTTTGATGAGCTTTATCAAATTTGATATCATTTTTACACTTTTAAATATTTTATGTTGTTTAATTTTGGTATACTTTCTAACAAATTTTGGCTTATGTCTTATTTCATGATTGAGAATGTTACAATTCATCTCTGTAGTTCTTAAAATGTAGCTTTCTTTTACATTTTATTTAATTTAATGAATGTTTTCACTTTAATTTTGTTATTGTCATAATTTAATTTTTAATCAAGGATTTCACACTCAATCTTCTTGGTGTCTTAGAATACAATTTTCTCACAAAACTTATCTTATTCGTTTTACTATTTGACTTTAATTTCATTGTATTATTATGAAACAATAAATCTCCTCTTATGTGACCATTACATTATTTTTATTTATTATTTACCTTTCCTAAATTTTTACCATTTTAGATTTAAAATATGTTTATTCAATATTAAAATAGAATTTATTATTAATTATCTTTAATTAATTTTTTTAATTTGTTGTAATTAAAAATGATGTCTAATCAGGACTAAACAAATATTGTTGGACTCAGCTCAACATGTTCTATTTAATTAACTATAAAGTTTTATGATTTTAAGTATTTTTATTTTTTATTCATACCTAATTTATGCTTGGGAAAATTACACTTCATTACAATAAGTATCGTGGAATGTAACTTTTGTACACAATTTATCTCATTTCTTAAATTTTTTTTCTTTGACTTTATAATATTACATTGGCTCAATGTCTCTCATTTAAACTTTGATATACATTTACTTAATATTAAAATAGTAACATAATATTATTTATTCTTATGTTTTTAGAAATTCATAACAATTTCAAACGAAGAGTAATTGAGTTAAATGAAACATTATTTGAGTCATGATGATGTGCTTTGTTGAATTAAATATAATTTTAATATTTAAACATATTTTTAATTCAAGTGTTTTGGCATATACTATTAGAACTTTCAAATCAAACCTAATTTGATGATTGAGAATGTCACAATCGGTCTCCCATGACATTTAACTCATTTCTTTGAAAATTTTACTTTAATATTATTATATTCTTCTAATACACTAAACTTACTCTCATGACACTTACACATAGATTTGATTGGATATTTTAATTTGTTCAATTTGAATCATTTTATTTTTAATTTATATTTACTTCATAACAAAATACTAGCTTATTATTCTTTCTACATTTTATAATTGGGAATACACAAAACCTCCCAATGAGGTCAATCCAAGGAGAAACAAACTTCATTGGGTTCATCTTGACAAGATTCATACAATATAATTATTAATTTTTATATTTTTTAAATAATCATTTTAGGGATTTGGAAAGTTTTATGAAACACTAAAGTTCGTAGTTGATTTGATGATTGAGAATGTTACACTCAACCTCTTTAGTATCTTAAATGCAACTTTCTTATGTGATTTAATTCATTTCTTCAAATTATTTGCTTTCATGTGGTTATATTTCTATGAAACTCTAATTTTACATTCATGTGACCCTTATATCAATCTTTTTTGTTGTATCACATTACACCAATTTATATTATTAAAACTTTAGCATATATTTAATTAACATTAAAAAGGTATTTATTATTTTCTATGTTTAATTACTTTGGTGTTCTATAGTAATTCCAATCATTATTCAATTAAGAATAGACTAATGTCTTTGAACTCATCTCAATATGGTCTATCTAATTAAGAATTCATTTTTGTAGGTATAAATACATATAACAATACATCACATCAAAGATAACCATTCTCATGTTCATTAAAGTACCTAAAAAAGTATCATAGCATGCTAAATAATAAAAGGTCAAACTTCAATTTAGCTAAACTTTCAATTCCATTGATGTTTTAGTTTTTGACCTAGAATGTAAGTATGTAATGAGCATTAAAACCCAACATGTAAATTTTTATTTTATAAAAAAATGAGATAAAATATGACAATAAGATAAGCTTTTAAAAGGCTAATAAATAATATTAATTAAGTGCTTGTTATAATCATTTGAACATGTATATAAAATAATTAAGGAGGAACATGATATTGAGTTATAAAAAGTTGTACAAACATGTAGGAGTGTATGATCAAAACATAGATATATATAAAAAAATCAACACACATAAAAGACATAAAATTAGAACTTCTATCTTTGTGCAAGCAAAAACATTCCTCTATCCACTATAGTTCATTTGACCATCTAAAATCCAATATCATTATGTCCTTCAAGAGTACTTTGAGTCCAATATTTTCTTTGCATTTTCATGTCTATTTTTTTCATGTCTACATTAAGAAAACAGCTTATATATTTCTTATCACATCATCTAATATTGCATCATAGCATCTATACAAGTTTATGGGTTTATCACAACATGTATGCCTCACAACAATAATTGATAATATGCCATGAAACAAAATATCAAACTAACATCGTAGCTTTTAAAAATGAATGTACTACTCTCCTTGAAGCAATTGCTACATTAAAATTTATTTTTTATTTTCTTATTTCAATTGAATGATTTTGTACCAGTTAAAAACAGCAAGAATTCTTTTATTGCTTAATATTGATAGGAATAACAATCATTAATCAGTCAATTCAATGTTACCTACATAAACCTCTTTTTGTTTGATTCAAGTGATTCCATTAATAGCCTTAGACAACTTTACTAAAAACACCTTCAAGCTTCTTCCTCTTATATTGGAAAATTTCTAATATTGGAGAAAAATGTTAAAGCATCACCCAATTTCTCCTCCTATGTTGTAAAGGTAAGAAAATACATAATAACTCATCGATTCTCCCTTCTTTATATCAAACAATTGTGAGCATATTACTCAACTGTAGTTGTAGGGCACAATTTAAGGAAAGAAATGTTTCAACATCGATTTAGATGAAAAATACTAAAAATCAATTGCCTGCAACTCCTCTTGAAGTAATAGAACGAAATTAAGTAAGATATCAAAGTCAATTATAGCTTTTCTAATTTCTTAGTGTCCTTCTTAGAACTGCTTTCTTTGTATTGAATTGAAGAGGATGGAAACAACAACAAAACCTCATGAGTCTCCAATCTTGGCCATAAAAGCTCCATACAGCTGCATAGTGGCATGGAAATGTGAAGAAAAAGCTAAGGAGGTCAACCACAAGCTTGAAGTTGAGGGCCCAAGGTGGCAAAGTGGTGTAGCAGTCATGGATGTTTCACACAACTTAATATCTTGGAATGCAATAACGAAGTGCAATCAAATGTTTTCTGCAAATGTTTTGCTTGGGTAATGTTATATTATTTTGTTTGAATTTATCTAATTTCAATTTTAATAAATATAGTTTTAATATTAAAATAGTAATAAATTATTATTTATATTTGTATACTTATCTCGATTAGCACTATCCTATTTAATATTAATTTTTTAATTTTTTAAAATATCTCATTAGAAAGAATTTTTTTTTTCATTTTTTTTCATTTTTTTTAATTTGTTCTTGATTTGACAATAAAGAATGTTTCTCTCAATTTTCGTAGTGTCTTGGAATACAACATTACTATAAAACATGTCTAATTTCTTAAGATTTTTGGCATTGATTTTTTTATTTGACTATGTAGCTCAATGTCTCCTCTTGTGCGACCTGTACATCAACTTGTTTTAGTAATATTACATTTCTTCTATTTATCTAATCTTAGCTTTGATAAATATTTACATATTCCAACTTGATTTGGTAAGATTTCCAAAGGCGATATCATCAATGATCTCTATATAATCTAATTTTCTCATCTGATTTTTAAATATCTAATTTTTTAAGATTTTTCAACCATCTATGAGACATTTTGATTTCTACATATTTTCATGACCAAGGATGTTACACTTGATCATCTTAATATTTTGTAACACAACTGTTCAAAGATATTTTGTCTTATTTTCTTAACATTGTTTTCTTGGATTTGGTTGTACTATCATAAAACTCGAATTCACTTCTTAGATGAACCTTGCATTATTTTGATATGGCAAAATTACATTGATTAAATCTATCTCATTTAAATTTCAATACATTTTTCTAGAATATTTAACTATCAATGATTTTTGTATAATTTGGTAATATGCAGTAATTCTAAATGATGTTCAATAGAATGAAAAATGTTTCATTGGGCTCATTTTGATGAACAATATCCATTAAAATACTCATATCAATATTTTTAAAATAATTTATTCATAATCGATTTTGTAAATTTTAAGAACCATTTTGATTTATTAAAAAATTATTAATCAATGAGTTGTACTTTATTGCATAAATATTTATTTATTTAGTTTAAATTTTTTTTTAATTTTTTTGGAATATCTACTTTTACAATTTTTAACAATTCTAAATGAGGTCTCATCAAGATGATATAGATGTTGCTAAACTCATCTCATTAAACAAAATCCCTTTTTATATTTATTTTCATATTTTTGTATATTTGTTTTGAAAGGTTTTTGTATGTTTTGTAAGACATTTTGATGGGAACTAATTTAATTATTGGGGATGTCACACATTTCTCTTCAGCATATTCGAATGCAACTTTCTCACATTGTCTTATTTTCTCAAATATTTTTCCTTGATTTGACTATATTACTATGCAATTCTAATTCTTTTGTTGTGTTACATTTATAATGCCAAAATTTCAATACATTTCATAGATTATATTTACCTTATTTTAAATTTAATATATATTGACTTAATAATAAAAAAATAACTTATTATTATTTATTCTTATTTACTCAAATTTTTTGCATTAATTATAATCGATTTTCAATTCTGATGAAGTAAATGATTTTGGTCACATTTTGATGAGCTCATCCAACTAAATATTCATTACTTTCTTTCTAAAAATTTCATCTTCTATTATTTTGCTTCTTTTTGAGACATTTCAATTACAACCTGATTTAATGATAGAGGATATTTTACTCAAAATCCCTTGTATCATGGATTATAACTTACCCATATATATTATCTTATTTCTTCTAAATTTTTATTTTTATTTTTTTGTCACCATGTGACTCTAAATCTCCTTTTATGTGACAATTATGCAACTTTCATTTTGTTTTATTACATTACTTCATTTATAGCTTCAATATATGTTTATGTAATATTAAAAAGTAATATATTACTGTTTGTGCTTATTTTGTTTGGATAATTTTGGTAATTCCAAATGAGTTCAGATTGATACCAAATAAAAGTAATTGAGCTTAGATAAAAATTCTTTATTTAATTAAAAATTAATTTCAATAGTTATTATTACTTTATTTTCTAATGTCTTGAGATGCTTTAAGAGACCATTTTATTTTGCTTGATTTGATAAATGATTATGTTATAATTTATCCCCAAAGTATCTTGAAAGTTCTCTATACAATTTACTTCATTTTTTAATATTTTAACTTCAATTTTGATATATTACTATGTAATTCTAAATCTTCTCTTATGTGATGCTAAATAATTTATTACTAATGGTGCTTATTTAGATTAGAAATTCATAACCTTGTGAAAGAGGAAACATAAAGATCAAATAAATATCATTACATTTGTCTCAATGAGCTCTATCATATTAAATAAGTATTTAAATATTTTTAAATATTTCATTTTTTAAGGTTTTGACTAGTTTTAAAATATATTTTGATTCATATCTAATTTTATTGCCTAACATGTTATGCATGAACTCTATATTATCTTGAAATGAAACTTTTAAGTATACTTTATATCATTTCGTCAAATTTTTTGCTTTGATTTTGTGACATTCATACCAATTAATAACTCTCGTTTTATGTTACATATTCTCAAATTTTGCTTTAGCTTAATGGGAGCATCACTTTGATTAGGCTATATTAAATTCATTCAAATTATCTCATTTTAGCCTTGTTATATATTTATTTAATATAAAAAGTAATTATTTTTTATAATTTAATTTTTAAAGTTTAGTAATTCATAGTTATTCTAAAAGTGCTCCCATCAAAGTAAAACAAACTATGTTTCACTCATCTCTATGAGTTCTATCTATTTAGATACTCTTTAAATTCTGAAATATATTTATTTCTAAGAATTTAGGATGTCTATGACACATTTCAATTAATATCTAATTTAAAAAACAATGATTGTACGTTCGATCTCCTTAGTATTTTAGAATGCATATTCCATAAAAAATTTATTTTGTTTCCCCAAAAGTTTCACTTCAATTTTGTTATTTTGTTAAATAACAAACATCTTCTCTATGGTGACCCTTACATCGATTAAACATCAATATGTTATATTGCTTCATTATGTCGTATTTCATCTTTGATATATATTTGATTTATATTCTAATAATAGTTTTTTATTATTTATGCATACTTTGATAATGCATAGTTATTTTTAACAAGGTTCGATTGAGGTGAAACAAGCATTGTTGAAAATATGTCGATGAGCTTGATATAGATTAATTTTTTTATATTTTATTATAAGTTTTTCCTTATAAGTTTTACATACTTTATGATGCAATTCTATTTGTACCTTATTTGATGATTGAAGATGTTACTCTTAATCTCCATAGTATCTTAGAATAAAATTTTCCTTAATAATTTATCTCATTTCTTCAAATTTTTACTTTATTTTTGCTTTACTACTATTAAATAAAAATTCTTCTCATGTGATGGTAAATTCATATTAATTACGATATGTTAAATTGCTTCAACTTTTATCATTTTAGTTTTATAATATATTTAATTAATATTAAAAAAATATTTTTAATATTTAATGTCTTTTTAATTTTGTGATTCATATTAACTATAATGGTGGTCCAATCAAACTACAATAAGTTTACTTAGAGTAGTATTGACGAGCTCTATCCAAGTTGATATTCCTTTTAAATTTTTTTAGATTTTGTTTTCTAAGCATTTGGTATGCTTTATGAGATACATCAATTCATACCTGATTTGACAATAAAAGATATTATGCTCAATCTTCTTAGCAGCTTGGAAACTAACTTTTTTATATAATTTATCTAATTTATTCAACCTTTTTTCTTTGATATTGTTATAATGTTATGCAACTCTAAATTTTCTCTAACTTCACCTTTCATTTTCTTTCATTTGGTGACATTACATTGCCTTAGATAATCTTATTTAAACTTTAATATATACTTACTTAATGATTGAAAATATCTTAATTAACTATTCATTTTTAAAATTTAAAATATTTTATTTTATGGGATTTTGTTAAGTTTATGAGACATTTTACATTGTAACAGATTTAATGGTTAAGGATATTGCACTTTTTCTATGTAGTATCAAGGAAAAAAGACATTCTCTTTTGATTTATGTCATTTTTCTAAAGTATTCAATTTGTTTTGGTTGTGTTACTATTAACCAAAAATCTTCTCACGTGGGTCCCCCACAATATTTAGATTTTGTTAAATTGCATTACTTCAATTTATCTCTTTTTAGTTGTGATATATATATATATATATATATATATATTTCCTTGACATCAAAATAATAATTCATCATTACCTATTATAATTACTTTGACAATTTGTAGAAATTAAAATGAGCTCTGGTTGAGAAATAATAAATATCATTGGAGTCTTTTTCACGAGCTCTATCAAATAAGCTCATGCTTCACTTTATGATTTTTTAGCATTTTTTTGTTGTATGAAATAGTTTGACTCATACTAGATTTCACAATCAAGGTTGTTACACTCGATGTTCTCACTATCTTCAATTGAGAAAATTATTTACAAGTTATCTCATTTCATAAAATGTTTTTGTACAAATTATTTGTTTTACTATGAAACTCTATTTCTCTATAGCTTTGTCATTCATGGTCCTCAATTTTGTTAAAATACATTGCTTCTAGTTATGTTATTGATTCTTTAATATATATTTCTGTAATTAGTTTTATTTCTTTTTATCACATCGCTTTGATTTTTCAACGATGAGCTCTATCTAATTTATTGTTTATTGATTTAATTTTTAAATATTTTAGACCCTATGGCTTTACTTAACTTTGTAAGACATTTTCTGTTATCTATGATATAAGGATTGAGGATATTATACTTGATCTACTTAACAACATGGAATGCAACTCTCTTCTATAATTCTCTTCAAATCTTTTGTTTGCATTTTGTTATATTATTTGCTTCAATTTTTCTCATTTATTGTTATACATATATATTTTTAAATTAAAATGATAATTTATTTTTATTACTTATGCTTCTTTACTTTTTGTAATTTACCAAAATTCCAATCAAGGTTCTACTAAGACAAAAACTTTCAAATTAAATGATTAATTTTATATTTTTTATTATTTTAGTATTTAGAGTTTTGGCATACTTTATTGACATTTTGACAATAAAAAATGTTACATTCAATCTTTTTAAAGCCTTGGAGTACAACTTTATTGCAAATTTTATCTCATTTATTCAAATTTTAGTTTTATTTTGGTTATATTTTGATATAACACTAAACCTCCTTTTCTGTGACAATTAGATAACTTTAATTTGGTTATATTATATTGCTCTAATTTATCCATTCTCAGTTATAATATATATTTTTAACACAAAAATAATATTTTATCATTAATGATGATTATTTATTTTTGTAATTTATATTAAGTCCAAAAAAGGTCTAAGGTAGCTAAAAAACATATCGTTGGGCTAAAAAATTGATGAGCTTTATCTAATTAAATATTTATTTTTTAATTTAAATATTTTATTTTCTTGTTATTTTTACACTTTATGAGATTTTTTATTCTTAGATGATAAGATGATCATGGATGTTATATATAATCTTCTTAATAACATGTAATATAATTTTCCTGCATAATTTATCTTAACTTTTCAAATTGTTTGCATTGAACGAGTTATAATGTAAAGAATCTCTCATTTCCCTCCTATGTGCCCTTTACATCAGTTTTATTTAGTTATTTAATATTACTTTAATTTACCTTATTTTATCTTAATTACTAATTTTATCAGTATTAAAATAAAAATTAATTATTATTTAGGCAATTTGAAATAGAAATTTCATTGTAATTCTTAATGGCAATCGATCGAGATGAAACAAACATCATTGAATTGATGTCAATAAGCTCTATTAACCTAAATAGTGATTTTTTAAAATATTTTATTTTCTTAGGCTTTTACATGTTTTGAGACACTTTCATCTATTCTATTTTTTAAGAATTAAGGATATTATACTAAATCTTTTTAGTATCTTAAATGTAAATAGTTTCATATAATTTATTTTATTCTTTTAAATTTTGTTCTATGATTTAAATCGAGAAAAAGCAAACATCATTACATGCATGTCAATGAGCTATATATATTGAAATAGTAACATTTTATGAGATATTTTGATTCAAATGAGATTTAATGGTATAGGATGTTGTAGTTGATTCCCTTAGCATAATGGAGTGAACCTTTCTCATACAATTTGGCTCATTTCTTCAATTCTTTTGTAGCTATTTTGTTATATTTCTACGTAACTCTATATCTTTTCTTATGTAACCTTCATATTACTTTTATTTTGTTTTATTAAATTGAATAAATGT
Organism: Vanilla planifolia; assembly: GCA_023846275.1. Taxonomy (NCBI): domain Eukaryota; kingdom Viridiplantae; phylum Streptophyta; class Magnoliopsida; order Asparagales; family Orchidaceae; genus Vanilla; species Vanilla planifolia. Next base: position 3,558,093 of record JAIUJO010000022.1, read on the forward strand.
ATCTTTTTTAATTTAATAAATATTTATTTAGCATTAAAATTGAATTTTTTTGTTAGTGCTTATTTAGTTTTGTAATTTTGTCAAAATTAAAATACATTCAAATAAGATTAAACTATGATTATTAGATTTGTCACAATGACCAATATTCACTTAAATATTCCTAATGCTTTTGTATGCATAAAACGTCTTTTTGATTCGTAGTTGATTATATGATTGAGGATGTGACGCACAATCTCATTAGAATCTTAGAGTGTAACATTGTATACATTTTTCTCATTTGTTGAAATATTTCATTTCAATTGGTTATTCTACCACGTAACTCCAATTCTACTCTTATGTGAGCTTTATATTATATTGATCTTGTTGTATTATATTACACCAATTTTTTAAATTTCATATTTAATGCATAGTAACTTTATTTTAGAAAAATATTTTTTATACATGTTAATTTTAATAAATTGTTGTAATTAAAAAAGAGCTCTCAATTAGAAGAAAAAAATTTATTGTATTTTCTTTATGAGCTTCAAGCAACTGAGTATCCTTTTTTATTATTTCAAATATTTATTTTCAAGGATATTAGAATACATTATAAGGCATTTTAACTTAGCTAATTTATCTATTGATGACATTACAGACAATTGCCTTAATATTTGGAATGTAAATTTCTTATGTAACTTATGTAAATTCTTCAAATTATTTCTTTTACTGTGTTACAGTCTACGTAACTACAATCTCCTCTCGTGTGATAATTATATATGAATCTCCTCCCTTGTGACATTTACATCACTTTGAATTTGTTCAACTAAACTACTTCAATTTATTTAATGTCTAGTACAATGTATATTTACTTAAAATTAAATAAATAGTTTAGTATTATTTGTCATTTGTTATTTTAGTAATTCATCTTAATTCAAAGGAAGGTCTAATTGAGATGATATAAGCATCATTAGACCATTCTTGAAAAGTACAATCTGGTTAAATATGAATTTATATATTTTGATTTTTCTAATTTTTTAAAGTTTTAGCATGATTTGTGAATCATTTTAGTTTATACCTTATTCAACAATTGAGGATGTTACAATAAAACACTTTAGTAAATGGGAATGCAACCTTTTGCTACAATTTATCCCATTTATTAGTTTTTTTAATTAGGCTATATGTCTATGGTTCTATAAATCATCTTTGGAAGGACCTAATGCTTTAATTTGATTAAATTACATTACTTCATTTTATCTTTATTATATATGTATATATAGCTACCATTAAAATAATAATTTATTATTATTTATTTTTATTTGCTTTTCCCTCATCTTAACTAGCTCCATTGAAATATTTTGGCTTCAATTTATGATCTCTAAGTGTTTTGGCAAGCTTTACATGATAATTTGATTCATACCAAGATTAACGATTGAGGTTGTTAGAATCGATCTCATTAGTATGGTTGATTAAAAGTATTACGTACAATTTAACCCATTTACTCATATTTCATGTATTAATTTGGACATATTACGATGAAACTCTATTTCTCCTTCCATTTTCCATTTACATCAACGTGATTTGGTTATACTGCATTAACTTAATTTATCTCATTTATTCTTTAACATAAGTTAATTTTTGTTTACTTAATTTTTAGTGCATTGCTTTATTTTTGTCTCGACAAACATTATGAAATTAAATATTTACTCATTTCGTTTTAAAATATTTTATATTCTAGGGTTTTCATATACTTTATAATGCATTTTAATTTGTAGCTAATTTGACGATGAAGAATTTTATACCTGATCTCTTTAGTAACTTGAAAAAAAACTTTCTTAGACAATTTATCTCATTTATTCAAATCTTTCATTTTGATTTTAGTTATATTTCATTAATTTATTTTAACTCATTTAATTTTTGATATATATATATTTTTAAAATTAAATTTAAAATTAATTTTCTAAACTTAGCCTTCTTTATCTTTTAATTTCACAAAAATTGCAATCAACGTCTTATCGTGACGAAAAGAATTTCAATGGACTAACTTGAAAAGCTCAATCAAATGAATTTTTATTAATTAGTATTTTGATGAACTTTAGAAGCCATTTGAGTTCCTACATGTTTTGGTAAATAAGTTCTTAAACTCGACCTTTTTATTACCTTAGATTACAACATTAATGTATAATATATATCATTTCTTCTAATTTTCATTTTAATTTGATTACATTACTATGTAACACAAATTTTTCTCTTATGTGGCAATTACATCCCTTTAATTTTGTTTACTAATACTACAATTTATCAAATTTTAACATTAAAATATATTTTATTGATATTAAAATAATGACTTAGTTTTAATTCTAGTTATTCTATAAGTAATTTGTAGTAATTCTAAATATGTTTTGATTTAGATGAAAAAATGTTAGTACTCTCATCTCAACAAACCCTATCTAATTAAATATTCATTTTTTATATTTTTTAATATTATATTTTGTAGGGTTAAAGCATTTTCTATGAAACTGTTTTATTGATAAATGATAAGACAATCAATGATATTACACAATCTCTGTAATTACATGGAATACATTTTCTCTTATAATTTATCCTATTTCCTTTGATTTTTCTCAATAAATTGGTTACTACACCATGAAAATTTAATACACCTCTCATTTGACATTTACATAATTTTGATATAGTTTTTTTGTATTGCATTAATTTATCTTATTTTAACATTATTATGTATTTACTTCATATTAAAGTAATAATCAATTATTATTTGGGCTTTTTTGTTAGAATTTTATGTAAATTCTAAACAATGACAAATAAAAAAAACAAACATCATTAACTTTTCTTGATGAACACTATGTAATTAATAATTTATTTTTTAAAAGTCATATCGTTTAGAGTTTTTACAAGGATATTTTGATTTGTAACTTATTTGATGATCGATGATGTTGCCCTCATTGTTTTTAGTGCCTTTTAATATAATTTTCTTGTATAACTTATTTGACTTCAAATTTTTCTCTTTGTTTTAGTTATGTTAAAATGAGACTCTAAATCTAATCTCTTATGACCATTTCATTGGATTCATTTGCCTACAATATACAAGTCAAATTACCTCATGTTTATTCAATCAATAATTAAATGTAATAAAAAAGTAGTTTATCGTTTTGCTTGCCTATTTTTTGGTAATTTAGTTATAAAATCAAATGAGATTTGATAGAAACAAAAAATATCACTGGACCATTCTAAGCATGCTTAAACAAGTTTTTTTCTTTGATTTCGTTGTATTACTATTTAACTCAAAAATAATCTCAAAAGTTTCCTTTATATTGTTATCATTTATTATATTATGCTAATTTGGATTATCTTATTTCAACATTAATATATTTTTTTCATAATTTTTTAGCAATAATTTATTATTCATTATATTTATTTAATTTGGAAAAACTAAGTAATTAAAATTTTTGTGTCATTGAAATGAAATCAATATCATTCGACACTGTTTTGCAAGCTTTATCTAATTGAATGTTCATTTTTGTTTTTAAAAATATTTGTTCTCTAAGATTTTGGAATGTTTCATAACACATTATGCTTCATACCTGATTTAATAATTGAATACATTCCATACAATCTATTTAGTATGTTTCAATGTAACTTTTTATTATAAATTTATCTCATTTTTTAAAATTTCACTTTAATTTTATTATGTTATTATGAAACTATAATTCTCCTCTCATGCTTCATCTCTAGCAGTGCATGCTCCAAGAATGTTGGCTATAAAGGAACAACTGTTTTATATATTTCAATAAGAATTATTAGATTTTATTCAATTAATTATGACTATTTTAGATTTTCTTTCCATGCAAAGAATTTGTAAAATATATTTAATAAAAAGAGTATAATAGTTGTATGGGAGGTATGAAAAGACTTTATAAAAAGAAAAGGAAATAATAGATCTTGTTAAAGTTTAACTAAAAATTAGCTGAACCCCTCAATTTAAAACTTGGAAATGGTACTATTTAGGGAGTGATGATTGAAAAGGATTATTAATAGGTAGGACACATGGTTATGCATTATTTGAAGAGTACTAAAAGAGAAAAGGTTATCCAACATGCATTTGGTAGAATAAAAAATCTCAATGTTTTTATTACTAGAAACCCAAAGGTGCACTTGATGCTACATATGGTGCTAATTAGGTGTGGGATTTTGTAGTCGTATAGTAGACTACACTGCACTTTTATGCTATCAAACATAACTAGGCTTTTTTGCCTGCTTTTGCCATCAAACTTTAGTCTAACATCTTATTTCAAATTAATTTATTTGGTTAAAGCATTATCATGTCCATCCTTTTCAAAAAAAGTCATTTGCTTAATAACATCCATGGAATAACACAACCAATGCACCAAATGATGTGCATGGCTAGCTGCATTCCATTCCTCATGTTTGAATTTATAATTAGAAGTTGCAAAACTCAAATCTAATCATCACACTAATTGTATATTTCTCTGAAAGAGCATCAACTCTCTACCATATAGTTTCCTAGTATATTTAGAAACCATTTCACTTTAAGATGGATAATATAACAACATATATTACTAGTTACAAAAAACTTGCAAGCTCCTAGTCAAAAATGTGTATAATAAAATAATATATTTCAATAAGCATTAGATCAATCCATGATAATCAATGAAAGCAATTTCTCTGTCATAAATACAACATGTCCATAATATAAAAAAATATTATGAAGGGAAATCCTCATCACAAAGGCTACTTCTAACAACATACCCAACTACCTTTCTCTCCTACCAACCCCACCCACACCATCCTCCACCCCACATGACTTGCTTCCCTACCAAACACACACATTATCTCTAAATGAGCTAGCCAACTTCTCAAAAGTTCATTTAATAGCAGGGTCTGGGGCAAAGAAGTTAATAAGGAACACTCAAAATATGTTATAATTTTTAGTAGCAGTCATAACCATATAATTATTTGGCATATAGTGTTATAAAGTTATGAAGAAATTGAAGTATTCTACAATGTCACTTAACACAACATCAACTTACATGGTTGACTTAAGCATAAATTGGAACAACACATGTTAAAAATACATTGGTAACCTAAAACTAGGCATAACTTAAAGAATCATAGCTTATAACCATACTATTATAGTTTCTCTAAAACTTTGCATAACCTATATAGAATTTGACGTTATGTAAGCCCTACTTATTAGTCTATTTCAGATAACCTAGAACTCTTAAAATCTTAACGTAAAATTGGTGGTTTTCTATGATTCCATGAAACCAAAACAAACAAATCTAAGCATCATAAGGTTTGCTTATACCCCTAACTAGTTTATGTAGCAGTATCATAATAGTTCTTCTAAACCCTAAATAACCATAAAAAAAACCCTTACTTCTTGACAAATTTTGTAGGTATAGCCTATTCATTTTCCCCCAATTTTGGCTCTACCCTCCTCCTACCCTCAATTGAGCCACTCTCAACCCTAGATAACCCTAAAAAACCATATAATTTATCAAATTAAATAATCACAAATAATAAAATATTATTATTTTAATATTAATTAAATATAGCAAAGATAAAATTAGATAAATTTACCCAATATTATATAATTAAATTAAAAAAATTTGAAAATAAAAATAAATTATATAAGAAAATAACAATCCAAAATAATATTAAGATTGAACAATATATCTTATGTTCTTAAATTAGGTGTGATAAAAATGTCATATAAAAATGCTAAAATTTTAGAAAATAAAATTTATAAAAAAATATATGTACATTTAGTTTGATAGGGCTCATTAACACATGTTTAATCATGTTTCTTTCTTCTTAATCAAACTTTCCATTGTAATTACAAATAATTGCTTAACTAAATAAGAATAAAAACAAAAAATTAATATGTTAATATAAAGTAAATGTATATTAAAGCATAACCAATACATATTGAAGTAGTTTAATATAAGCATATATGAATATTTTAGTTTCACTTGAGTCAAAATTTTGTGTTACATAGTAGTATTGTCAAATCAAAGAAAACAATTTATAGAAATGAGATATATTTTATAGGAAAGCAACATTCGAAGGTATTATTGTTAAAAAAATAAATAATAAGATAGAACTCATTCTTTTTATTTAATAATATATTTTCTTTCTCTTGATCGAATTTTATTTTGATTTATTAGAAATTAGAAAAATAAATAAAAATAAAAAATAGAAAATTACTTTTGATAACAATTATATATTAAAATTAAAAATGAGATAAATTGAGGCACTATAGTATAATTAAATAAAAAAAAGTGTTTTTGAGAAGTGAAGTATTGATCATAGTAATATAGCAAAATTTGAGAAACAATTTGAACAAATTAGATAAATTATACAAAAATGATGTATTCAATGATACTTAAGTAATCAAGTGAAACATTTTCAATCATCAAATCTTGTGAGAAATGAAATGTCTTAATGAGTATGCCCAAATAAAACTCAAATAAAACATTTGAAAATATAAAATTGAATATTTAATTATATAATGTTCATTGAGATGATTGAATTAAGATTACTTCTAGTTTGATTTGACCACATTTGTAAGTACTATGAATTACTAAGGTATATCAATATAAAAACTAACAAGTTATTCTAAAATTAAATAAATATATATTAAAGCTAAAAAGTTTTAAATTTAAGCAAAATCAAAAAAATCAAATCAAAGCGATGTACTGGTCACATGAGAGGTGATTTAGAGTTACGAAGTAAAATGTGCAAATAAAGGTGGAAAATTTAAAGAAATTATGAAGGAAAGTTAAGAAGATAGAAAATAATCAGTTTGAGTGTACAATTTAGATAACCAAATTAGACATGAATCAAAATGTCTTGCATTCTTTCCCAAAATAATAGAAAATAAAATTTGAAAATAGAGAAAAATGATGAGTCAAGCGATGTTTATTTCATGTTAATCAGAAATCATGTAGAGTTACTATCAATTACCAAAGTAAAAATACATAATAAAAATAAATTATTATCTAAAGATTAAGTTAAAATATATTATTGCAGAAATGTGATAAATTAATGTAATGTAATATTTTAAATCAAAGTAATGCAAAGTTTAGTTAAGATGAGATTTAAACTTACATAGAAATGTAACAAAATTAAAGCAAAACGTTTAGTGAAATAAGATAAATTTTACACAAAAATGCATTAAAAAATACCAGGGAGATCCACTATGACATCATTTAATTAACAAATCTTATCCTAATTATTATGTTATGTAAAGATTTTTAAAACCTTTAACAAAAAAATTAGAATATGTGAATATGAATTTTTAATTTAAAAGAGCTCATCGAGACAATTGCAATGATATTTATCATTTCAATAAAACCTTGTTTGGGATTAATATGAAATATTAAAGTGATTTAGCATTAACAAAAACAATTATAAATTTAAAACTAATTAAAAAAATGAAAGATAAAATAAGATATATTGAAGCTATGTAAAATAACTAAAAAATTAATTATAAAGTTTTAAATAAATTTAAATATGAATTCTTATGTGTTTAAAATTATTTTTCATTGTATATTTCACAATTTATGAGTCATTTTAAAAAATATGTGATTTAATGAATATGTTACACTCCTCTTTAGAAACATGGAATACAACAATTACTTAAAATTTGTCTTATTTCTTAAAATTTTATACTTGATTTGGTTGAATGGCATTTCTTGAAGTTATCTTATACAAGCTTTGATATAAATTTTTTTATATTAAGATATCGATTTTTTTTATTATTTATACACATTATCCTTCGTAAATTAGGATAATTCAAAGTGAGATGAAATAGAGACAAAATAATTTTCGTTATAGCCAACTCGACATGCTCTATCTATTTAGATAGTCACTTTTATATTTTTCAAACATTTTTATGGTATTCTACATATTTTACAAGAACTTCTAATTCTTAGTGTATTTGGCTATCAAGGATGTTATACTCAAACTCCTTCATATCTTAAAATATAGGTCTACCAAAAACTTAAACTGTTTTGTACCAATTTTTCTTATTTGTTTATATTACTATGAAACTCTAATTGTCTCTCATGTGATCTTTTTATTGCTTTAGTTTTATGATATTAAATTCCTTTAACATATAACTTTACAACTTTAATATTTCTTTGCTTAACCTTAAAATAATAATTTATTATTAATTATGTTTTCTAACATTAGTGATTCAAAGTAGTTCCAAATGATGTTTGATCCAAACAAAATAAACTTTTGTGGGCTCATATCAACTGCCTGTATCAATTAAACATACACTTTTTATATTTGAAAATTTTTTTTTCTTAACTTTGGAATGAAATATTCTCATCCAATTTATCCTTTTTTCAAACCTTATTACTTGTAGTTTGTTATATTACAATATAACTCTAAATCTTCTCTCATGAAACTTTTATATTGCTCTGATTTAGTAAAATTACATTGTCTTAATTTATCTCATTTAAACTTTGATTATCATTTACTTTAAATTCAAATAATTTTTTTATTAGAACTTATTTAATTTTTTAATTCATAGTAATTGTAACTCAGGCTTGATCAAGATGCAACAAATGTCATTAGACTCATCTTAAAAACCTCTACACAAATAAATGTAACTTTTTAATATTTTTAAAATTTAATTTTTTATGCATTTGGTTTGCTTTAGGACATATTTCAATTTATACTTGAATTTATAATCGAGAGAGTTGTAGTTAATCTTCTCAGTATTTTATACTACAACTTTTATGTGTAATATCTCTTTTTTGTTCAAAGTAAATTCTTTGATTTTTTTTATGGATGTGACTCTAAATTTTCCTCTCGAGTGGCTACTATATTTCATTGAATTCGTACCATGATATTACTTCAATTTATCTTATTTTAGCTTTATTATATACTCGTATTATATTAAAATAATAATTTATAATAATTTATAAAAATTTACTTTAATTAGGATGAAACAAATATCATTAAAGTTTTCTCCAAAAGGTGTACAAAAAGTGTGAGGGTACTTTTTATTAGAAGAATCTCATTTTGCAAACTATATATATTTTTATGTTTTTATATATTTTTTGACCATAGATTTTTTCATGTTTTAGAAGTCTTTAACCTCAGGACATGTGGCCATTAAATTACCTTTCCATTATAAATTTTATAATATTTTATCTTATCATTTTAAAATTTTTGCATTTACTTTATAATTAAAAAAATATCATTATGTATTTTTAATTAATTTTGCAATTTTTTAGTATTTCAATCGAGGTCCAATTAAGACAAAAGCAAGGTCATTCGTAAGGTCTTGACAAGCTCTATTGAACAAAATATTAATTTTTATATTTTTTTTAATTTTGTCTTTCATAGTTTTTGTTTACTACTTTATGAGATATTTTGACTTATAATTAATTTAGCAATCAAGGTTATTACATCAATCTTCTTAGTATCTTGGAATTCATCTTTTATGTAAAATTAATCTTATTTTTGCAAACATTTTTATGTGATTTAGTTATATTATCCTATAACTTTAATTCTCTTCATGAATGGCATTTAGATAGTCTTAATTTGCACATGTAAATTATTTCAACTTAATGCAATTTAGCATCAATACATATCTAATTATTGTTAAAATAATATTTTTAAATTATTTATGTTTATTTAAATTTGCAATTCATCGCATATCAAATGAAATTTGATTGAGATAAAAAAGTGTTATGGGAGTCATCTCAAGGAGCTCTACCAATTAAATATTAATTTGTACATTTACAAATATTTTATATGGCCAAGCTTGTTGAACACTTTAGGATACATTTTGAATCACAACTAATTTCATGATCTAGGATGTTGCACTAAATGTCTTAGGCATTTTGGAATGCAACTACCTTTATTAATTTATATCAAATATTCAAAGTTTTTCGTCTAATTTTGTTGTATTGCTATGCGGCTGTAATTCCCTTCTCCTGTGACTTTTTCTTCATTTTGTTAGTGTTAAATTACTTTGTTTAAATTTTCCCCACATATAGTTTAATATATATATATATATATATATATATATATATATATATATATATATATATATATATATATATATAATATTAATTATTTTTATTTATGCCTATTTACTTTGTTAATTAATGGTAACTCCAAACGATGCCCAATCAACTAGACATGGTTGGATTTCGCACATGATATAAGAAAATTTGAAACATAGCTAATTTGTCGATTGAAGAAGTTAAACTTGATCTCGTTAATATCCTAGAATGCAATGTTCCTATAGAATACTTCTCATTTCTTTAAATGGTTTTCTTTGAATTGGATATATTAATGTCAAACTCTTATTCTCCACTTGAATGATCTTTATAATATTTTATTTAGGAATATTACATTGCTTAAAGTTTTGTCATTTTAGCTTTATTATATATTTACCTAATATTAAAAATAGTATATCCAAACAAGGCCTAATCATGAAGAAAAAGATGTCATTGGACTTGCCTCAATAAACCCTATCTAATTAAATGATTTATTTTTTATTTCTAAATATTCTATTTGGCTAAGGTTTTAGCATATTTTATGAGGCATTTTGATTGAGACCTAATTTGTCAGACAAAGATGTTGCACTTAATCTCCTTAGTATATTAGAATGCAACACTCCTGTATGATTTATCTTATTTGTTTAAAGTTTCACATTGAACTTGTTTTAATTTTACGAATGTTTAATTCTCTTCTAATGTGACATTTATTTCACTTAGATTTGATTATTTTATTTTTATTCAATGTATCTCATTTTTTTATTTATTATATATTTACTTAAAATTAATAAAATTAAAATTTTATTATGCTTGCTTTTTTACTATGGTAGTTCGCATTAGTATCTAACAAGGTCTAATAGAGTTGAAGCAAGTGTCACAGGAAATGTCATAATGTGCTCAATAAAATTAAATGTACTTTCTAATATTCATGAATTTTTTTAAGTTCTTATGTTTTGACATGCTTAAAGTGAATTTTTGATTTGTGCTTGATTTGACATTGAGGAAGTTACACTCGATCACCTTGCTATTTTTGAATGCAAATTTTTTATATAATTAATGTAATTTCTTGAAATGTCTCACTTTGATTTGGCTATATCACCACAAAGCTCTAATTCTCCTCTCCTACAACCTTTACTTCACTTGGAATTGTTTACATTATATTGCTTTGATTTTTCATATTCCCAATTTAATATATAAGTACTTTATATTAAAAAATTAATTTTATTATTTAAGAATATTTTTTTTATTAGCATTATCCCAAAACATGGTTCATTCTAGAGGAAAGAAATGTCATTAAACTCATTTTGGTGAACTTTTTCTAATTAACTATTCATTTTTTTAAAATATTTTATTTTCTTGAGTTTTAGCTTGGTTAAAGAGATATTTCAACTTGTAAATGGCATGGAGATCAATGATGTCCCTCTAAACACACTTATTATCTTGGAATGAATCTTTTTGATATATTTTGCCTTATTTCTTCAAATGTTTTCATTGATTTCGTTTTATTTTATGAAGCTCTTGTTATGCCCAAAAATGCTGTTTACATTACTTTGATTTTAATTTATTACAATGCTTATGTTTGTTTAATTTCAACATAAGTATATATTCACAAAATGTTAAGATAAAAATATATCATTATTTATCCTTGTTTACTTAAATTTTTTATGATATTTTCAAATAACGTTGGAACAAATCTAAACAAGCATCATTAGATTGATTGTAATGAGCCAATCTAATTAAATGTTAATGTTTCTTAAAAGTGTATTGAATTTTATTTTATCTCTATCAAATTTGGTTTGGGATTACTATTAATTATTAAAATAATTAATCATTAATAATAATTAATTAACATTTTAATATTAATTACACATTATTAAAGCAAAAATGAGAAACATTTAAGCTATATGAAGCAAGTAAAACAATGCATTATAATGGAGTGAAACATTTTGATTCGTACCATATTTAACAATCGTGTGTATTATATTGGTTGTTATTTGTATTTCTAATGTATCCCTCTTGTACAACTTAAATTATTTCTTCAAATGCTTCAATTTTATTCCATTAAAGTTTTATGAAACATTAGTCGTCCTCTCTTTTGACGCTTTAATTGGTTTGATTTTGTTGTATAACATTGCTTTAATTTAACCTATTTTAGTATTAATATATATTTTCTTAATAATAAAAATAAAATATTATTATTTTATTACTTTGGTAATTCATAATAATTCAAAACATGATCTAATTGAGATGAATTGGACTCATCTCGCCTTACTTGCTATCCATTTAAATATTCAATCTAAATATTTTTAAATATATTATTTTTATAGATTTTGTAATGCTCTGTGAAGGCATCTTACCATATACCATATTTAATAATTGAGGGTGTTACCCATGAACTTTGCAGCATTTTTTAATACAAGTTTCCTATATAATTAATTTAATTTCTTGAAATGTTTCTCTTTGATTTTGTTATATTACTATATAATACTAAATCTTCTTTCACGTGACCTTGATAATGTTTTTATTTTATTATATTACATTTCTTAAATTAAACAAACTTTAGCTTTAATATATATCGACTTAATATTTAAATAAAAATTTACTATTTTTATGATTATTTATTGGTTATTTATAGTCATTCCAGACGAGTTCCAATGGAGACATAAAAACCATCATTAGACTCATGTCGTCAAAATCTCTCCAATTTAAAATAGATTTCTAAATTTTAAAAGTTTTATTTCTAAAGTTTTCACATACTTTGGCCGTTTGGATTTCTACCTAGTTTGTTCATGGTAATGTCAAACTAAATATCCTTAGTACTTTGGAATGCAACTTTAAAAAGTAATTTTTCTCATTTCTTCAAAATTATCGGTCTCATTTACTTATATTAACTTAATTTGCAATGTTTTTATTTTATTATAATGTATTACTTCAATTTATCGCTTCAAATATCTAATTTATATTTATGTAATATTAAAAAGAATTTATTATTATCTATGCTTATTCAGTTTGGAGATTCACAATGATGCCAAATGAGAACTTTTTAAAATGAAACAAAAGATTTATAGTACATCTTGATGAGCTCCATTCAATTAAATATGCTTTTTTATATTTTTAAATATTTCATTTTTTAAGATTTTGACTTGCTTTAAGAGACATTTCCATTTGTACTTAACTTGATGGTTGAAATTGTTACACTTAGTATCATTAGTGTGTTGGAAAGAAATTCTCACATAAAGTTTTTCTCATTTCTTATACTTTTTTGTGTTGATTTGGCTATAATACTATGAAGCTTTAATTCTCATCTCACCTAACCTTCACATTAATTTGATTTGTAACAATTTATTTTAATTAAGCTTTGTTACAACTTTACCATATATTAAAATGATAATTAATTAGAATGTAGCTTTTATATTTTTCTAATTCTTAGTAACTTTAAATGAGCTTCAATTGAGATGAAACAAAAGTCATAAAAAACATCTCAATGAATTAAATGCAAATAAATATTCATTTCTATATTTCTTTAATAATTTGTTTTCTAGGATTTTGGCACTCTTTATAATATCATTCATTGAATACCTAGTTTGACTATTAAAGATCTTAGAATGTTTTTTCTTAGCAACTGGGAATTTAAATTTGTTTCTTCAATTTTTATATTTTAGAAAATTTATATTTGAGAAAATTTATATTTTAATCGCAATCACTAGGAATTTATATTTTAGAAAATTTATATTTTCAAAAAACTTTTGTTTCAATTTGGTTATATTACTATAAAATATAAATTGCCCTCTCATGTGATCATCACATCATTGTGGTTAAGTTGTTTTACAATACCTTAGTTTATGTCATTTCAATTTTTTGTAATAATTCTTATTTATTCCAAATAATTTTTAATTGACACAAAATAAATGTTTTTTAGACTCATCTCAATGACTTCTATCCAACTAAAAAACTTTGATATTAAATATTTTACTTTTTGAAGTTTTGGCATGTTTAATGAGTCATTTCTATTCATGCCAAGTTTGATAAATTTTGATTTTACACATCAACTCCAAGTATCTTGGAATGAAACTCTTCACTTTCAAATTTGCATAAATTTCATTCATGACAAAATGAAAGTTGGTGGACTCATCTCCATGTGATCTATGCAATTAAATATTCTTGCTATATTTTAAAGTATTTAATTATGTTTTAACATTTTACAAGATATATTAATTTGGCATTTTATATTCGATCTCCTTACTGTCTTTGAATCCCACTTCCCTACACAATTTTTGTCATTTGTTTAACTACTTCTCATTTATTTTGTTTTGTTAACACAAAATTATAACTCTCTGATAATTATTCCTTCACGTTACCTTCATTTGGTTAAATTAGACATCTTCAATTCATCTCAGTTCAACATTAATTTGTAGTTACTTAATATGAAAACAATAAATTATTTTTATTTATACTTATTTAGTTTGTTAAGAAATAATAATTTTATTTGAGATTTGATCAAGATAAAACAAATGTCAGTGGGCTTGACTTAACAAGCTCTATCAAATTAAATCTTCATTTCTAAAGTTTAAAATATTTATTTTTTTACATTCTTTGTAAGCGATTATGATTTATATTTATTTTGATGATCAAAGATGTTATACTTGGTCTCCTTGGTATCTTGAAATACAACTTTGTTATATAATTTATTTAATTTGTTCATCTTTTTTTCTCAAATATTGTTATATTACAATCATAGTTTCAATCTCCTCTCGTGGGATCATTATATCACTTTTATTTACTTATTTTACATTACATGAAGTTTTCTTTTTTTAACTTCACTAGATATTAAATAAATATTAAAATAATCATTTATTTTTGTTTATTATAATTTATTTTCTTATTGGGATTAACTACAAACTTGTTTTGATTAAGATTAAATGAAATTTGTTTGACCCTTCTTGATGACCCCTATGACATTTGTAAATTCATTTCAAAAAAATTAAATATTTATTTTTCTATGATTTTTCCATTCCTTGTAAGACATTTCAATTCATACAAAATTTTATGATCAAGAATGCTATACTTAATCTCTTTTATATATGTTAATCAAACAGTCACACACAATTTATATCATTTCTTGAAATTTTTTGCATCAATTTTGTCATAATATAATGAAAAACTAAATATCATCCTATGTGACAATTACATTCATATTAGTCTGTTACATTACATTGCTTCAATTTATCTTCAACTTTAATATATATTTTTTAATCTTAATATAAACATTTAAAATTACTCAACTCTAATTAATTTAGTGCCTTATAATAATCACAGAAAAGGTCTAATCGAGAAAAAATAAACATCTTTGGAATCACTTGATGAGCTCTATCTAATTAAATCTTCAATATGAAATGTTAACTAATTTCATTTTCTATGATCATGGTATTCTTCACAAGGCAATTCAATTCTTATCTAGATTGATGATCGAGAATGTTACACTTGATCTCCTCAGTATCTTTAATTGAAAATTTTTCAATAATTTATGTCACATCTTCAAAGTTATTGCTCTGATTTTATTAAATTACTTTAAAATTCTTATTCTCCTCTTGTGTCATGCTTATTTCATTTGTTTTTGTTGCATGACATTACTTTAATTTATAAATTTCATATGTAACATATAAATACTAAATATTAAAGAAATAACATTTTATTATTTATGGATATTTACTTTTGTTTTTTGCAAATAACGTTGATAGAGATGAAACATATGTCATTAAACATGTCTCAATAAACACTATTAAACTAAATGTCATTCTTTATATTTTAAATATTTTATTTGTTATGGTTATTAAAGAGTTTGAAAAATATTTTATTTCATACCAAAATTGATAGTCAGAGATGTTCCACTTGATGACCATAGTATATTGTGGTAAAATGTTTTATAATAATAAACATTAATTTTTCGAATTTTTTCTTTTAATTTGGTTGTATTATTATGTAGCTTTAAATTTGCTTTCATGTCACCTTTATAACACCTCGTTTTTATTATACTATATTTCTTAAATTTATCTCTTTATCACTTTAATATATATATATAATTAAGATATAAATAAAAATTTATTATTATTTGATCTTATTTATATTGCTAATTCATAGTATTCCCAAAAAAAAGTTTGATAAGTACTATAAAAAGTCACTATGCTAGACTCAACAAGCTCTATCCATTTAAAGGTTTATTTCTATTTCTTATAATATTTCTTTTTCCTTTTTTTATGCTTTACATGGTTTTTGATCATACCTTATTGGAAATCAAAGTGTATACACTCAATCTTTTTAGTATCTCAAACAAAATTCTTTCTCATATAATTTATCTATGTACTTCCAATTTTTGCTTTTATTTTCTTGTAATACTATGTAACACTAAATCTCCACCAATATAACCTTTAAGTTTGATTTTTTTATACTATATGATTTTTAATTTATCTCATCTCAATTATAATATATATTTACATAACATTAAAAAAATAATTTGTTAATGGCAATATTTATTTATTTTATTAATTCACATAAATTCCAAATGAGATATGATTCAGATAAAATAAATGTCACTAGACAAGTCTCAAGGTGGTCTCTTCAATTAAATTTCAATTCAAAATTTTTATATCATTTATTTTCAATGACTTTGGCATGTTTTCCAAGGTATTTTTATTCTTACCTTATTTGACAATCAAGTATAATACAAATGACCTCCCATGTTTATTGGAATTTAATTTTTAAGTGTAATTTATCTCAATTTTTTAAAGATTTTACTTCAGTTTAATTATATTAGTATTGAACTCTTATTATTCTATTCCACAACCTTTTATATCATATTGATTTGGTTAAACCAATTTCTTTAATTTTTTTAATTGATTTGGATTTATTACTATATCATTATAAATCTCCTCTCTTATGCAGTACATCACTTTAATTTGGTGACGTAACATTGCTTCAATCTATCATATTTTAGTTTGAATATATATTTAAATAATATTAAAACAATAATTTATCATGTTTGTGCTTATTATAATTTATTAATATTTTAGCTTTCATTTGGTAACATAACATTATTATTTTATATTTTAAAGTATTTCTTTACTTTGTGAGACAATATTTGTACCTGATTTATGATCTAGAATGTTAAACTCAATCTATTTAATATCTTGGAATGTAATTTTCTCATTTTATTTATATAATTTCCCTAGTTGCTTCTTTTATTTTATTTATATTACAATGAGCTATAATTCTCTTCCCATGTCACTATTACATTTTATAGATTTGTTAATATAAAATTTCAACAATTTATTACACTTTAGATTTATAATATATGATTTAATATTAAAATAATAATAATTTACTATTATTTATGCTTATTTATAATAAAAATTGATAGTAAATGATAACTAGATCTATTTAAGATTAAACAAATGTCATTAGACTTTTCTAAATGAGCTTTAACCAATTATATATTTATTTTTATGTATTTTTAAAATCTTTATTTTTTCTTTTTAAAATTCTTTATGAGGTGTTCTGATTTGTATTCAACTTACAACACCTCAAGCCCAATTTGTTGGCCTTAGTTTATTGAAATGAACCTTTCCCATAACATTTAACTCACCTCATGTGACCTCCGTATTTAACTTACTTTATTTTTTCTTTATTAAATAATAAAAAATTGTTAAATTAATATTTTACTGTCATTTATTATTATTTGGTTTGTTAATTCATAGCAAAGAAAAACTTGGCCAAATCGAGATGAAACAAAGATCATTGGAGTCATCTAAAACTGCTACATCAAATAAAATATTGCTTTCTAGGTTTTTAAATATTTTATTTTTCAATGATAATTTGTGAATGTCTTGAGAAATTCCAATTCTTAAAAAATTTAAAGATCAATGATATTAATGCAAAACTACTTATTATCACAAAATGCAACTTTCTCACACAATTTATTTCTTTTCTACAATATTTCTACTTCATTTTGTTATATTATTATGTAATTACAAATCGCCTCTCATGCAACTCTTGCATTTCTTTCATTTAGTGGAATAGAATTGCCCCATTGTTTTTATACTTAGTTAATATATATTTAATTAATACAAAATTAAAAATTTATTATCACTTACGCTTTTTTTATTTTGTAATTTTTTTATTTCAAAAAAGCTATGATAGAGATGAAGTAAACATTATTAGAATCACCTCGAAAAGTGATATCTAATTAAATATTAGTTTTTTATTTGTTTAAATATTTTTTTGTGGCTCTAACTATTTTAAGTGATATTGTTATTCATGTCTGATTTGATAATTGAGAAAGTTACATTATATCTTCTTAATATCTTGGAATACAAGTTTTCTACATAATTTATCTCATTTCTATTACATCATATTACCATGTTATACTAATTTTTCTATTGTTTGACATTTACATCACCTTGATTTTTATATAATAAATTTCTTCAATTTAACACATTTCAGCTTTGTTATAAAAAGTTACATAATATTAAATTAGTAATTTTTTATTATCAATTCTTATTAACTTTTGTAATTCATATCAATTCTAGAAAAAGATTAATTTAGATGAAACAAATGTGTTTAAGTAATCATGTTGGGTTCTATCCAAGTAACCATTAAATTATATATATTTTTTTAATATTTATTTTTTTAGTTTTTAGCAAACTTTGTAAGACTTTTTTTACATATGTTGTTTGATAATCGTGGGCTTAATACTTGATAACCATTATATCTTGGAGGGCAACTTTGTCACACAACTTATCTAATTTGAACAAATTGTTTGCTTTTATTTGTTTATTTTATTATAAATTTCTAATTCGGTTCTACTATGATCTTTACATTGTTATGGTTTAGTTATATTATATTATTTCAATTTATCTTATTTTAACTTTATTTTATATTTACATATTACAAAAATAATAGCTTGTTATTGTTAAAGATTGTTTAATTTTGTAATTGTGGGTAACTCAAAATAAGACATATTTATGACATATTTCAATTCATATCTAGTTTAATGATGAAGAAAGTTATAATTGATCTCTGAGTATCATGGAATGAAACTTTGACCTATAATTTATCTGATTACTTGAAAATTTTGCATTTATTTTTTTTATTACTATTGAACTCTAATTCTCCTCCATGTCGGCTTTACATCAGATTCATTTTATTGTATTATAATTCTTTAATATATCTAATACTATATTTTATTTATATTTACCTATTAATAAAATAATTATTTCATTATTTATGTTAATTTACTTTTATAATTTGCATTGATTAGGAAAGAAATGTGATCAAGAGTAGAAAATGTTCCTAGACAAGACTTGAAGAGCTTTATTTATTTAATTATTATTTAAAATATTTTTTAATTTTTTATTTTGAAGGATTTTTACGTGCCTTATGAGGCATTTTGATTAGTAAATTATTTGATAATGAAGGTTGTTGTAGTCAGTTTCCATAATATCATAGAATGCAAATTTCTTATGCACTTTATCTCATTTGTACAAGTTTTTGCTTCTATTTCATTACATTATTGTAAGAGTTTAAATGTCCTCCCATGTTACAATTACATTGCTTTGTTATTGCGAAAGTATATTTGCCTCAATTTATCTTAATTTCATCTTCAACATATATTTTCAAAATTTTAATATTAAAAATTATTATTATTTATTCTTAATTAATTTTTGAATTCGATTAACTCCACACGAGATAAAAAAATGTTGTTGCATAGTTTGTAAGACATTTCAATTTATACTTGATTCAAGAATATAAGATGTTACATTTAATGTCTTTACTATCCTAGAATGCAATTGTTTAACTTCATTTATCTCATTTCTTGAAATGTTTCCCTTTTATTTTATTATATTACCATGAAACTCAAATCCCCTCTTAGGTGCCCCTTACATATCTTTTATTTTGTTACACTAAATTACTAAAATTTATTTTGCTATGTTAATATGTATCTCTACATCTCATGTTTAATGACCTATACATAATTTTGATTTTATTATATTAGATTGTATCAAATTAACACATTTCAGCTCTAATAAATATTTACTTAATAATAAAATAGTAAGTCATAATATTTTTATGGTAATTCAATTTGGTAATTTGTAATAATTCTAAATCAACCATAATTACAACAAATAACATGTTGTTAGACTTGTTTTAATGAACTTAATCCATGAAAATATTGATTTTTATATTTTTAAATATTTTATTTTCAACTTCTTTACAAAGCTTTATACGAAATTTCAATTTGTAGCTTACTTGATGATCTAGAATGTTATACTTGATCCCCTTAGTATCCTAGAATGGAACTTTCTCGTGTTGTTTAACTCATTCCATTAATATTTTTGGTTTAAATTAGTTTTATTACAATGTAACTCGAAATCTTCTCCCACGTGATGTTTCAACACCTTTTTTGATATATTGTATTTCTTGAATTTATATTATTTAGTCTTTAATTAATATTAAAAATATAATATGCTTATTTGAACTTGTAATTCATAGAAATTCAAAATGAGAATTGACTTGGAGAAAAAAATGTCATCAGACTTGTCTTGATTAGTTGTATCCAATTAAATATTCTATTTGAAATTTTTTTGTTGTTTATTTTCTGTGATTTGTAACACTATACTAGTCATTTCAATTCTTACATTATTTGATTATTAAGGGGGACAAGGTTGACCTTCATATTACCTTTTTTTAACTTACCAATAAACTTCAATAGATTTCTTTAAAAATGTTTTCTTTGATTTTTTTCTATTTTTATGAAACACTAATTCTCTTATTGTTCAACCATTATATAAATTTGATTTAATTCAACTTATAATTGTAATATATAATTAATTTAGTTTAAAATTATAATTCTTATTACATGTGCTTGTTCCCATTAACAATTCATGGAAATTAAAATTAAGGTATGATCAAGAGGAAAGAAATGATTCTAAGCCACTGGATGTACTGAAAACAATTAAATATCATTTCTTTGTTTTTTAATTTTTTAATATGATTTTGGCTTGCTATATAAGACATCTAAATTTATACCATATTTTATTATCTAGGATGATGCATTAGATGTCCTTTTTTCCTTGGAAGGGAATTTTCCCATGTAATTTATCTCATTTCATTGAATATTTTTCTTTCATTTGGATATATTATTATGTGACTCTAATCTTCTCTCATGTGACCCTTACATATCATTGATTTAGTTTTATTATATTGCTTCAAGTAATCTCATTAATCTTTAATCTATATTCACTTAGTATAAAATTGAAAATTTATTATTATTTTGCTTATTTAATTTGGTAATTTATAGTAATTCAAAATAAGATCAAGTTAAATTGAAACAATCTTCATTAAACTCATCTCAATTAGTTTACTCTAATAAAATATTCGTTTCTAATTTCTTGAATATTTATTTTTTTAGGATTTTTTGCATGTTTTAATAGTTATTTTAATTCATACCTAATTTGATGATCATGAATGTCCCACTAAATCACTTCAATAAGTGGATTACAAAATTCCCATATAATGTATCTGTTTTTCTCGAATATTTTCCTTTGACTTGGTTATATTGTTATGAAGTTCTAATTTTCCTTTAATGTGATCATCACCTTTTACAAAAGTTTTGATATAATTTTTCTCAATTTGTCTCATTTCATCTTTAATATTTCTTACTTAATATTTAAGTAAAACTTATGTATTATTTATTCTTATTTACTTTAGTGATTAAAAGTAAGGCCAATTAAGTGTTACTTAAAGAAACAAATGACATTCACTTAGGAAAAATGAGGTCTATCCAATTAACTATCTAATTCTTAATTTTTAAATATTCTATTTTCTATGACTTTGGTATTCCTCTTGAGACATTTTCATTAATGCAAAATTTGACTATCAAAGGTGCCATACTTAATCTTCTTATTTCCTAAGATTATAACTTTTTGGAATAATTTATATCACTCCTTAAAATATTTTGTTTGATTTAGATATATTACTATAAAACCCCAATTATCCACTTGTGTGAACCTTACATTACGTTTATTTCACTATATAATTTTGCTTAAATTTATCTCATTTTAACATTAATATATATTCACTTTATATTTAAGTAATAATTTATAATTATTTTGCTAATTTCACTGCATAATTTGTAGTCAGCTCAGTCAATGATGAAAAAACATCACAGCACTGATCTTCCTTAACTTTATCAAAATAAATATTGATTTCTATATTTTCAAAAACTTTATTTTGTAAAGTTATTTTATGTTTTACAAGAAATTTCATTTTGTAAATAATTTAATTATTTAGAATGTTACATTTGATATCCTTAGTATCTTGGAATGCAGAATTTCTATTTAAGTATTCTAATTTCTTCAATATTTTACTTCATTTTGCTATATTATTATGATGCTCTAAGTCTCCTTTCATGCGAACTCTACGTCATTTTGAATTATTTATATTAACTTAATTTAATTTATCTCTTAAATTTGTTATACAATTATTTAATGTTAAAATAATAATTTATAATTTTTATACTTATTTAATTTGGAAATTCATCTTAATTCCAATTGATAGATGATAGAGATTAAACGAACTTCAGTACTTTCAACTCGACAAGCTTTATCTACTTTAATGTTTGTTTTTATATGTTGAAGTACTCATTTATGTTGACATGCTTTATGATATGATTCAATTAATACCTAATATGATTAGTATTTAAGTTACACTTGATCTTCTTAGTTTCTTTGAATGTCAATTTCCATAACATTTTTCTCACTTATATAAAATTTTCACTTTGATATCATCATATTAGAATGCAACTTAAAATGTCATCTCATTTGACCAACATATTTCTTTCATTTGATTATATTACATTACTTTAATTATATTATTTGAATATTATTATAATTTTACTCAAAACAAAAATAATAATTTATTATTTTTTATGCTTATTTCTTTTGATAGTTTTGCAATAATTATAATCAAAGTCAATTTTATATATCAAAAAATATTCTTCTTTAGGTTTCTAAATATTTTATTTTCTATGGTTTTGGTTGGTCTTACTAGATATTTTATTTTACATAACATTTATTTGGTTAGATTATATTTCTTCAATTTATCTCACATCATTATTAACAAAGTTTTACTTAATGATAGAATATTACTTTGTTATTATTTATGAATATTTAATTTAGTAATGAAAAGTAATTCCAAAAAAAGTATGATCAAGTTGAAAAACAATTCTTTCTCCACAACACTTCCAGCTCTATCAAATTAAATATTTACTTCTATATTTTTAAATATGTTTATTTTTTTATTAATTTGACACATGTTAGTAGACACATTAGTAGGCATGAGCTTTAACATATTTGATGTTGTAGAGAAAATTCCCATTGTAATTTATCTTATTTATTTAAATAGTTTGATGTTATTTTAATATATTATTTAAGTAACTCTAAATCTTGTCTTCAATAACCTTTATAATACTTTAATTTGGCCATATTATATTTCTTTATTTTTCTCATAATAGTTTTATTATGTATTCACATAATCATCAAATAATAGAGTATTATTATTTGTGCTTCTTTACTTTTTTTAAAATTCTATAATTTCAAATGTAATGCAATCATGATGAAATAAAAGTTGTTTGACTCATCTTGAAAACAAGTTCAATATATTTAAATATTCATTTTTGGACATTTAGATATCGTACTTTCCATTTGTTATGCATTCTTCATGAGACATTTTGGTTCTCGCATAATTTATTAATTAAGGATGTTACACTTTATCTCATTTTTATTTGGGAATGAAATTTTCCTAAACAATTTATCTAATTTAATTGAAGTTTTTCTTTTAACTTAATTATATAATTATATAACTATAAGTCTCCTCTTGTGTGCGTTTTGATCACCTTGATTTTTTTATACTATATGACATGAATTTATCTGATTTAAACATTATTGTATTTTAACTTAATATTAAAAAAATATTCATTATTATTTAGGTTTTTGTAATTTTGTAATTTGGAGAAATTGCAAATAAAGTTTGATCAAGAGAAAATAGAAGCTGGACTTGTTTGATGAGCTTTCTCAAATTTAAGCTTTAATTTGAAAAGTTTACATATTTCATTTTCTATGACATTCACTTAGTTTACATACTTCAAGGATTCCACATTCGACATCCTTTGGATCACCTCAGAACTCAATTTTTTTAATATAATTTCTGACTGTTTCAAATATTTTATTTTGATTTAATTATATTACTGTGAAATTGTAATTGTTCTGTCCTTTTTCCTCAATATTGTCATGATTTTGTTATAGTACGTTTCTTTATCTTTTCTAATGTTACAATTAATATATATTTACATAACAATAAATTAATTATTTTTTATTTTTTCTTGTTTATTTTATTAAGATGCAGTAATTTAAAACCAAGTATTATCGAGGCTAGAAAAATTTCATTCGACTAGACTTGATGAGCTTTAACAAATTAAAAATTCACTTTTTATATTTTTTTAGTATTTTAACTTTCAAATTTTTGGAAAAATTTTTCATATATTTTTATTTGTACTTGATTTATTGATCAAGAATACTACAATTGTTCTTATTACTGTCTTAGAATTAAACATTATTATATAATTTTCCTTATATATTAAAATATTTTTTTAGTTATATATATAACTAAGTAGAACTAAATCTCTTGTGTGACATTTACATCACTTTTATTCGCTTGTATTATATTGATTCAATTTATCTCATTTTTGCTTTATTATATATTTACTTAATATTAAAATTATTATTATTATTATTAAGCCTATATTATTTAGTAGTTTAAGTAATTAGAGATTTTGTCAGAATAACTGAAAACAAAGGTCAATTGACTCATTTGGAATAGCTGCATCTAATTAAATATTTATTTTAAATTTGTAAAAATTTTATTTTCTAAGATTTTGGCATTCTTTATCAGGGATTTAAATTTCCATAAAATTTGATAAACAAAGATATTACTCTCAATCTCGTTATTTTTTACAATAATTGTTTTTGAATAATTTATATTATTTCTAAAAAATATTCCACTTTAAGTTTTTTAATATTACTTTAAACTCTAATTCTACTATCGTGACCATTATATCGTTATGATTTATTTATTTAAACTATTTTAATTTGCCTATCTTTTGCAATATCATATGTTTATTTAACTATAAAAATTTACCATTGTTTATGTTTTTAAAATAATTTATAACAATTCCTAACAAGGTCTGATTAAGATGAAACCAAATGTTGTTCAACTCTTCACGATGTGCTCCATTGACTTAAATATTTATTCCTTTATTTTTAAAAATTTTCTATTATTTTGAACATTTTACAAGTCAATTTCATTTATTTTTTATCAAAGAATAATTGATTCTATATGATATCTCCTTAGTTTCTTGGAGTAAAACTTTCCCATATAATTTATCTTATTTCTACAAATCTTTTCATTTATTTTAGTTGTACTATAATGTTACCCAAAATGTCATCTTATGCAAAATTTACATATTGTTACTTTGGTTAAACTGCATTGCATCAATTTATTTCATTTTTATTGTTATTATATATTTTTTGAATATTAAAACAATAATTTGTTATTATTTATTCTTATTTATCACTATAATTCATAGTAATTAAAATGTTGTCTATTTAAGATTAAGTAAAAATAGTTAGCTTTGTCTTGATGAGCTCTATCCCAATAGACATTCATATTTATATTTTGAAATATTTTTATTTTACCTAATTTTTGTAAAATTTATAATAATTATTGATTTGAAATTGTTTTGACAATGAAAGATTATATACTAAAACTCTTATATATCTGAGAATTTAACAATCACATATAATGTATCTCTCTTCTTCGTAGTTTATCTTTGATTTTTTAAGATTAATATATAACTATAAATCTTGAATCTTATGACTTTTAAAGTGCTTTAATTTGGTGATATAGCATTTCATCAAATTACCTAATTTGAATTTTAATATATGTTAAATTAACATAAAAATAATACTTTATTAGTATTTATGGTTGTTTACTTTGGTAAGATGTAGTAATTCCAAATGAGTCAATTAAGCAAAATAAATGTCATTGGACTAATTTCAAAGAGCTCTATGCATCTTTAAATTCACTTTCATTTTGTAGATGTTATATTATGAAGGGTTTTCCTTACCTTATGAAAATTTATTGACTTTTTGCATAATTTGATCATGAAATATGTCACAATTGATCTTCTTAGTATCTTAGAATTATGCTTTCTAAGGCAACTTTCTCATTTCCTCAAAATTTTTATTTTTGTTTGGTTATATTACTATGTTACCCCTAATCTTCTAATTAAATGAGAATTGATCGTGATGAAACAAACATCATTTGATACATCATAATTAGCTCCAACCAATTAAATTAAAATTCTTATGTTCAATTTCTTTTGTTAAGTTTTAGAAATTTTAAGAGATATATTAATTTTTACCTAACTTGATTATCAAGGATGTTACACTCGATCTAATTAGGGTCTTGGAATTCTCCTCTAATGTACATTTACATTGTTTCACTTTGGATATATTACATTGCTTCAATTTATATTATTTTAGCTTTAGTATATATGTAATTATTAAAATAATTTATTTTTATTCTTTTTATTTACTAAATATAGAAATTCATTGTAATTTCACTTTTGATTTGGTCGAGATTAAACAAATGTCATTTCATATATATCAATGAGGTTTGTCCAATTAACTTTCAACTCTATATTGTTAAATAGAAAGTTTATATGGTTTTTGAATGTTTCATGAAACATTTTAATTCATGCCTAATTGGATTATTTAGGATGCTATGCTTGATCTCCATTTAATTTAATAATACTACTTTCCTTTACAAATTAACAAATTTATTAAAATTTTGCTCTTTGTATTTATTGTATTATTAAGAAACTATAATTCTTCTTAATGTTACCTCTAAATCACTTATATTTTATTAAATTACATTACTTAAGGTTATCTTATTTTAGTTTTAATGTAAATATTCTTACCATGAAATAAAAATTTTTCTATTTATGTTTATTAACATTAATACTTCATAATAATTTAAAATGTGCTCTAAAGAGAAGAAAGAATCGTCATCGGATACGACAGAACAAAATAAATCTAATTTATTATTTATATGTACCTTTTTTAAAATCTTTTTTCTTAGGTTTTTTGAAGCTTTATAAAATATTTCAATTCATAATTTATTTGATGATTGATAACATTACACTTCATCTTCTTTGTGTCTTAAAGTCTAACTTTTCTATATAATTTATCTCATTTGTTAAAATGTTTCACTTTGATTTGGTTATTAATTATGTAACATTATCTTTTCTTGTGTGACTTTTATAATGCTTGGACTAGTTCATGTTACATTGTTTTAATTGATCTCATTTTTTATTTATAATGTTATCTTAAAGTAAAAAAAAAATAATTTTTGTTATTTATGATTACTTAATGTAGTAATTCGAAGTAATTCCAAGCGAGCTCTATTGGTGATGAAACAAATTTTGTTAGCAACATTTTGATGAGCTATATCCCTAAAAATTGTCATTTTTGTATTTTAAACTACTTTTGTTTTAATGGTTTTAGCAAGCATTTTGAGAGTATTTCATTCATTCCAAATTCATTGAAAAAAAGGTTACACTCAACTCCTTAGTATCTTCGAATACAACATCATCAAATAGTTTATCTCATTTTTAAAAATAATTTATTTTTTAATTTTTTATATTATTATTTAACTCTAAAGTTTCTCTTATGTGACATCTAAAATGGATTCATTTGGAAATAATATATTGCTTGAATTTATATAAATTTAGCTTTCATATATATATTTCCTTACTATTAGAATAATAATGTATTACTATTTGTGCATATTTTATTGGGTAATTAATTGTATTTCTAATAAAGTTTTGATCAAAATAAAATAAATATTATTGGCCTCATCTCAATATGCACTATTTAATTATGCACAAATAAATATTGTTGGCACCCTTTAAGAGATATCTCGTTTGGAACTTGACTTAATGAATTTATAGAATAAATAAAAACATTGAAAAAAGGGTAATACGAAATTTAAAGAAAAAAGAAAAATAGAATAATAAAATTTAGAATAATAATAATTACCAAAAAAGTAAATGTATTTAAATACTTTTTATTAATTCAAAATTTTATTCATAATTATTGAGAATGACAATAATAATAATAATTATTTTCATAAAGTCTTAATTTATTTTATGCATAAACAATTATTTAATAGTTATATTAATATTTTAATTGTTTTAAAAATGATTAATCTTTAAAATTTCCTATCATAATTTAAAACTTTAAATAGTATTTATTATTACTATTACTATAAAAATAATATAAATAAATTAAAGAAATAGAAAAGAATATGATAGAAAATTTTCTAATAATAATTTTTTATAATAAATAAATTGCATTAACTTTTTTCAATATGTATGTAATATTTACAGAATCGCTATTTTTATAGTTAATTTATAAAACAACTCCATTTCAAAACTAATATTTTTCACATTAATAATTAATTTGTTTTGTTGGGTTCAATTTTTTCTTAGTAATAAAAATATGTATGAAGTTAAAGATAATGATTATATAATATTTGAAATAATTTATAATAGTTTTTTTCTTATTACTAGTTGATGAAGTTTAAAGGGCATTGATAAAGGAAGAAAGAAAGTACAAAAAGGGAATGAGAAAATAAAGTTAGGAGAAATAAGCGAGACAATGAGTGATATAATGATATGAAGAGAAAAGTGATAGAGTGAAGAGTGAAAAGGGTTAATGGAAGAGGGAAAGAAATGATATAATACGAGATATCGATACAAAAACTAAGAGATCTAAATTGCAAGGAAAAAATAAGGAGATAAGAGAGAGATTGAGAAAGAATATAAGTTGGTAAAGATGAAATAAAAAATTTCAAAAAGGAAGATAAATGGAGAAAGATTAGGCAGGATAAAAATAATAGAAGATGAAAAAGATAAACAACCATAGGGAGAATGATAAGGAGGTGGAGAAGTAGAGTGAACATCATGGAGAGAAGTGTAAGAGAGTGTTCAAACAAATAAAATGAAAGAAACAATGGAAAATTGTCGTGATATAGGATGGAGAAAAGAAGAGATAAAAAGAATTAAAGAGTGCCTTAGGGTGATTAAGAAGAAAGATAGGGATAGAGAATGGGTAAAGAGGAGAGTGACAAAAGAGAAAAATTGAGTAGAAAAGGGAATATAAAGATATTAAGAAGCTAAGATAGAAAGGGATAAAGAAAAAATTATATGAAATAATAATTTATAAGAATAAGTCCTTATTGTTAATGTAATTAGTAATATTATTGGAAACTAATAATAACTATTAATAATTGTTATCATTAAATAATAAATATATATTTTTAAACAAGAGAAGGATAGATTGATTTTTAGATAGATTTTTGGGGGAAAAGAGAAAAATTTAGAAACAAGTGATAGATAAGGAGACAAAAAGAGAATATGAGTGAACGAAATAATGTGAGATTTATTGAGACAATGGTAGAGAACTAGGTTGTTAAAAGATAAGAATAAAGAGTGAAAGGAGAGAATGTGAAAGTTAGAAAGAAAGAAACAAAAAAGTGAGGCGAGGGAATTAGAGAATGAAGTTAGAAAGGGACAAGTGACAATGCAAGAAAGGACAAAAAATAAAATAAAAAGATAGACAAAGTTAGAAATAGAACGTGTTATGGTGACAAAAGTGATAAAGTAAAGAAGTTGTACGTAGAAACATAGATAACAGGAAAGGAGAGAAATTTCAATACAGAGAGGTGGAGAGAGATAAAGGAAGCAGTAAGAAGGTAAAAGGGAGTGGAAAAGTGGCAAAGGAGGAGGGAAGAAAAAAACATTGTGATAGAAAATGAAAGACATAAAGCAAGATGAAGAAGTATGAGAAGAGAAAGTCATAGCCATAATAAGTAGATCGGAGATAAAAGAATAATGGTGTGAATACACAAAGGGTGGGTGAGAGCAAAAGCATGGAGTTGATAGACTATTGAAATAAGGTAGATTGATAATGGGAGAATGATTAATAGAAAAATAAAGGAGAGATGACAAAGTAATTATATGACGCAAAAGGAAACAAATAAAGAGAATAAGAATGTTAGAGAAGTGTGAGTATGCACAAGGTAACAAAAGTTAGTGAGGAAGTGAGACAGTGAGCAGAGAGATGGGAGCAAAAAGAGTTGACGAATTAGAGACCCAATTGACAAATCTATTCCATCTATCAAAGAATTCAAAAGATTTTAGGCAGAATGGGGATTGTAATTCTTCGTACGTCTCAAGGTGTGATGACCAATTGAGAAGCCTAACTAGAAAAAATTAGAGGAGAAATATTTTATTTATATTTTTAATATTTTATTTAGAGAAGAGATTAAAGAATGAAGATGAATAGGACAATGACATAAGAAAGAGTGTATGGGATATAATAGAAAATGATAGAGAGAAAATGAGAATTAGATAAAAAAATAGTAGATATGAGAAGAGAGAGATAAGTGACATGAAGAGAAGGTGATATCAAAAAGAGAGAAACTAAGTGAGGGATAATTGCTTCAGAGGAAATTGAGAGATATATGAAGGAGAGAGTGATTAATAAGTCATAGGGAGGGAAAGAAAACAAAAAAAAAGAAAGTTTTGGGAAAAGCTAGATAAATTCTACAATAGACAATGTGATAAAAGAGGCACAAATGGTTTGCGAGAGATAAATGGTTGGACAAAGAGAAAAGTGATGGATAAAGGGAGAAAAAGAGAGGAAGAGCAAGAAAAATGAACTAATAGTCATATAATGTGATATTATTGTGGGAAGAAAATTCAAAAAAATTATTGTTACAAATAATTATTCAAAACTTGTTTTAAGTATTAACTATTGTTATAAAAAATAAAAATTTTAAAAAGAATAACCATTACACAATTTTCTTAATATTTGTTTAGATACTTCTACCACTAACTTTCTTTGGAATATTCCTTTATTAATTATGAATTAATATTATTTTTCTTCATATAATAGTTATTTTTGTCCATTCAATTTTCTTATAGATGGTATGATACATTTTATGAAGAATAATTCTTATAATTTAATAATATGTTAATTAGTTTATTATAAATAATAATAAAAATGTAATACATAATTAATATTTTAATTTATTTAATTTCTAATATTATATAATTGTTAATTATTTATATAAAAAAAATTATTAATTATGATAATTATGATAAATAATAATGAGTTGTTATGAATAATAGTTTAAGAATTTTAGATAAAAATAATTGTTTCAAACACTATTGACCATAACTGATAAAAATTGCTCCAGACATTATTTAAGTATAAAAATGCTATTTGCACATCAATGACTCTAATAGTCTTACACAAATAGCTCATAATTATTTATTTCAAAAATAATTTTTGTTTTTGTTATTGATATACAAAGAGAATTATTTTTAGAATAATTTATAGTTTCTATGAAAACAATAACAATCACTCTTTTCATCCTAGACCTTGCTATTTTAGTTTATAGTTATACAATTAATTCTCGAAGATTATAAGAACATAAAAAAAAAATTTTATTTTTTACCAAATATTATAAATATAAAAAACTACTTTTATTGTAAGAATAATTAAAAACTTATTTAATAAAATATTTTATCATTTATCTAATTTTTTAAGGATAATACTTTAATTAATATTAATTAATAATGTTAAAGAACTCATTATAAACATAAGATTAAGATGAAAGGTAATAATTTTATATCTTATTTTAATCTTATTGTAAAAATTACTAATTCAAACTAATATTGTATGAGTTAAATTAATTAATTATCAAATCAAACAAAATTTAGTTAATGTTTATTTTTAAAAATATGATTAAACTAATTAATTAAAATTTTATTTGTAATTTTCTAAATTCAACAAATTCCTAGAAAGAAAAATCATAAAGGTGTAATTACAAGAAGATGAATAAAAGGAACAAAAACAAAAAAAATAAACAAGAAGAATGGAATAATAATAATAGTAATAATAATAAAATTAATAAAAGGAGAAGATAAGATAAAGATTAAAATAAAATAAGAAAAGTTTGAGAAATAAGTATATGATTAAAAGGAACTAGAAGAAATAGATGAGGTGGAATAAGAAGAAAATTAATTCAAAAAAGATTAATAAAAAAGTACTCTTTCATATTAATTATCATAAAGTTTCCTTTAATTTAACTATAATATTCTTATTTATTATTATAATAATATTTCTTACTATTATTCAATAATATTTGTTTATTAAATTCATAAAATAATAGTTATTTTCACTATTATTATGATATTGGTAAATTAAACGTATTACTTTATTGGCAATATCAAAGTAATACAACTATGTATTGTTGTAATTTTTATAATACATTTATTATTATATGTTATTTTATTAAAATAATTGGTTAAATAATTTTATTATTTATTATAATTATAACAAGAATGAAATAATTTCAATAACATAATTTAATTATTTCATTTTAAATAAATTTTCAAATTCTTTTTCAATTCATACATAATATTTATTGTAATAGCAAATATGGCATATAATTGTTCTTCTACTAATCTACAATTTTTTTCATAACTATTAACGATTATTAAATCTTTCCTTAACTTTAACAAAATAATAATTAATTATTCTGGTTATGTTTTTTCAATTTTAATTTATTAGTCATATTATTTTTCTTTTCATTTAAATCATGTTTCACATTCCAATTGTTCTTTTTGTTTTCAAATAGGATATTGAAGATAATCATAAAGGAAAAGAGGAGAATGATAAAAGGAAAGGAGAGAAATTTCAATAAAGAGTGGTGGAGAGAGATAGTGGAAGTTGTATGAAAGGAAAATGTGATAGGAAAATGTGGGAAAGGAGGAGGAGAGAACAAGAAGATAGTGATAGAAAATAAAAGACATAGAGCAAGATAAAGAAGTTGAGAAGAGAAGATCATAGCTATAATAAGTAGATAGGAGAGAAAAGCATGAGAGAGTAAATTCATGAAGAGTGTATGTGAGCAAAATTATGATGGGCTTAAGAGACTATTAAAGAGGGTAGATTAATAATGGAAGAATGATTGAATGGTAAATAAGGAGAGATGACAATGTTGTTGTATGATATAGAGGAAAACAAATAAAGATGTTGATAATGATTGAGAAGCAACTGAGAGCGTGCA
The DNA here is from genome assembly GCA_023846275.1 of Vanilla planifolia. NCBI lineage: Eukaryota > Viridiplantae > Streptophyta > Magnoliopsida > Asparagales > Orchidaceae > Vanilla > Vanilla planifolia. Next base: position 3,591,452 of record JAIUJO010000022.1, read on the forward strand.
TGAGGCAATAATGGTAAGGAAGTGAGGAGAGAGATGGGAGGCAAAAAAGAGTTGGAGAAGTAGAGATATATAGAAAGATAAAAGAAGAGAGAAGTAAATGACAAAGCCAAGATAAAGAGTGTGTCAAATATAATACAAAATGATTAGAAGAACAAAACTTTAAAAAGAGCAATAGACAATGAGAATGAGATAGAAAAATAAGAGATATAAGAAGTGTGAGAAAAAAGTGACATGAAGAGAAGTGATATGGAAATGAGAGAGATGGAATGAGGGATAAGTGCTTTAAAGGAGATTGAGAGATATATGGAGAGAGAGATTAACAAGTCATAGGGAGAGGGAGGGAGAGAGGTAGAGAGAGAGAATACTAAACATATCTACTTAAAGAGATACGGACAAATAAGATAAAAAGATAGAAATAGAAAGATTTAAAAAGGTACAAAAAGGAAAAGAAAGAGAGAACAATGGATACTAATAGTTTCAAAAAGTGACACATGCATCAAGTTGTATAGATGTAGAGAAGAGAGAGACAGAAGAAATAAAAAAGAAAGAATGTGTGAAAAAGAAAGAAGTTTATAAAAGAGAACTGATAAATGCTATAATGTATAATATGATAAAAAGAGGCACAAATCGTTCACGAGAGATAAAGGGTTGGACAAAGAGAAAAATTGATAGGTACAGGGACTTAGTTTAAAGTGAAAGTGAGAATGAAGTTGGAGAGATAAAAAAGAGAGGAAAAATAAGAAAAATGAATTAATAATTGTATAAAGCGATCTTATTTTGCAAAGCACATCCAAAATATATTTTTCATAATAATTATTCAAAGTTCTTTTTTAGTTATTAATTATTATTATAACAATGATAATAATTTAAATAAGAATAATTTTTATGCAAATTTCTCTTAATATTTGTAGTGATTATTACTACCATTAACTTTCATTGGAACATTTTTTGTTAATTATGAATTACTATTATTTTTCATCTTATAACAGTCATGCCTTTCGATTAAATTTTCTTTTTGCAAGAATGATATATTTTATTAAGAATAATTCCTACAATTTAATAATAAGTTAATTAGTTTACTATCAATAAAAAAATGCAGTACTTGTTATCATAATTACTATTTTTGTTCATTTTTTTTAATATATTTATTAATTATTTATATAACAAATTATTAATTACAATAATTATGACAAATAATAATTAGTTGTTATAGTTTAAGAATTTGAGATAAGGATAATTGTTTCTAATGTTATTGACCACAACTAACAAAAATTGCTCCAACGAATATTTAAGTAAAAAATTGTTATTCACAAATCAACTATTACTCTAATATTCTTTTACAAATTGCACATAATTATTTATTTCAACAATTATTGTTATTTATGTTATTGAGATACTAAGAAACTTATTTTAAGAATAATTTGTAGTTACTAAGAAAACAATAACAATCACACTTTTCATGATACATCTTGTTATTAAAGTTAATAATTATGAAAATTAATTATTAAAAGATTTTAAGAAGAACATAAAAAAAATTATTACTTAATAAATTCTAAAAATAGTAATCGATACTTTTATTATAATGATAATTAAAAAATAACATATTAAAATATTTTATCTTCTTTTTTGTAATTTGTAAAGAAAATATTATTATTGAAATTATGTAATGATGTAAAAGAACACATTATAAACATAAGATTACGATGAAATGGAATAATTTTATATCTTATTATTACCTTCTTATAAAACATTTTTAACTGAAACTAATATTTAATCAATTAAACTAAAACAAAATTAATTAATATGATTGCTTAAAAATATTTTAAAAAAAATTAACTATGCTTTTATGTTGTAATATTTTCATTTCAACAAATTCCTTAGAAGAAAATATGATTAAGAAAGAAAAATTACAAAGGAGTAATTATAAGAAGATGAGAAAGAAAAACTAGAACATAAAATTGAACTAGAAGAATAAAATAATAATAATAATAATAATAGTAAAATGAATAAAATAGAAAATAAGATGTAGATTAAAATGAAATTTCAAAAGTTTTATAAATAAGTACAAGAATAAAAGGAACTAGAAGAAATAATTGTGGTGCAACGAGAAGAAATGTAACTCGATGAGGATTAGTATTAATAGTACTCAAAAATATAAATTAATAAAACTTTCCTTTAACTTATTGATAATAATCATATTTTTACTATTGTAATATTTCTTATTATTATTCACTAATCTTGTTTTAATAAATCCATAAAATAATAGCTTTTCTATATTTATTATAATAGTGGTAAATTAACAAAATACATTTATTAAGTATTGCTGTAATTATTCTAGCACATTGATTATTATGTAATAATTACTAAATATTATTGGTATAAATAATTTTATTATTCAATATACCTACAATAAGAAAGAACAATTTTTTATAATATAATTTTATTATTTTATTATAAATATATATTTTTTTATTGTTTTCATTTCTATAACATAAAATTCTTCTTCTACTAAACTACAAGTGATTTTGATAACTATTAATAATTATTAAAACCTTTTTCATTTTAGTAGAATAATAAATAATGCATTTTTATATGTATTGTCCACTTTTAATTTATTTGTCATATTACTTTTTTCCATTTAAATCATGTTCATATTCTTTTTGTTGATCCTCTTTCAAATAAGATGTTGTAGTTATTTAAAAAAAGAATGACAAAAAAGAAGTTTGAGAAGAATAACAAGGATAGAGAAAAGTGGTAAAGGCTAAAAGTAGAAGTAGTTATGAAATATATATAGATAAATTAAAATAAAGAAGACTAAGATAATAAAGATAAATAATTGTTAGTGATGGATAATAAGAGAGAATGCATGATAAAGTGAGAGACAAAATGAGCAAGAGATAAAGATAAATGAGACTGATACAAAGAGATGAGGACAAAAAGAGAAAAAAGCGGCAAAAGGGTGAAGGGACTGAAAGTGTGTGGGTGTGAGGTAAGTTAAAAAGATTTAATCATTGTGTGTAACTAAAAAAGAATAGAGAGAAATGTAAACTCAATTGATATGATGAGAAGGTGGAGTGATAAAGAGGGGATAAAGGAAAAGGACTGGGTTGAGATAGAATAGGTAAAGAAGAGAATTAAGAAATGAGATATAAAGAAGGAAAGAGGGCAAGAAAGACAAAGATAAATAGGACAAACAAGTATAGAATTAGAGAGCAAAAATAAATAGAAAAAAGATAAAGAAAGGAGAAAAAAAGAGTTTGATGTGAATAACATACAAATTGAGGGAGATATAGCGAAAGAGGAAGTGAAAGTGGGGAAAGAAAAGAGATAAGAAAGATTTAGCTGAGTTAGTATGGGGGAAAAGAGAAAAACATGGAGTTTGAAAGAAGAAAACTTTAATTAGGAATAGAGTAAAGTGATGGGAGAGAGAAGTTAAATTAAAAAATAGCTTATGAGAGAGATATTGATTGGGGGGTGGGGGCATAGTTTAACATAGAATGCCAGAGAGGGGTTGGGTGATAAAGAAATAGAGAGAAAGTTAGATTGAGTTTTGTAGTGAGATCGAAGGCATTTAGAGATAGAGGAATCAAGAGATAGCAAAGGTATATGAGAGGCAAGGGGATAAGGAGCTCGAGATATATGAAAAATAATAGAAAAGAGATAGAGTTAAAAAGGGAAGAAAATTTTTTTAAAATATGGAGTGTGAGATAGAAAACATAGAAAGGAACATGGCACCAAGAGAGAAAATATAGAAGAAAATAAAGAGAGATGGAAGGGGATAAAAAAGTGTAGTATTATGAGAGAGGCAATAGAGTTCACAAGAGAGATATAAAAGAGGAGATAAATGGAATAGGTAAACTTAAGAGAAAAGAAAGAGGAGACAGAAGTGATAGTAGAAGAAATAAAGAAAAAATAAAGGAAGAGTGAAGGGAGTGATAAATTATTAAGAGAAATTATGAGAGAGATAGAAGATGATGGATGGAGATGATGAAGAGAGATGGTAAATAAGAGATAGTAGGAGTGAGATAGATGTAAATAGAGAAAAGAGAAATAGGATAGTCAAAATTCTATTAATAATGGGAGCTATAATGGAATGAAAAGGAATTAGTGAATGAGAAGGAGATTCTATCAAGCCAGAAGTGGTGAAGAGGTGGGAGGGAGTGAAGCATCATGAAGAAAAGCATGTCAAATATAAAGAATCGAACAAATATATTGGGAGAAAATAAAAAAGAGCAAATAAATACATGAGATGTAAAGTGTAACACATAACATGTGTGGTAGAGATTAAGGTAGAATGAGACATTCAAACATAAACAAAAAGAAACAAAGGATAATACATTGAGATTTTTTAAGATAAAAGGTGCATGGAAGAGAGATAATTGATGGAGAAGGAAGATAAAGATTATAACAAAATGTACAATATAGATAGACCACAATAATGTAGTGATTTTTCCAAATAAAAGATATAGTGATGAGTCAAAAATGACCCAAAGGAAAAGATGGAGAAAATAGACAATGATCGACTTGGAAATAAAAAGAAAGAGATTTAGTGCAGACATAAAGAGGGAAAAATGAGAGAAAAAGAACTTGAAGGGTTAATAAAGAAATTAAGAAAACATAGATACGGAGATAGATGCAGAAAAAAAAAGAGATAAAAGAAAAAAAAAGGAAAATAAGGTAAAAATAACTTATGGGAGAATGATAAAGAGGAAGAGAAATAAAAGGAAAAAGTGGAAGAGCAGTTTGAGATATAAAGGGATTAATCAAGGAAAGTGAACCACACAATGAAGGAATACGGTGTTAGATGATTAAGAAGTTAAGAGAAAAATAGAATGCCTTTGAGATCTTAAGATTAAATTTATAAAAGAAGGCATGAGAGGGAGAAGAGATAAAGGAGAAGAGAGAAGGGAAGAGAGGGTGATTTAGATGTTGAATTATAGAGAGTCAATTAAAAAGTCATGACAAATTGAAATGAAAATAAGCATACGAATCTAATAAAAAGGATGATGAATTGCGAGTTTTAAATTATTTCTCCAAAATTTTAGATTGTATTTAATTTTCATAATCCCTTTATAAAAATAATTTTAAATTTATAGAAAGCTTTGATTTATAAATATATTTATTTATAATTTTTATGATTAAGAGAAATAAAAATTAAAATTAAAATTGTGTACAAATTTTTTCAATGTTTTCGTTCAAACTAGAACCTAATTCCACCTCCAACTGAGGTTATGATTAACTTGAAATTTTTTCTTGTAGTTCACATCTAACCTACTAGCTTTTATAGGTTCAATTATAACTAAGGCTTTTATGAGCTCAACCTAAACTAAATTTTTAATGATATCAATTTGAACTTAAGCTTTCATGAATGTCAGGCCAACAAACCCAAATGAAAAACAAAAATATAGTAAGAAAAAAATTTTCAATAAAAATATTCAAATTTTCTTATGCTTTATGGATAGAATGGCATAGAAAGCTCAAAATATGACAAAAAAATTGTGAAAATGAATTCTTAAAAAATACAGCTTTGCAAGAAGAATTTAGAGTTTCATGTAGTCTATAATGTAGTCACTTTGAGGAGAAATTTCTATATTTAGAATATTTTATAGTCCTTTTTTGAGATGTTAAAATCTTGTTCATGTTCATTTTTTATTTTATTTAGAAGGGTTACATATTTATAAAAAACCTTTGGTTATAAACATTAGAAAGTCTTAAAAAGCTATTTCAAAAGTTACTACAAAATAGTTTAAAAAGCTTTCCAAAATAGCTTATATATTCTTCAAAAACACTGACCAAAGTGGAACATGTAAGGCTTACTAAAATAGCTATTAGGCAAAATGAATAGGAGCGAATGGATTTGCACAAAAGAGTTCTTCACCATCTGAACAAATGTTGAAAAGGTAAACGTGTTATTGTTGGTTAGGTCAAAGTGGATTTGATCTACACCATCTAATCACATAAGATGAAATCTGAATCAAACAATCAATCAACAGCAAAATCAAGAATTATCTCAGTTGTAGGAGTTAAAAAGCATTATTCAGAGCCATAAGATTCAAGAATAGATATTTCACAAGAAAAGCTATTTGATGAAGTTAGATGAGATCAAAACCATCAGACGTCAAGCAAGGATTAATATTCGACAATGGATGAAGCAGTAACCATGTGATTAGCTCATCAAAAGGATGGTTGCATTGATTAAGATCACTATTTAAAGGTATAGGTGAACTCCACTATGCAATCATAAAAATGTACAATAGAACAACACTAAGACACTTTTGATTGAGGAAGCCAACAAGCACCAAGAGTTTAGTCCAACATTACTAAGTAGGAAATCGATTTGCACTTTATAAATTTTTGTGTCAGTGAATTATATGAGCCAAACTTGTGTTGGCTCCAACTTGTGCACTCAAGATTTAATCACATAATTCAATATTATAGTTATAGGATTATAGATAAATTATGGGTCTTAGTTTTCCCTTAAGACACAATATGCCTTACCAAAAACTTAGGATAGTACCAAACCAAGATCAAGCCTCAATCCATATTGGTTCAAGTCATTGGTCCATAAGCATTATGAATGCCCAAAGAGGTTAATCATCCCAAGAGCTTTGCATTCATGTACAACTTGTGATGTGGCTTAAGTTTTATTTCAATTTTGAAAATTTTAACAAAATCATTTTCTAATTTAATCAATATTTAACAATTGACAAAATGTAAAATTTAGAAAAAAAAATGTAATAATAATTTAATGAAATAAAGAATGAAAAATAGAATCATGTGATTCTTAAATCGACAAATAGTTTAAGAAAGAATAGAACCAACAAATGAATGATTGAAAAAATAGAATCCTATATATTTTCTTAATGAAAGACATGATTGAATAAATAAATGCTTTGTGTTAGGATTTCAAATTGAGAGGAATAAAAATGTGCATTGTAATCAACAAACTAAAATTCTATTTCATAACACAAACAAAACATTTTGAAATTTGATGCACATATATTCAATCCTTCAAACTTGTTAAATACTCCAAGGTACTTTAAAGACCACTAGTTTATCATGTTCAAAATTGAATGGCTTATTCTTTAATATAAAATTATTTTTATAATAAAGAAACACATTAAAATAAAGTGCTAAACAATTGAGGTTTCTCCCATCAAACACAAATGTAACCCAACAACTTCCCCCTTTTGATTATTATAACACATAAATGTTTAGAGAAAAATATAACAAGTAAAAATAGATATTTAATTAATTATAAGAGGTATTAAAAATGAAATATATATGCTCTCCATTGCCTTATTCTCTCTTTTACTACATGCTCCTCCTCACTTTATCACTATTCTATATTTTATCTTAACCATAATCATTCCCTCCTCTGAGTCCATAAAAAAAGAGAGGTCCAATTTATATAATTTTGATTATTCCATTGAAGGAGTTTAACAAATACATAGTCCAATTCTCACTTTACAAATACATACTCTAATTGTATTAATCCTCTAATGACCAAATCTTAAATAAAGTGAAATCTTATATTTTTGTGATTTCTTTTCTTATAATGATGAAACAAATTAAATACCCTCTGCAACAAGCCTAGTAATATCTCCAATAGTTGATTTTAATATAGTTTATTCTTGAGTACTAATTTAAGTGTAATGAATTATTTACCACTAAGTCTAAGAATTAAATCTTATAAATAATTTTTCTTAAGTTTATCTTATTATCAATTCTTAACATGACCTATAGCCTTTAGGACTTCTTCACTAAATATACTTTTTTTATGAGAAATATAAATGTAATATGATCAATATCTCTCATAGAAACTTATGTTCAAACTCCTTGTATAGCATATCATTTATTTTATTTCTATATATTTTGATACTACTGAACACAAGGTAGTTGTTAATCAATGACTCCATCAAATAATTCAACTTTTTCATTAATTATTTTTGTAACTGACTCTATCTAATGTTCAAATCAAATTACCAAGTTTTTAGTTGTCTCTTTCCTAATAAAAATAAAATAACTAATGTAAATCTAGAAAAATCATGATCAATATCAAATTATACTAATTTCTAAACACATAATAAATTATCCCCAAACATTTAATATTTATTAGTTTACTTTTATAGGTTTATATGCTTTTCTAAGTGAGAGATATAAATTGATCTAACATTTTCCATTCCTCGTAATAATTACATAGATATTTATTTTTATAATTTGTCAAATTAAAATTATTTTATCTTTCTTATTTTCTAATCAATGTAACAAAGCCTATGATGGGCACATTTTTATTCTTATAAACTTTAACTCTAGTAAATTTTAAAAAATCAATATCAATCATAAATCTAAGCTTCTTAACATCTAAACTTAAGATTTTTGTGTCCAAAATAAATTATACCATCTGATTCTTAGGTCATTTAAAATGAACATCCTGCATAACTTACCTTTGTTTTGCCTTTTCCTATATTTAATTCTTAAGTAAACTCTAATTTAACTATAGCCTCAAACATTTCCATTTTTTATATCAAATCACATGATCATTCAATAATATTTCATCAAAAAATATCCTGTAAAAATATGGTGTTGACGTGCTTACAATATTTGACATAATCAATCAACAATTGCACGCATTGACTAAGAAGCTCCAAATGGGTAATATTGATTAATAATAAGTAAATCTAAAAAGATTTTGCCTTCTATGCTTAGATAAGTAAGCCAAGGACCAGAATTTTGTAAGTGAGTTGCACAAAGTTATAAAGCAAAGCTTGCCTCCATATGTCCTAAAATATGGAGACATGCTTATAGACTAACCAAGTATTAAATTTAGGAATCCAAACCATCATAGGTTCAATAATTGTAGGGTGTGGATGTTGTGATTTTCTAAAGAAAGTTCCAAAGCCTGTTGTTTAAGAATCGACTCATATTTATTATGTTTTTGATTTATGGAGTTTTTAAAAGGGCAATCAAATGTAAGATGTCTAAATTTAGAATAATAATTGCATACGATATTATACTAACTTGATAATTAGATGTACATAAAGAAAGAATAGGCAATGTATTGAACACATGGATATATGTTTTATCCAATCTATGATTATCATGAAACATACATTCTTTTTTGTCACATGGCTATAAGATGAAACTTGCTTAAGTGCATAAGAAGAATTCAAGTGAACATTACTCTTTTTACATAATTGAAAAAAGTATCACATAAAGGTACATGTAAATGATTACAAGTGAATAGCAAAATAAAGTAGTATACTTTGACTTTAGATCTTATCTTTCCTTTTTAAGTGATTCAAATTTTCTTTTCTTTTTCTTTAAGCAAAAAAATTTCTTCACTGAACTTATCATTCTCTAAGTTTAAAGCATCATTGCCAATAATATATTTGGACAAATAATTTTCTCATACATTTTTTTGAAACATTCAAATATGACATATTAGAAATATAGGCTTGAACTTGATAAGGTAAAAGAAAATTTCCTTGTTTAGTGCATCAATTTTTTCATGCCATTCAACTATTCTAGATTCGTGTTTTGCATTAATTTTCATAAGATTATCATATATATTTATTTATTTATTATGCTCAAAAACTAAATTACTAAAAGAATTTGATATTTTATCACAAGATTCAAAAGTAGACTCAAGATTAAAATTAGTACTTGATAAAAGCTTACTTACATGATTCATCTCTAAATTTATTGTCTTCTTTTCACTCTTCTTCTTTTCTCTTTGTTTTTTTGGTTCAACTTCTTATCATCACCAATATGTTTACATTCATTCTCTCCATACATTGTATGTAATGCCTGCATCATCTCAAAACAAGTTGTACATGTGCACACTCTCACACTAATTTCTTGAGGCAATGTACAAAGTAATTTATTCCTTTAGCATTTAATTGAATTAAAATTATTGATTTATTAACTCTATCTTTAGGATGACCAAAAGAGTAAATAAAAAGATCTCACAAATTACCATCAATCTTTTGAATAAAAATTTTAATGGTATTTTTTCAAATAAAAAATTTTCAGCCCTAAATAAATAATGGAGGATGACATGATGAACATTCTTTCCCTAATGTTTCATAATTATCAACTATAGCTATAATCATCCTTAAACAATTATATAAAATAAGGACATCAATAGAATCAAGCAATTTGATTATAAAGTAAAAAATCAAAATATTACAATTAATATTGATAAAATAATGAAATTAGCAAAAAATTAGAATTAATGTTATAATTAATTTTCACACACAAATAAATGGTCAACATAGTGATTTTACAAACTGACTATAAGAAACCTACTCAAATACAAATTAAAGTAAACCTATATGTGAGTGCTACAAGAGGGTATATTGTGAATTTTAAAATATTTTTGCAAATTTTTAGATTGTATTTATTTTTAAAATAAATTTTATAAGAAAAATTTTATGTTTGTTGACAACTATGATTTATAAATATACTAACTTAAAATTTTGTATGACTAGAAAAACTAAAATAATAATTAAAATGGCACACTAAAGCTTTTGGTGATTTTGTTCAAATTAGAACCTACATCCACCCTAACTATGGTCAATAAAAAGTCTACATGTAAAACACTTATAACTTAAGATTTTTTCTTATGATTCATCTCTAACCTAGGTTCAACTATAACTCAATCTTTTAAGAGCTTGACCCCAACCTGAGCTTTTACACGATCAAACCAAACTTAGGCCTTCACAAACACTGGACTACCTAGCATAAAAGAAAAACAAAAATACAAAAAAAATAATTTTTAACAAAAATGTACAAATTTTTCTATGCCTGTTGATGAAAATAGAATGGTATAAAGAGCTAAAAATTATGAAGAGAATTTAGAAAATTTAATCTTCAAGGAATTAGGTTTAACAGGTAGAATTTAATATTTCAAGTAGATGTAAGCTAAAGGTGTTGCTAAGACAAATTTATATCAATAGAATATGATACAACCCTTCATTGTGAAGTTTAAATCTTATTCATATTTTGTAGTCATTTCATTTACAATGATTAGGCATTTATAAAATAATTCTATTTATAGCTATAGGAAAGTATAGAAAAGGTCTTTTAGAGGCTACTACTAAAAAGCTTAAAACATTTTCCCAAATAACTTAATTATTCTCTCAAAATGGTGACCAAAATTTCATACGTAATAGCTAGTGAAATTGTTGTTAAGAATGTTGAAGAAGAGCCTTTGGATATACTCAAAAGAGTTCTCTGCCATCTGATCAAACATTAAAAAGTTGGATGAGTTTAGGGTGGTTGGATCAAGGTGGATTAGATCTTGGTCATCAGATCACATAAGATGACATTTGGATTGCTCAATTAATCAATGATAAAATTGGCAATGATCTCAACCCTAGGCGTCAAAATCCATTAATAAGAGCCATATGATTCAAGAAAAGATATTTATTAGAGAAAGTGATACAAAGAAATCAAAATAGATCCTGATCATCGTATGTCAAGTAAGGCTCAATCGCTTAAAGTAGATGAAGTAATAATTATCTAATTGGCTCATTAAATGGATGGTTTGAATGATCACAAAAATGCATGATTTGATGATGTTGAGACACTTTTGATTTTAGAAGCAAACAAGAGCTAAAAGTTTAGTCCCACATCGTTGAGTAAGAAATTGATTTGCACTTAATAAAACATTACATAGTAGAATTATGCCGACCAAACTAGGACTTTCTTCCCCTTATGTGCTTTAGACTTAATCACCTAATTCACTGACATGGCTATAGGTTTATTGGTTAATTTTTGCTATTATGTTACCCTTAAAGCACAATATGTTGCACCTCAATATGTTTCAACACTATAATAGATTTAGATGAATCCTCACCCTGACTTTGTCCAATCTTTGGTCCCTGCACATTAAAAATGCTTGTTCAGCAAGCTTGGTCGAAGAACTTTGCATTCAAATATTGCTTAAAATATGGCTTTTTTAATTATGAAAAATTTAATAGAAATTGTTTTCGAATCTAATCAATATTTAGTAACCAACCTAACAAAAGCTTTAGCAAAGATACAAAAGTTAGATTTAACCAAGAAAAGAGTGATTTAAAAATAGAGTCATCAGTTTCTTAAATGGATGAATGGTTTAAGTAGGATTTAAACCAAGAAAAGAATGATTGAAAAAAATGTAATCTTGTACATTTTCTAAATCAAGGACATGATTGAACCATCAGATGCTTTAACTTAATATTTGAAAGTAAGATAAATAGAGATGTGGCTTGTAATCAACAAGCAAACATTCTATTTTATAATAAAAACAAAACCTTTTTAAATGTGACGCACATGTCTTCAATCCTTAAAGTTTGCTAAATACTCTAAAGTACTTTGATGACCATTAATTTGTCCTCTTTAAAAGTGCATGGTCTGTTTGTTAATGGTAAACATATTTCACACTAAACAGGCTCATTAAAATAAATTACAAAACATTTAAAATTTGACTCATTAAACACGAGGATGACCCAACACAAATAATAATTTATAAGAGTAATGTCTTGTAAAAAAAATTTAATAGTGTTACAAGAAAAGAGTGGCTATTAATAATTACTATCATTAAATATTAAATATTTATTTATAAAATAAAAAAGGTGAGATAGATTTTGAGGTAGATTCTTTTGTAGAGTAGAGAGTAAAGAAATAAAATAATAGATAAAGAGATAAAGTGGGATTACAAGTGAAAAAATAAAATAGGATTTGTAGAGATAATGGGAGAGAAATAGAAAATGAGGAAAGATTAACATGGAATGGAAGGAGTGAAGGGAAGAGTGAGGATGTAAGAGACAAAGGTAAGGAGAGTGAATTATAAGGAATGAGAGAAAAAGAGGAAAGTGTGGGTAAGAAAAATGTCAAAAACTAAATTGAAAGAGAGGTAAAGTGAGAGATAAAATCAATGATACAATGAAGAGATAGATAATGAGATTACTAGAGCGATGGAGTGAGACACAAATAAAGGGAAAGAAGAGAAATTCTAAAAGAGAGATAAGATTGAAAGTGATGGAGGAAGTTGAAGGATGGGAGATGATGGAGAGGGAAATCAGGAAAAAAGGTGGAGTGAACAAGGAGATAGTGAGAGAAGAAGAAAGACATAAAGTGAGACAAAGAAAAGTGCGAAGGGAAAGATATCACTACAAAGGTAGATAAGAGAAAGAAGAACGATAGATTGAAATTAAGAAGTGTGCATGATAGTTTAAGAGAGATGGACTTGAGAGATAGATAGAGAGGGTATAGAGGTCATTAGATAATGATTTGGAGATTTATAAAGAGAGATAAAAAGACATAATGTGTTAGAGAGGGAAACAAATAAAGAGTGTGAGAAACATAGGGAGACAAGTGAAAGCATGCATGAGATAAAATTAAAAAAGATGGATGTGACAATGTTAGAAGAGAAATTAGGGAGAAATAGTGAGAGCTATGATTAAGAGAAGAAATTAAGAAGAAGACAACAGGACGATAGAGACGTGAGAGAAAGTACAAGGTTGAATAGAGATGACAAGTAAAAAAAGAGTATGAGATGACAAGAATGAGATAAAAAGTGTGGTATGAGAAAAGATAAAAGAAATGTATAAAGAAGAGTTGGTGACATAGAGGAGAAAGAGACTAAGTGAATTGTAGCTCGAGAAGAGATATAAATAAATTGGGATGTGAGAGAGACTGATGTGTAATAAAGAGAAAGAAATGCATTGATAGAGATTGTTATTTATAATGTCAGAGATAAATAAATAATGTAAGAGAAAGAGACAAGAAATAAAAAAAGAATAAGTGATGAAGGGAGAAGTACAAGAATGAAAAAGTGTTGATGGAAATAAAAGGTAAAGGCTATAAAAGAATGTTAGAAAGAGGCACATATGCTTTATAAGAGAGAAAATGTAGGCTTGAGAGACAAATAATGGATAAAAAGAATATATAGAGAGACTGACACAATACTTAGTCATATATCTTTGAAATTATTAGTTATTATTATAAAAAATGATACTTTTAACAAGAAAAACTTTTACGTAATTTTTCTTAATAATTGTAATAATCATTAATTACCTTTACAATTCTTGATAATAACTTTTATTAATTATCAATAATTATTATACTAATTCTAATAATTATTATTCTTTCACTTTTTAATGCCTCTTAGAAATTAAAGTTAATTACTTTAGGAATAATTCTTATTCATTGTTGTTAATTTTAATAATAATTTATTTAAATTACTATTAATGATTAACTAATAATTATATATTTATTAGGCTAATTATAAATTTAAAATAAACTTTCTCTTTTAAATTGTTCACTTATTTATATAGAAAGTATTAAATTATTATAATTTTTTCAATAATAATTAATTATATTACTAATATTCCTAGAATTAGTGATAAGAACATATATTAGAAATATTATTGGAAGTAACTAATAAAAATTTCTTTAACAATCATTTAAATATAAAATGTTGTTTCCATGTTAATTTTAATACTAATATTTTTATTGCATAAGTTAATGTTAAGAGATACTATTATTATTGTTATTTTTATGCTTATTAAATTATCTTAAGAACAAGTTTTAATTACTTATAATATAGTAACAATCATTATATTCATGATGAATATTTTAGTTAAATCTTACAATTACGAAAATTAATTCTTAAGAATAATATGAAGAAAATAAAAATAATAAATTCTATTAATTCTTAAATTGTAATAGAAATAATTAAAAATTTTATTATAAGGACAATTGCTAAATGACTACTAAAAATATTTCGTTCTTCTTTCTTTAATATTTAAAATAATTGTTATTTCTATACTAAAAAATTTTATAAATTAAGAAATTATTTATTTAACTATAATAAAAATAGTTAATAATTGTTTTCTTTTCTTTTTTTTGTTTTCCTCATATTTTTGAAAATAATACCGTGATTAAGAAAGTAAAACAATGATAGAGTAATTGTAAAATGGGGATTAATATGAAAACAACTAAGAACAAGCAAAACATAAAAATGAACGTGAAGAAGAGAATAATAACAAGAAAAAAAGTAATAGAAGGAAATAAGATAAAGAAAAAAATGAAAGAAGATATGTTTCAACGTTAATTACAAGAATGCGAGGAATTAGAAGAAATGGGTTTGTGTAATAAAAAGAAAAACAACACAAAGAAGTTCGAAAAAAATATTAATAGTTAATTTAACAAAATATAAATGTTTCTGCAAACATAATAATAATAATAATAATAATAATAATAATAATAATAATAATAATAATCTTAATTATTAAAAATTTATTTTAATGTTTTGCTCAATAATATATATTTTACTTAAATTTTTTAAATAGTAGTTATTTTTAATATTTTTTAATGCTATTTATAATTTAAAATAATAATTAATGTTAATAATTTAATGAAATTGCAAATTATAAAAATAATTAGACATTAATCATTTTTTTATAATTTTAATTTTAAATAAAGTAACAAAATTTATTCATCATTATAATTACAATAAGAAAAATCTATTTTTAATAATAAATTATAAATATACTAGTCTAATCAAATATGTTATATCTAATTGACTTTATAACTAATTTTAATTATAGTAGTAAGTATAATTTATAATTTATCTTTATCATAATTATAAGTAATTTGGATAACCATTAATAACTATCAAAATAGTTCTTATTTTTATTAAAAAAAGCTAATTTATAATTTATTAATTTTATTAATTTTATTAATTTTAATATTTTAACCATATTATTCTTCTTTTGATTCATTTCATGTTTCATATTCTATTTTTAATTCTCTTTTTAAATGAGATATTTGAGTTAGACAAACAAAAATATCTTAAAAGGAATTAGGGAAATAAAGAACAAATAAAAATACCAAAGAGATGAAATATAATGTAAATATATAATATACATAGTCAAATAAAAACAAATAAACTAAGAAAAAGGAGATAAATAATAGCTATTGATAGATAGCAAGAGAGGTGATGCCTAACAATCATAGAATATTAGTGAGAGAGAGAGAGAGATAAAGGATTGATATAAAGATATAAGAGAGGAAGAGAAAGAAAAAAGAAATAAAAGAGAATAAAATAAAATAGAGTTAGGGACTAAGCTAAAGTAAGAAAGAGATAATTATTAAGAGGGAAAGGAAAATGAGGGGGATGAAACTTCAACTCATGGAAAAAATGGAGTGATAAGTAGGAAATAAGGAAAGAAGTGTAAGTTAAGATAAAATAATTCAAAATGAGAGGTAGACAAAGAGAGTGTAAGAGAGAGCAACAAAAAGGTGATAATAGTAATGGGTGTATTAGAGAGAGAAAGTGATAATAAAGACATGGTGTAGAGAGTGATTAGAAAAGATAGAAAGAGAGAGTTAGAAAGAAGAAAAATTAAATAGGGAATAGAATAAGATAAGTAAGAGAATAGAGAGAAAAGAGTAGTTAGAGATTGGAGAGAGAAAAAGAATGACAAAGAGATAGAATGATAAATGAGAACTGAAACAACAAAAATAGACAAAAACATATATAAAGGGTGATAAAGAGCCAAGTGAAATAGGAAAACTAAGAGAGAGAGTTAAAAAAGAGAATCATAGTAAAAAAAGGAATTTAGTGATCAATACATGAAAAGACTGTGAAATTATGAAAAAGAAAGGCAAAAAGATACATCAAAGAATAAAAAGTGATAGGAAAGTATAGAGAAGAGAGACAACTAAGGAGATTGTGATGTGTGATAATATGAGAAAGGAAATTGAGAGAGTGAAAAAAGGATGACTTGATCATGAAAGGATAATGTGAGAGACAAAAGAGACAATGTTAGAGGGACAATAGGAAATATAAGCAAAGAGGGACATATGGAGAAAGAGAGAACATAAATAAAGAGGTATGAAGAATAGAGATAGACATCAGAGGAGAGATATAAAAGGTGTAGGGATAGGAGAAAGAGGGAAGAAAAGATAAGATTGATCAGAGTAATAATAACAGAAATAAAGAAATGAGAGAGGAGAGTGATAAATTGTTAAGAGAAACTAGAAAGGATGTAGAACAACAATGATTATAGATGATAAAGAGAGTTGGAGAGCAAGAGATGATAGAAATGAGATAGATGCAAATAGAGGGAATATTGATAGAAAGAACTTAAAGAGATCAAGGTGAAATAGGAAAAAAATATAATACTAATAAAGGTTGAGAATTGTAAATTTAAAAAAAAATATAATTAATATAAGGTTTCCAAAAATATGCTCAAAATAAGTAATAATAATTCCTTTTTCTATGTTTTAGTTTCTACATATTTTTTAAAAGGGTAATGTTATTAAGAAAAAGAAATCTTGAAGATTTAATTATATAGAGATGATTAATAAGAAAATGATTAAAAAAGACAGAACAAAAAAATTAATTAGAAGAATCAAATAATAAAAATAAAAATAAATTAGAATAAAATACGAAATAAGAAAAAGATAAAAATTAAATATCAATTTTTTTAAAGTGTAAATAAGACAATAAAAAGAGTTAGAAGAAAAAAATGAGGTAGAAGAAGACTAAAAATAATAAAAGGAAGATGAATAAGAATATTTATAATTAATTAGAATAAGTATAATTTTTTTAAAATTATAGATGACACAATCGATTATAATCATATTACTTATTACTATTATTCCTTCATTATCTAAAAAAAATAAAAAAATATATTTATATTTTCTTTCATATTAGAAATATTAATAATTTAATACGGCAATTATTATTAATAATGTAAAAATAATTAATTTAAATGTTGATCCATTTATCGTGAAACATTAATTATTTTATAAAAATTATTAAATAAAAATTATGTAATAATGTTTATGATTCATTCAAATTACAATAAAATAAATTAATTTCTAATTATAATTTTATTATTTTATACTAAATAAATTTTTATATAAATTGTAATTTATATATAATAATTTTTATAGTAGTAAAAAATAATTTGTGGTTGCTCTTCTTGTTAATTACAAGTGATTTTGATAATATTAATAGTTATTTTATATTTTTTAAATCTTAATAGAATAATAATTACTCATTTTTTTACTTAATTTTACTACCTTTATTTATTTACCGTATTATTTATTTTTTTTATTCATATTATGTTTCTAATTCCATTTCAAAAGTTTATTGTGAAATAAGATTTTGATGATAAGCATACAATGAATGCTTAAAAAGTGATAAAGAGATAAAGAGATAACAAAAAGAAAGAAAGGTGACAGAGGCGAGAAACAAAGTAAAAATAAAGTATACCTAGACAAATATAATTGGAGAAGACTAAGAGAAAAGAGAAAAATAATAGTAATAGATAGATAGAAATGGAGAGAAGGCATGATAGAATAAGAGAGTGAGAAAAAACAAATAAAATAGTAAAAATATAGAAAGTAAGTCAGGGAGTAACATAGAACAAGAATAGGATAATTATTGAGAGTAAGATTGCAAGAAAATCTTAGTAGGGAGCATCAATTTGTAGAATAAGAACATGGATTGATAAGGAGCAAATTGAAAAGAGAGTAAGATAAGATAAAATAGGTTAAAAGAGAGCAAGAAAAAGAGACATAGAGTTAGAGACAGTGTGAAAGTGAGCAAGATAAAAAGAAAGTAGTAGGTAGTGTTTTAGAGAGAGGAATTAATGAGAGATTGAAATGATGGAGAGAAACATGAACAAAAGCTTTGATATAGAGGAGATAAGAGACACATTGAGAATAGAAACAAAGAGTGGCCTAGAAAGTTATTAAATAGTTTTAATGGAGAGAGTGAGTGAGAAAAGAAGGGAAAAAGCATCAGAACAAAAAATTATATAGAATACAATGGAGTAAGGAATAAAGTGGAGAGAGAAATCATTAAGGGATCGAGGAGAGCAAAATGAAGAGAGAAAACATGATTAGAGAAAAATGAACTAGGAAAAGAGATAAGTGTGATATATAGGCATTAAGAAAGTAAAGTGACATAAATAAGTTAAGGGAGAGGTTTATTAATAAAAAAATTATTAAAACAATTTGACATGAACTAATTATAATTAAATAGAAATGGAAAATGCTGATAGAAAAGTGATAAACATTAACTAGAGATAACTTACATGAGAGAGAGTGCATGATGGAGTGAGAGAGGGAATTAATGAGAGAGAAAATAGAGGAGATTATAACATGGAGATGGGAGAGTTAGATGGAGAAAATGAAATGAAAGGGCAAAGATTGAGAGAAAGAGAGTAAGGGATAGAGTAAGAAAGAGAGAATCATTGACTATTAGAAAAGGAATAAGTGATGGAGGAAGTATCAATTTATAGAATTAGATGTTGTGGTGATAATGTAGAGATAAGGGACGGGAGAGTGAGCAGAGAACGAATTTGTTAAGAGATCTAAACAAAGAGAAACAGAGGAGTGAGTATCATAGAGAGTACGATGAAAGAAAGAGCAATAAGGAGAGTATTCTAAGGATGAAATAAAGAGGGATAAAAATGTTTTAAAGTTAAGATAGATAAAGAGTTTCATATAAATGAGACAAAACTTGAGGAAGTAAGAGAGAGTTTGAGTGATAGTGAAATAAAGGGAAAATTAGGAAGAGATTCCTTATGAGAAAGAAGAAATTTAAAGGTGGAGATATGAAGAAATTATGAAGGTAAAAGAAAGAAAGGTGAACCTATAGATCAATGATAGGAAAAAAAATTGAGCAATATACAAAAGAGAGAAGATAAGGAGATAACAATGTAAGATGCATAATAAAATGTAGATAGAAAACTAAAATAAGAAAGATCAAATGGTGAAAAGAGGGAGTGTGAGAGAGAGGAGACATTATGAGATAGTTAGAAATTAAGAGAAATAAATAAAAAAGAATGTTGAAAGAGATAGAGAGACAACATATGAAGACGTTGGGAGATAGAAGAAATGGATAATATATGAGAGATGTATGACAAGAGATGAGGTAGGAGAGAAGTTTGGCACAAAAGATGGAAAATAAAAGAGAAGTAGTTGAAGTAATAGAGAGAAGAGAGTGATAAATGGTTGATAGAAATTGTTAATGAGTTAGAAGGACGATTGATATAGAGGATGAAGAGAGATTAAGAGCAATAGATAGTAGGAATGGAATTGATGATATTAAAGAGAAAAGCAATAGTAGCATAAACTGATATCAAAAATAGGGAGACAATAGAACAAGAATGGATGAGTGAATGCGAAGGAGGTCAAGATGATATAAATAGTGGTGAGATCAAAGAGAATGAGAAGTCATAAAGTGAAAGAAAGTCAAAGATGAAGAATTACACTAATACATAGAGATTAAAAAGTAAAGAAGTAAATAAATACAAAGGGAGAAGCATTGTGTAGAATATACAATAAATGATTAAGATTGAGATTAAATAGGCATGAAAACATAAACCACTTGGTTAGTAAAAAATACAAGTATAGAGATGGAATGAAAATGAAGAATAAGAAAAAGAGAGTGAAGAGTGATAATAAAGAGAAGACAAAGTCTATCTTTTATGACAAAAAGAATACAATATAAAGAGACTACATACATTAAGATAAAAATAAAAAAAGCAAAACTGATGGTTGAATAAAGAGATATTATGTCAAATGATCCTGAAGTGTGAAAAAAAGTGTAAAAGGAGAGATAAAAAAAAGAAGTGGGAAATTGAATAGGAAAAAAATTAGTTAAAAAGTAAACTAAACAATGTTAAAAAAGGGTGACAGAAAATATTTTCATGAAGATAGATATATAAACAAAGGTATACAAAGTGTAAGAAAAAAATAAAGACACTAAATAATATTAAAAGATAAAAAAGAAATAAAAAATATAGATTGGAAGAATGATTAAGGAAGAATAAAGAGATATAAGCAAAAAAAAGATGGTTAAAATCTTAGATGAATAATGATATGGAAGAGGGAAAAAAGGGAACAATTAGAAGTGAATAATGTGAGAGAAATTTTATTCAAATTAAATGGTAGCAAAAAAGGATGTCTTCGGTGATCAACGATAAAGAAAGCAAGAGAAAATTAGAATTAGAAAGTGCCTTTGAAAGGAAGAAATATGGGGAAGAAGGAAAGAAGATTCAGAAGAGATAGATAGTTGCATAAAATAATAGATAAAGTGAGAGAAAAAAGGTAAGAGAGGGAGATAAAGTGGATGTCTTTGGTGATAAAGGATAAAGAAAGCAAGAGAAAATTAGAATTAGTAAGTGCCTTAGAAAGGAAGAAATATGGGGAAGAAGGAAAGAAGATTTAGAAGAGATAGATAGTGGCATGAAATAATAGTTAAAGTGAGAGAGAAAAGGGAAGAGAGGGAGATTAAGAGGCTAAGATAAAGAAGATAGATTATGAGATAGATTCTTAGATGGAAAAGGGAAAGAAAGAGAAATACAAATGATTTGTGAAGTGACAAAGATAGAATACAAGTGAAACAATAGACATGAAATTTATAGAGACAAATGGGGAGAAACACATTATAAATAGTGAATAGTTCAAAGTGAAAGGAAAGAATGGAAGAGTGGGAAAGCAAGAGAAAAAAAAGTGAGGAGCATGAATTGGAGAGTGAAGAGAGATGAAAGAGGTGACAAAAAGTGTGAAAAGAAAAAAATAAAAAGAGGAATAGTTAGAGATGAAATAGGTCATAGAGAAAGGAGATAGAAAAAGAGAGTAAGCCATCAACAATGTGAATGACACAAAAAATAGAAAGAAGGAGAAAGTTTCTAAAATGAGAGAAAAAGGTGCAAAGAGAATGAGAAAGTTGTAGGATGATAGAAGAGTTAAAGGGAAATGAGGCATCAAGAAGGAGAACAAAATAAAGAAGTGAAAGATAACAAAAAACACAATGGAAGATATAGAAAAATGAGAACAGAAAGACATGGCAGTGATTAATAAGTATGAAGAATGATAGAGCGAAAACAAAAAAAGTGAGTAAGAGCAAAAGAGAAATTGACTAGAGAGAGTGTTCAAGTGCATAGAAGGATAAGGGGACAATGATGGAGAGATCAATAAAAAGAGGTAATAAAATAATATAATAAAGAAAAAAAGAGAATGTGAGACAAAAATAAAAAAACAAGTGAGACAATGACCAAGGTAATAGAGAAAAGTGAGGGAACTAAGAATGTGAGAAGAGAGGTGAGTGAAAATTCTTAGATAGAGATAGAGGGATAAGATTAAGGAATAGAGGGAAATCATAGATATGTAATAGAATTATATAGGAGATAATACAAAAGAGAAAATAAAACTCAAAAAAAGCTATAGATTATGAAAGTCAGGTAAAAAGGAGAGATATAAGAAGGGAGAAAAAACGTTGTGCAGAAGAGAAGGTGATATATAGAAGAGAGACTGAGTGAATGACATGCAGATTAAGAAGAGACAAAAAGAGAATGGAAGATGAGAGACTTTGATAAATCATAGAGAGAAAGTGACAAACATATTGATAGATATTTCTATTTGTGTGAAAATGAGAAGAAGGATAAAAAAAGGGAGAAAAACATTAAGATTGAGAAAAATAAAGAAGAGAGAGCAATGGAATGAAACACTTTTAAAAAACACATTAATTGAATGATGAAAAGAAGAAATAGAGAAGTAGATGCAATAAAAAAAGAGTAATAGGAAGATCAAGAAATAAAGAAAGACAATTTAGGGAAAAGGGATGATAGACACTATGATAAGGAATGAGATGGTGTGGCACAAATATTTTGTGAGAGAAAATGAATGGATAAAGAAACATAAATAGAGAGAGAAAATGAGAATAATGTTGAAGAGATATACAGGAAGAATGAGAAGAATTAATTATTAATCCTATAAGGTAATATTATTTTGAGAAGAAAATATAAAAAATAGTATCAATAAATGTTATTTTTCAAAAATCTTTGCAATGATTAATTAATGCATATCCAACAAAAATTTAATTAAGAAGAATAACTATTATATCAACTTTTCTTAATAAATTGGTAATTAGTAATTATTATTATAGTATTTAAATTAATGCTTATTAATTTAATTATTTAAAGATTAATTTTTTATTTGTTAGAATTAATTATAATTAATTTTTATTTTTATTTAAAAAGTTGTTATTGAATTACAATTTTTAACTGATAATGGAATATTTATTAGCATATCTAATTTTTAAATTTAGTACTTCTTTGGTTCTAAAATAAGTTTTACTTATTTAAATAGCTAATTCTTAATAATTTTAGTTCTTATGAATAATAATTAATTATTTTGTATATGTTCTTTAAGAATTTCAGATAAAAACTTTTACTAATAGTATTGACCATAACTAAAAAGCATTGTTGTATTAAGTCTAAAATTTTACTATCACATCAATCATAACTCTAATCTTCTTACATTAATAACTAATATTACAAGTATGAGTATTTACTATTATTGTTGTTATTATTATCCATAAAACTATTTTAAGAAAACATTTATAACTACTAAGATAAAATAATAATCGATTCATTTGTAGTTTCAAAATAAAATTTTAGATTATAATTTTTAATAAAATTTAAAGAAACTTTAAAACATAATTTTTTTATTCTAAAATTATAATAAAAATAATGAATAAATTCACTATATATATAACCAAATGAATAGCTAAATAATGTTTTTTCTTCTTTTTTCCTAGTTATTGAAAACAATATTATAATGAAATTTGGGAAACAATGAATAAGAACTAATTATGAAAATGAAACAAAACAAAAAATGTAAATTTATAACTCTTAGTAATTACAAAATAAGACTATTTTAAATTAATAAAATACATTATGAAATTATAATTATAATTATAAATATTAGTATCATTTTTAAAAAACTATGTTGACAAAAACTAATAATATTTTTGATAACTAGAAAAATAAGAAAGAGAATTCCTGAAGGAAAAATTATTTAAATATTATTGATAACTAGAAGAATAAGAAATTGTATAACACAAAAATATATTGGAAGTGAAAGATAGAGCAAAAATTGGGAATAAAATAAGAAAAAACGAAAAAGAATAAAATTAAATATGCAAAATTTTAAGAGTAAATAAAATAATAAAAGGAGTTAAAAGAAAAAATTGAAGATAGAAAAAAAATAAAGAGGTAAAGTGAGAGAAAGTGAGTGAGGGAGTGAGGTAGAACAAGAAAGACATAATAATTTGGATTAAACAAGGGAAAAGTGTTTTGGAGGGAGCATCAATTAAAAGAATGAGGTGGATTGATAAAGTGAACATAATTGAATAGAGAGTGAGATGAGAGAGAATAGGTTCAAAGATAGCAAGAAAAATAGATATTGAGATGGAGAGAGTGTAGAATTCTCAAGATAAAGAGAAGAAAATAAGCAGTGCATCAAAGAGAAATTAAAAAGAAATAACAATGATGGAGAGAAAAGATAGTTAAAACTTTTATATACATGAGATAGAAATTAAGAGACAAATATTGAGAAGAGAGAAAGAAAGGGACGAGAAAGTCATTAAAAAGATTTTGTGGAGAGACTCAGAGAGAAGAACGAAAGAAAGAGTGAGAAGGAAAAGAAATTATGGAGAATAGAATAGATTAAGGAAGAAAGTGCAGAGAGAATAATGTATGGTATAAATTTTGAAGACGAAAATAACGAGGGAGTGCATGATTAAGGAGAAAGGTATCTAAGAAAAAAAAAGGGAATGAGTGTGAAGCAAAATGGTAATGATAGTAAGGTGAAATAAAAAAGGTAAGAGAGAGGTTCAACAATAAAGATACAAAGAAAGCTAGATATTCCTCACTAGAGTGAGGGAATTTAGAGATAATGATATCATAAGATAATGAATGTATAAGAAAGCTAGCAATGAGAAAAGTGAGAGAAAAAAATTAAATAGATATAGTAAGATAGAGAACAGAGAAGATAAGGAGAAAGAGACGAGAGATAAATATGTTAAAAGTGATAGAGTGTTAAGAAGCAAAAGAGAGTGGTAAAAGTATAGCGCACGAGGGAGGAGACATAGAGAGGGACAATAAGAGAGAGATAAAAAAAGATGAAGATGAAGATAAAGAGTCAAAATAAAGATATAAGGTGTAAGAAAAAATAAAGATCATATGAGAGATATAATACAGGAGATTGTGGAAAGAAAGAACGCGAAGGAAAAAGATAGGATCAATAAGAGTGATAGTAAGTCACATGAAGAAAAGAGAGGAAATGAGAAGGGAGTGATAAAGTGTAGAGAAAAATTAAGATTAGAAGAATGATGGATATAGATGATAAAAAATATGGAGAGAAAGAAATAAAAGGAATAAGATAGATATAATTAGAGATAAGAGAAAAGTAGAGGATAAATCTAAAGAGAATAAATAGACAAATAATATAATATGAAATAATGTGTGAATAAGGAGGTTATGATAAGAGAAAAGAGGTAAAGAGATGCAGGAGAGTGAAGGCTCATCAAGAGAAAGAAAGATAAAGACAAAGAATTAGGCTAATACAAAAAGATTGAAGAGGTAAATAGGCAAATAAATACAAAAGGAGAAGCAAAATTGAAGTTAGACAAGGATAGAAAAAGACATTCAAACATAAATAATGTGCGGTAGCATAGCTTAGGTGTGATAAAAAAGTTAGAAAGGGAGAATGGAAATAATGCAACGATGGAGAAAAGTGAGAGAACAATAAAGTGATATATAATGAAAGGAATAAACAAAGTAAATGGAGTGTGAGAGAACAAAAAAAAGTAGGAAATAAGAAAGAGAGAATGAATGAGATAGAGACAAGGATAGATAGATGATAGATTGAAGATAGAAATAAGACATGATCGAAATTTGAGAGTTAAAAAAGTGGTAGAAAGAAAAAATTGAAGTGGAAGAAATAGAAAAATATATAAATAAAAAGATGAATGTAGTATGAATGGGATAGATTAAAAGATAAAAAGAAGGAGAAGAGAAACAACAAAAAGGGGAATAATAGAGAAGAAAAGAAATAGAGGGAACAAATGGAAAAGGATTGCAAAAGAGAGAGTTCAATGAAGATGACAATGGTGGGCTATGGTGGTAGAGGATTGAGGAAAGAATAGGGAATTAAAAGGAGAAAATGCCTTTAAGATATTGAGAAAAAAAGTTTTTGTAGAAGTAGATGAGAGAGTGAACTGCTTAAGGTAGAGAAAAGAGATATGGTGGTAAGAGGTAAAAAGGAATAGTGAAAGATTAAGTGGTTGAGTTGGAGAGAAATAATGAAAAATTTATAAGAAGTAATAAATTATAACTATCACATCATGTCATAAATAAAATTTAAAATATTATTAAAAAATATTGTTAATAGAAAGTATTATTTTGTAATAAATATTTATTTTTAAATTAGAGAGAAAGAGATAAATTTTGGGATAGATTTAGATGGAGAAGACAGAGATAAAGAAGCAATTCATAAGGAAATAGACAAGAAGAGAATACAAGTTAAAGAAAGAAGTGGGATTTATAGAGATAAAGAGGGAAAAAATAGAATAATGAAAGGAAGAAGTAGAGAGAAAGAAATGTATGGAAGAGTGAGAAATCAATTAATCAAAAAGTGAGGAGTGTGAATTAAAGTGAAGAAAGTGGAGAGGAAAGAGGGATAAGAGAAGAGATAGAAGATAAAATAGAAAGTGAGACAATGTGAGAAATAGAGGTTGTAATAGAAAGAGAAAAGAGATAGATTGAGTAATGGAATTACAATGTCAAACACATAGATAAAAGGAAAGGGAGGAAATTGGAATGGAGAGAAGGTTGATAGACAGATATAGGAAGTTGTAGCAATGGAGACATGCAAGAGGGAAATAAGGTGGAGGGAAGCAACTAATAAGGAGGCAATAATAGCAAAAGAAACACATAGACCAAGATAAAGAAGAGTGAGAAGAGAAGTGCATAACTGTGATGACTAATAAGTGAGAGCCATGATAGATTGAAAGAAAGAAGAGTGAGTGACAGTAAAGTAAAGATGTATTAGAGTGAGTATTAGAAAGGGAAATTATAGAGTTGGACAATACTAGAGAAAGAAAGAGAGATAAAAAAAATTCAGTGTATGTAAGAGTCTGTATCAAATAGTGAGAGTGAAAAACATAAAGAGACAAGTCATACAAAAAATAAGGAAAGAAATGTAAGGGAAATCAAAAATTGATGATAGTCATGATAGAGAAAATATTGAGATAAGTAAAGATTGGGAGAAAAGATTATGGATGATAAAGACGAAGAGGATAGAGAAAGTGTAATAGAAAGAGTACAAAGTTGAAGAGAGAAGAAAAAGCTCAAAAAAGAATAAGAGATAGTAAGAATCAGATAATAAAAGAGATATGAGAAGACAAAAAATGTTCACATATAAGAGGTGTGACAAAAGAGAGAGAGAGAGAGAGAGATTGAGTTTATTATATGTACCATGAGAGATGTGAAGGGATAAGAAGGTGAGAGAGATTGATGAATAGTAAAAAGAAAGAGAGTCATTAATAGAGCTTAGTATTTTCAGAGGAGGGAGAAACAAGATAAAGATGGAGACAATTTGAAAGATTAAAATATAAAAACATAGAAAGATAGAGAAAAAGAAACTAAAAGAGAGTTTTAAAAAGAGGCACACAACAAATGATAGAATGGCCAAAAAAACTACGAGAAGAAATAGAGAAAGTACTAACAAGTAGATGAAGAACAAGAAGAGAGAAAATTTTCAAAAATTCAAGAATGGACAACAAAAACGAATGCGACAGAGAGGCACAAATGTTTTGTGAGAGAAAAGGTAATAATGAGTGAAAAAGTGGTGGATAAAGGGACTTAAATAAAGAGAGAAATAGAGAATAAAGTCAAATAAAGACTATGAAAAGAAAAACATAAAGAATAAATTACTAATCCTATAAGTCAATTGTATTGTGACAAGAAAATATAGAAAATATATTTTTAATAATAATTAATCAAAATTCTTCAAAATTATCATTTATTGTTGTACACACAAATATTAATTTTTTAATATAAATAACCACTATATAAAATTTTTCTAAATATTTGCAATAATTATTAGATACCATTAAACTTCTTTAAAATGTTTTTTTACTAATAATGAATTACTACAATGTTTATTCTAATAATTAGGTTTCTTCTCTTTTCATTTTTCCTCTTAGAAATTCTAGTTAATTTTTTTATTAAAAATTCTAATTAACTATTCTTAAAATTAGATAATCAGTTAATAAAATTACTATTAATTTATAACTAATAATGAAATATTTCTTAGCAAAATAATATTTAAATTTAACGCTTTTTCTTTCTTAAATTATCATTCCATATATATTTATAACTAACTCAAAATTATTATTATTGTTCTCAGTAATAAGTAGTTATAATGAATAATAGTTTAAGAATTAGAGGAAAGAATAATTTATTCTAATACAATTGAACACTAGTAAAAATTTCATGACCATCAATGATATATAAAAATGTTATTCATAGGCTAATTATATCTGTAGTCATTTTACACGAATAATTAATAATTTTTAATATCAATAATTACTATTATTGTAGTTATATTATGCCAAAAAATTTATTTTAAAAATTTTTATTTTAAATCAATATATTCATGATATATCTTGTAATTTAGTCTTTCATTTTTTATTCAAATTATTTCTTAAAAATGGTGATACTAACAAAAAAACAAAAACATTTGTTGATTATTATATTGTGATAATAGTGAGAAATAATTTTATTATAAGCATAATTATAAGATATCTAAAAACATATTTTGTTCATTTTTTTGTAAATTTTAAAAAAAAACTATTCTAACAAAAATTAAGAAACAAAGATTAAGATTGAATTATAAACATAAAATAAAAAACATAAAGGTAGTATCATTTTATGTTAGTGATCTGATTTTTAATTAATATAATAATTTATTACCTTATAATGGTATTTCCTAAATTCATTTTAGAAAAACATACTATCCAAAAAACTTAATAATAATTATATTTTCTACCTTTTATTTTCTACATATTCCAAAAAGTAGTAATGTAATTTTGAAAGAGGTATTGTGAAGAAAGTGATTATAAAAAGATGAATTATAAGAAGTAGAACATTGAAATGAGCCAGAATAAGAGAATGATTATATGAATAAAAAGGAATAAAAGAAGAAAATAAGATAAAAACCAAAATGGGAAAAAAATAAAAGTTTCATGTATAAGTGCAAGAATAAAAGAAATAAGATGAAATAGATAAAGTGGAATAAGAAGAAAAACAACTCGAGGGAAAAAATAAATTATAGTAATTTATAAAACAACTACAATTTTTTTCTTTAAAATATTTAAAAATAACATTTCTTATTATCATTTTGTTTTTTTCCTATTCTTTATTATTAGTTTTTTCTTAACTTCAATAAATATTCTTCATATTTACTACAATTTTAAAATCCTGAAAAAATTAACTTAATAGTTCTAATTAATAACATAAGAATAAGACTATTAATATTATTTTAGCCATTATAATGAATTAATTACTTTGTATTAATTTTTTGTTATAAATTGTTTAAAAAATTTTATTATCAATGTAATTTAAAAAAAATATTCTTTTTTAAAAATAATAATTTAATTACTCTACTTTAAATAAATTTGATATATCAATTTGAATTTATAAATAATATTTATGACAATATTAAATACTATTTATAATGGTTCTTCTTCTAATTTGTAATTGATTTTCATAAATCCTAAAAATTATTAAAGATTTTCCTAGTTTTAATGGAATAACAATTAATATTTTTATTCTTTATTATACTTCTTTTAATTTATTAATCATATTATCCTACAATTCATTCATATCATATTTGTTCTTCTATTAATTGACTTTTCTTGGAAATAAGATACTGAAGGTAGACAAGCAAACATTGATTGAAAAAGAGAAAGAGAGAGAGTTAGATATATATATATATATATTAAATATTATGAAATGTGGGAGAGGCGAGAATAAATGTAGATAAAGTATATATCATCAAATAAAAATAGAGAAGCCTAAGAGAATAAAGAATAATAATAATAGGAAATAAATAGCAAGATAGAGAATGCATAACAAAGTGAGGGATGAAATGAGAAAAAAAGAATGACAAAAAAGTGTGATATAAGAAGATGGGAGTGGAAGAGAAAAAAAGAAAAAAAAAAGCAAACGAGAGAGAAAGAGAATAAGGGACTAAGGTAAATCAAGAAAGAGATAATCCTTGAGAATGAGAGAAAAAGGAGGGAGAGCACTTTAATTGAGAGAATAAGATGGTGGATTGATAAGGAGATAAGGGAAGAGTTGATTAGAATGGGATAAAATTTGCTATGGAAAAAGTAGATATAGGGATGGAGAAAATGTGGAAGTGAGTAAGATAAAACATGGAGTAGTAAGAGGAGTATTTGATAAAGAAAATAAAGGGAGATATAAATAATGGAGGGAGATAGTAAGACAAGAAAAGGTAAAAGATAGGTGAAATCTATTGGAGAGAGTGTTAGACAAATAGGAAAAAAAAGTGCTATAAAGAAAAAAAATTTATGGAAGATAAAATAAAGGAAGAGAGAGGAGAGATAAAATAATAGGTTAAAATCAAAGATAAAAAAGAATGATAGACAATGATAAGAGATAAGTCAAATAAAAAGAGATAGAGAGATAAAGTAGGGGAGAAATAGTAGAGTGAAGTAGAGAGGTTGTGTGATAGTGATAAAAAAAAGTTAAAGATTATGAGAAGACATTTGGAGATAGAGAAATGGAGAGATAATGAAGGTAAAAGAAATAGAGGCAAACAAATAAGTAAGAGAAAAACAAAGAGATAGAATCAGATGGAGAATAAAGAGAAGATAAGGAGACAAAGATACAAGATAAATAAGAGAAAGAAAATAGAGATAATAAAAAAGAGAAAATAGAGCAGAGAAAATATAATGTGCCAGAGATAAGTGACAAAAAGATAAGGTGACAATAAGAGAGATAAATAAAGTGAGCCATATATAATGATAAGAATGGGAATTTATAAAGGTAAGGAGAGAGGCAATAAAGGGCATATGAGAGAAATAAGAGAGGAGGTACATGAAAGAGAGAAAGTGTGTAGAAATGATATGATAAATAAGAATGATAGTTGATGAAATAGAGAGAAGGGAGAGGAAGAGTAAATTAAGTGATAAAGTATTAAAAGAAATTATGAGAGTTAGAAGAATGATGAATAAATTAAATAAAGAGTGATGGAGAGTAAAAGATTATAGAAAAAAGATCGATGCAATTAGAGACAAGAGAAAAGGGATGATAAATTAGAAGTGAATATAAAGAGATATATAAGAAAGAGAAAGAATGCATGAATAATGACGTTGATATGCGAGAGAAAGATGTAAGGACATGAGAAAGAGTCAAGAGGTAATAAGAGTCACCAAGAAGAAGAAAATGAATTAATTAGACTAATTCAAAGATTAAAATAAGGTAAAAAGGTAATAAATAAATAGAGCAAGGCAAAGTGAAGGGTATAACATAAGAGATAGAGATGGATATAGAAAGTGATAAGCTAACATAAATAATGTGAAAGGTAGAGAGTGTGATAGGGGAGATAAAAAGACATAAAAGTAGAAAAGATAGAGAGAGAAGATAGAGGCTATGACAAAGAATTTCATAAATAAAGACCATAAAGATTAAGACATAAAAGGATAATGACAAATTGAATAAATTATATAAATTTAATTGATCTTAGATAGAGAAAGACAATCTGAGTGATAAAGGTGAGTGAGAAAATAGATAGATATAAAACACAAGAGATAATGATGGATAGAGATTGAGCAGCAAAGTGAAAGATACAATTAATGGGAAAGAAGGATAGAGATTCCAAAATGGAGAAAAAGTGGATTGAGATCAAGACAGTTTAAGGATGGTTGAAGAGGGAGAGGGAAATGTAACAAAGAGAAGGATAATAGGACAATGAGATAGTGAAAGAAAAAGGACCTTCGAAGGAGTTTTATAAATACATAGTCCAATTCTTACTTGAAAGAGACATACTATAATTTTATTAATCCTCTAATGACATAATCTATAATAAAATGAAACCTTATATTTTTATGATTTCTTTTGTTCTATTGATAAAATTAATTATGTACCTTAGCAACAAGCCTAGTCTATCTCCAATAATTCATTTTTACATAATTTATACTAGAGTACCAATTTAACTCTAATGAATTATTTATCACTAAGCCTAAAAATTAAATCTTATACTTAATTTTTCTTAACTTTATTTTACTATGAATTGTAGATATGACCTATACCCCTTAGTGCTTCTTCACTAAATATATTTTTTTTATGAGAAATACAAATGGACAATGATCAATTTCTCTTTTAGAAACTCATGTTCTAACTCCTTCATTAGCATATCATTTAACTGATTTCTATGGATTTTTATACTATCAAACTCAAGGAGTCATTGATTAGCATCTTCTCCATATTTTTTGTTTTCTAATTTACTTTCTATATTTTTTAATAAAACATTCATCAATGACTCCATCAAATCATTCAATGTTTTCAATAATTATTTTTGTAATTAACTCAACAAACACAACATGTATACATACTCTATCTAATGTTCAAATCAAATTAGTCAAATGTTTTCATTCACTTTTCTAATTGAAAGAAAATAACTAATGTAAATCAAAAATGTCATGATCAATATCAAATTATATTAAGTTTTGAAAATAAATTAAATTATTTCCAAACATGTAATATTTATTTTTTCTTTTTGTACATGCTTGGACATTTTCTTATTGAGAGATATAAATTGATCTCATATTTTCCAATCCTTGTAATTATGATATAGATATATTTTTTATAATTTATTAAATTAAAATTACTTTTATCTTTCAAATTTTGTAATCAATTCAAAAAAGTCGATGATGGACACATTTTTATTCTTATAAACATTAACTCTAGCAAATTTAAGAAAATCAATGTCAACCACAAATCTATGCTTCTTTACATCTAAACTTAAATTATAGTTTTCTAAATAAAATTATCTCTAAAATTCTACTGATTCTTAGGTCATTTTAATCAAAGTTCTACATAAAATACATTGACTTTGCCCTTTTTTATATTTAGTTCTTAAGTCAAGTACAATTAAAATATAAGCTCATAAATTTCAAGTTTTAATAACAAATCATATGATCATTCAATCAAATGATCATTCAATCATAGTTCATCATAAAACATGAAGAAACAATTATGGTGTTGACTTGCTTACAATATTTGAATTCATCTTACAACAATTGTATGCACTAACTAACAAGCTCCAAATGATTAATATTGATAAATAAAAAGTAAATATAAAAATATTTGGTCTTCTAATCTCAGCTAACTAAGCCACAAATTTGCAAGTGAGTTGCACCAACTCACAAAGCAAGCCCTATTTCTATAGGTCCAAAAATATGGAGACACACCTATAAATTAACTATGCATTAAATTTAAGAACCCAAACTACCTTTTGTTCAATAATGGAAGGGTATGGATGCTATGATTTTCCAAAGAAATTTCGAAGTTTGTTCCTTTAGGATTCCACTCATATCATTATGCTTTAGATTTATGGATTTTTTAGTCAAACAATTAAATGTAAGATGTATAAATTTTGAACAATAATTGCATAAAGTATTTGACTAAACTTGATAATTAAATGTACACAAAGAAGGAATTGACAGTAAGTTGAACACGTGGATATATGTTATTTCAATCTATAATTAACATGTAAACATACATTGTTTTTTGTCCATTGGTTGTAATACGAAGCAATTTAAGTACATATGAAGCATTCAAGTGAACATTACTTTTTTCACATAATTCAATGGAGTGCCACACACATGTAAATGATTGCAAGTAGAACATGACAAAATAAAGTAGTATTCTCTTACTTTAGATCATGTATTTCCTTTTTGAGTGAACCAATTTTTTCTTATTTTTCTTTAAATAAAGAATTTTCTTCAGTTAACCTACCATTCACTAACTTTAAAGCATTATTACATGCAACATATTTACACAATTCATTTTCACATTCTTTATTCGAAGCATTAGAATATGAAATATTAGAAATATACCCTAGAACTTGATAAGTTAAAGAAATATTTTCCTCTTTAAGTGCATCGCATTGTTCGTGCTATTTAACTATTCTAAATTCATGTTTTGTACAACTTTTCTTAAGATCATCACATATATTAATTTATTTTTTACTCTTAGCAACAAAATTACTAAAATAACTTGATATTACATCACAAAATTAAAAAGTAGACTCATTGCTAGAATTAGAAGTACTTGATACAAGTTTACCTCCATGATTCATCACTAAATTGAGTTTCTTCGTCCTCCTCTTCTTCTTCCTCTTCTTGTTTCTCTTTTTCTTGTCTTCTTTCTTTTTATGATTCACCTCTATCTTATCATCACTAATATCTTGACATTCATTCTAACTATACAACTTATCTAATTTTTACATCACCTCAAAATAAAATATACCCTTACACAATTTCATAACAATTTCTTTAAACAATGTACAAAATAAGTAATTTATTCCTTTAACCCTTAATTGAATAAAATTATTAATTTTTTACTTTTGTCATTAAAAAGTACAAAAAAGTGAATAAAAAGATTTCACAAATTGTCAACAATCTTTTGAATAAAAGTCTTAAAGGCATTTTTCGAAATAAAAAATTTTCACTATTGAATGAATAATGGACGATGACATAATGAATATCCTTCCCATAATGTTTCATAATTATCAATTATGGGAATCCATAAGCAATTATATAAAACAAGCACATTAACAAAAGAAAGCTATTTGACTATAAAGTAAAAATTAAAAATATTAAAATAAATATTAATAAAATAAAAAAATTAGAAAATAATTAGAATTAATGATATAATTAATTTGCATGAACAAATAAATGATCAACATAGTGATTTTTCTCACTAAGTGTAGGGAACCCACTTTTATACCAATTGAAGTAAAAAGGTTTATATGAATCCCACTTGAGTAGGAAAATTATGGGTTTTAAAATAGTTTAGCTAATTTTTAGATTGTATTTATTTTTAATAATTTCTTATTAAAAATAACTTTTTGTTTGTAGAAAACTTTGATTTATAAATATATTAATTTATACTTATTATGATTAAGAAAACTAAAAATAATAATTAAAATGGTACACTAAAGTTTTAGGTGATTCGACTCAAACTAGAACCCATGTCAACCCTAACTAAGGTTTAGAAAAACTCTACTTATAAAACTACTATAACTTACGATTTTTTTTATGGTTCAATTCTACATGGGCTTTTATGAGCTCAACCTCAACTTGAATTTTTATAAGATCAAAGTAAACTTAGGCTTTCATAAATATTAGGCTACTAAGCCCAAAAGAAAAACAAAACTAAAATAAGAAAAAAAATTTTACAAAATGTGCATAATATTGTTTATGCTTATTTATGAATATAAAAAGTTACGAAGAGCTAAAAATTTTGTAGAAAATTTAGAAAATGAAAGCTTAGAGTAATTAGGTTTAACTAGAAGAATTTAGAATTTTAAATTATCATAAGTTACAGATGCTATTATGAGAAATTTATGCCAATAGAATATGATATACCCCTTCTTTAAGATGTTAAAATCTTATCAATATTTAGTAGTTATTTTATTTATAATTGTTATGTAATTATAAAAAAATTTAACTATTGTTATTAGAATGTATAAAAAAGTTATTTTAAGAAGTTGCTACTAAACTACTGATAAAGCTTTTCCAAACAACTTAAATATTCTATTAAAATGCAAACCTAAAATGGTACATGTGATAGCTATTGAAATAATTGTTAGGTAGGATGAATAGGAGCCATTGGACATGCCAAAAAGAGTTCTCTAACATCCGATCAAATGTTGACAAGGTCGATGAGTTTAGGACTATTGGATCAATGTGGATTAAATCTAGGTCATTCTATCACATAAGATGTTTTTTGGATCACTCAATTAATTAGTGATAAAATTGAGGACAATCTCAACTTAAATAATCAAATTGGATAATTCAGAGCCATATGATTATAGAATAGATTTTTCATAAGTGGTCTGATATTGTCCAAGAAGATTATAGTCATTACATGTTGAGCAAGGATCAATCACTTATAGTGGATGAAGTAGTATTATTTGATTGACTCATCAAATGGATGGTTGCATTGATTAAGATTACTATTTAAAGGCTGTGGCAATCACAACCATGTGATCATAAAAATGCATGGTTGGACAATGCTGAGTCACTTTTGATTTTGGAAGCAAATAAGCACCAAACGTTTAGTCCCATATTATTGAGTAGGAAATCGACCTGCACTTAATAAAGATTTGCATATGAGAATTGTGTGAGTTGAACTAAGCCTAGCTCCCCCTTGTGTGCTCTAACTTTAATCACCTAATTCATTCATATGGTTATAAGCTTATTGGTTAATTTTTGCTTTTATGTTACCCTTGAAACACAATATGCCTTACCACTATAGGATTTAGGACTACACCAAATAAAGATCAAGTCTCATCTTGACTTTCTTCAAATCATTGGTCCTAGCATATTACGAAAGCCTATTATGCTTGCTCAACCCAACAACTTAGCATTTGAGTACAGCTTGGGATGTGGCTTAATTTTTTTTAATTATGAAAAATTTAACATAATTAACTTTTTTATTTAATCAAGGTTTAATAATCAACCTAACAAAAAATTTGGTAAAAGTACTTAAGTAAGATTTAACTAAGGAAGGAATGGTTTAAAAATAAAATTTTATTTTCCTTAAATCAATGAATGATTTAACTAGGATTTGAACAATGAAAAGAATGATTGAAAAAATGGAATCCTAATACACTTTCTAAACAAGAGCATTATTAAACCATCAGATAGTTCCAGCTATGATTTCAAAGTGAGATGAATTAATATCTGTCTTATAATCAACAAGGTAACATTCTATTTCATAAAAAAGAATACCTTTTCAAATATGATGTGCATGTATTTAATCCTTAAATCTTGTTAAACACTCTAAAGTACCTTAAAGACTACTAGTTCATCTTTAAAAGTGCATGGTTGTTTTGTTAAATGTAAACCTATTTCACACTATACAAGCCCATTAAAAGTTACATATTTAAGGTTTAACTCATTAAACACAAGAATCACCCAAAAAAATAATACTTCATATCAGTAAAAACTTGTAAAAATAGTTTTAACAAGATTACAAGAAACAAATAATGACTAACAATATTTTTTATCATTAAATAATAAATATTGATTATTTAAAAAGAAAATGGGAGATAGATTATGTGGTAGATTCTAATGGAGATAGGAGAGTAAAGAAAAAATCATAAATAAAGAGTAATAAAGGGAATACATGTGAAAGGAAGAAAGTTAGATTTTTAGAGATAATGGAAGATAAATAGATAATAAAGAGAAAATAATATAAAGTAGACGGAGTGAATGGAAGAGTGAGAAAGCAAGAGAAAAATATAAGGAGAGTCAATTATAAAGTGATGAGAAAAAGAGAGAAAAAGCGGGGGTAAAAGAAATGTGAGAAGATCAAATTGAAAGAGAGATAAAGTGAGATAAAATTGATGATACAAAGAAGAGATAGATAAAAAGATTACAGGAGTGATGGAGTGAAAGACACAAATAAAGAGAAAGTAGAGAGACTCTTAAATAAAGATAAGATGGAGAGTGATAGAAGAAGATGAAGGAAGGGAGCACAATTGCTTCCAAAATAGGTAAATTTGGCTTCTTTGGATCCTCTTCCTCTTCAGTCATAGTAGCACTCTAACTTTTTTGAGACATGTTTTCTCCTTGTATTGGCTTTTGAGAAAAGAAGGCCTCAAGTTCGTTCATCATGTTGAGGTAAACTCTAATAGAAATATCAACAAGCCTCTCTCTTCATAAGCCCATTGTGATATAGTGCCATGATTTTTGAAAAAATTATATTATTTTTCTGTAAAAGGCTCCACAGATGCATTCATTTTAGGACACATGGTCTTTTTGTGAAATAAAAAGTAGGGGCAGAAGTTGTGCTTATTGTGTGAACAACCACTACACGTCACATCAAATGGTCCCCATATCAAAGCAATGCCAACACATCAATTTACACCTAATTTAATGTAAAGTTTTATTTTAATAATTATTTACTATTAACTAATTTTGTTTCAACAGTTAGCATCCGCTCGTCTGACAAAAAAACTAAACATGAGAATTTTGCAGAACGCCAGTCGAGTAGTATTAAAAATTTGACAAATGTATTTCAGCCTGGCTTCCCATGTGGAGAAAGACCAAATGGGGTTACTGTCATTACAAAGGTTATGGCTTCTACAAAAGAGCCATTGCTTTCGCTTCTCGTACGACCCCAACTTTTCTTGGTTTTTTCTAAATTAAAATAACAAACTATTAAGCAGAGAATATTTAACAAATTGATTAATGAACTATTGGGATGTGCAACATGGTTCTTTCATATTTTAATAGGGCTCGTTCTGAAGGTTTGCATGGAAGTACAAATTGAGCATTCCAAGAAGGAATTTAAAAAAGCGGACAGGAGATTAGATGGGCATGCTTTTTGAGATATACCAACCTCTAAAAGAAATTTCTTTGCTACATAAATGATACAAATTTAATTAAATGATATGGATATTGGTGAAAGATAAAAGAATACAAAAAGAACCATAAAAAAAGATTTTTGTATTTGACACATTTAATACATGTTATAAAATTATGTTGCAGTAGAAGTTTTTCTTTGATCTATCTTAAGCATTAGTTTTCACTTTCTAAAAGATTTTCATCATAAATTTTATAATTTTATTTACTTGTGTCTTTTTTAAGATTATCTTATTATTCTTTGCATTTTGATAATGATCAGCACTCAATTTTATTTTTCATATCAATAAGATTTTACACATTTAATTATCAACAAATATGTGTGTGTACAGATATGCTCATGCACATCATAATATTATATATATATATATATATATATATATACAAACACACAAAAGAAGAGTTGAAATTTTTTTAAAATATTATTAAGATTTAAAAGCCATATATAAACATCAATGGAAGGATGTGGATGTGAACAATAAATATTAGCAATATGTGTACTTTAAAAAGGTAGGTTAGATTATTTGTTACTAAAACATTAGTGAGTTTATTTTTGTGAAAGATATAAGAATACAAAAATAAACATACAAACAAAGGATTTTTGTTTTGGATACATTCAATAGATGTTGTAAAACTATGTTGTAGTGGAAGTTTTTCTTTGACCTATCTTAAGCATACGTTTTTTTTTCTAAAAGATTTCCATCGTAAATTTTATAAATTTATTTACTTATGTCTTATTTGAGATTATCTTATTATTCTTTGAATTTTGATAATGATTATCTTTCAATTTTAATTTTTACATCAATAAGATTTTACATACCTAACTATAAACATATATATATGTATGTGTGTGTGTGTGTATATATATATATATATGACACATACACACACAAAGAGAGTTGAAAATTTTTTAAAATATTATAAAGATTTAAAATCTTTATGTAAACATAAAAGGAAGCATGAAAATGTGCACACTAAAGATTAGCAACATTTGTACAAAAGACTTAACGAGTCTATAGCAAATGGTTCAAACTTGAAAATAAGGGTTCAATATAAGCTATGTTAAGGAAACAATTTTCTAGAAATTTATTCATGAAGAATTGATATTCACTCAATAATATGTTGTTCTTTTTTGTATATGTTACTTTATTTTTTAAAAGTAAATAAAAATTTAAATTTATTAATTAAGTTGATAAGAAGAACAATATTCAATATTCATTTAATTTTTTTTGAAAAGTATTCAACAAGATTCACTTTATTTTTTCAAAGTTTATTTATGGTATTATTGTGTATTGTTTTTAGTGTATAAGAGATGTGGTTTAGTAAGAATAAAGTTCTAGATTTTTATAAAAACATTTAAGAAAATAATTCAAAAATTATTTTTAAAAAGTTTGAGAAAATATCTAAAAATAATTTATGTCAAAAATAAACATAAGTAACGGACACATAGCATTCATCGTTTGATTTAGATCCTAAAATTGATTTTTTTGATTGAATCGCGATTTTACCATTCGAGATCAATCCTGGCAATTTGCTCTAGGCAGCCTTCATCTAGGACATTGGATCACACGTAGGTTTTCCTACCTGTATTAAAATAGTGTGTCCAGAAACAACTTAAATTAGAAACTTACTACAGTGGTTACGCATCGTCTCACATATCTGGGTCGAGTTCGAAGCACTTGTTCTGATCGTGCCTGCCCTTCTGCTTGCATTAACCTCAGCCACCCGATCGTGCCTGCCCTTCCTCTTTCTTTCACAATTGGATGAAAGTTTAGTCCCATATCCCCCAAATTACGTTTCAATTGCTCTCCATAAGCTTTTTGGTTCGTATGACTCTCGAGCTGCCTGGGGTATTCTCCCACCTTCCTTAACCAAGATTTGATCACTTTGTTTCCATTCAGCTTTCCGTATGGCTTGATTTTGTACTGTTCCATTTCGTTCAGCTTTCCCTACAGACTGATTTCGCACTGTTCCATTCCGTTCGGCATTCCCTACTACCTTCTTCCATATGATATTGACATAAATCTTACTTGATGAGTAGTATATACAATACATAATGTAAAAATTAAGAATATCAATTATAATATCTAAACATCTTGCTTATTAGAATAGATGCCTAAACGACAACATCATTATTATTGAAGTATCTTACCTTATTGTCGATGATGTTTACAGCTTTGTGATTAGCATCCAA
Source organism: Vanilla planifolia (assembly GCA_023846275.1). Lineage (NCBI taxonomy): Eukaryota > Viridiplantae > Streptophyta > Magnoliopsida > Asparagales > Orchidaceae > Vanilla > Vanilla planifolia. Next base: position 3,632,197 of record JAIUJO010000022.1, read on the forward strand.
CCCTTAACATTGTCAAATCCCACCTATATTAATTTATTAAGTATCATTTTGAGTAATTATTAGATAAGATTTTTAAAATAAAAATTGGGAGGAAAACTAAATCTCAAGTGACAAATAATAATAGAACTCTAATTTGCCAATCGAGCTGAAATTCCTCTCTAGACTAAAACAACAACTATTTAACTCCTAAAGTTACTTCCCAACTTTCCATTCCAAAACATTAGCTACACATTCTCCCTTGTTCCCCATTGAGCTTCTTGAAAATTCCTTAATCCTTTATATCGTTCATCGCACTGGGTGAGAAAAATAATACAAGAAAATGCTCTTAATATATATATATATATATATATATATATATATATATATATATATAATTCCCAAAACACTAATCCTTTAACAAGATGGACTAAAATATCAACATAAATAAGTGATGTATTACAAAAATATATATAACCATCCAATTAAAAATAAATACTATACTAGTTTTATATAAAAATGCTTAAGAGAATCATTGTACTAGCTAATAAGTAAAATTCTTATCTATAACATCCAAATTTGCATCTCATAATATAATTGATACATTACTTATGATATAAATACTAGTAAGACTTTAAAGAGTTTAATAAGTAACCAAATAAAATAATAATATATAAAAATAATGATATAATAAAAAGATATAATTTTTTCACAATAATTAAAAATTATACCCATAATAAAATGTTATTATATAGAAAATGTAATAAATTTAACAAAAAATATGAACATGTATATGTATATTTTTTATTTTCATATTTTTTATTTGTTACATTTTGTAACACTTAAAGATAAGTTCATTATTTCTTCATTCCTTTCATTTCTAATACATTTAGACATATCCCTAATTCCACTCACTTTAGATTGTTATTATCTAAAATCAAAGCCAATAATATAGATGTCATAGTAGAATATCCTCATCATAATAAGCTTTCATCCTCCCATATCATTTATAGTAGAATCATGTTGATATTGATATGATATCCTCACTTCATATCATATAAAATAAAATTATGTAGATATAGATGGACTAAACTCACCTTATGTTGTGTATAGTAGACTCATTTAGATTTAAATGGGCTATTCTTGCCCTATATTAGGTAATATAATTTTATAGATATAGATAAGTTTTCCTCACCATAGGTTATTCTTATTTATTATCATGTGAATTAGAATTTGTATAGATATAAATGAATTATCATTGTCTTATATCATGTATATCTATTACATGTGAGGTCATAATATAGTACATGAATATTTGAGGATAATATATTTAGGATGTATTTCACTCATTCTACTTTATTTTCTTATTTGATAATAAAGCATGTCAAATATTTACATCTAAATAATTTTTTATCAATTAATTTATAGATTTGTTTATTATATTAAATGTCAGTGTCCTTGTTATATAATGTTATAATAGAATAACACTGAATAATATGTCATATACCAATGTATTATAAAAATATGATAACTTAAGAAAATAATTACATAATTACTAGGTTTGTATAAAGCATATTATAATATGTTTGATGATGTATAATAGATTTAGATTTTTATCATAGTCTAATTTGGAGTCTATAATATTAAAGATGCTTAATAAATTATTAAGAAATATGAAAAAATACTATAAATTGATTAGGATTAGATGATGTGGATGATTTTTTAAAACTATTTAAAGATTAGTATTTTAAAGTTGTAACATTGATTATTAATTTGAGTAAGTGGTAATATTTTAAGTGTTAAGCATAATATAAGAGCATTTTTATTACATTCAATTTCATACATATAAAATAGAGAATTTAAGATAAACTCTACATGAGGTATTTTAATAGATAATAATAATTAAAACTTTAAATTATTATCTCGAAAATAAAAGTGACTAAAAGATTGTACCTTTTTATCATGATGTGGGTGTTGATGGAAATAAGAATTTGTTAGGCTATCAACTGTTGTGATGGAAGTTCTCTTATATTCGATCATAGTCTCTTATAAGGGTTTGGTTGTTGGCTCTCCTGATAAAATTTCTCACACAATTGATCCTTGACTCTCACAAGGGAAGTTGGAATCTCTCTAACTAGAATTAGGTACAGACACTTTGCTCACAAATATTAAAGTACAAAAATAAAAGAAATTTAATTCCATCATTTTTTCTCTTCAACATAGAGAATATCTCTATTTATAAGGATCTCAAAGGTTCATCAATAATTTTTTAAAAAATAAAAGATTATAAAACTATAAATTTGAATAAATTAAATAGTTTTCCAATTATACATGCATTTTAGGAGACAATAACGTGCAACAAAATGATAGGGCAAGAAGCACAGACAAACTTGCTAGTCTAATTTTTGGGTAGGCGTAGATCATGAAGAACTAAACTGGATGGCAAGGACTGGTTGGTTGGTGTAGGTTGACACAAGTTAAGCATATCAACTTGTGTTCTTGAGTCAATTTTGATCACATGGGTGTCACGATAATGGGGATGATTGTGGCAGAGCGCAAAAGACGACAAAATCAACAAAAAAATTTAATTTTAAGTATTTTTTAAGCAAATTTCAACAAAATTTTACACTGATAAACTTATGAAACTGGTGTGATGCTAATGGATGTATGTTTGTGAGCTAATATTAGACGCCCCAACATCATTGATGCTTTTTAAAAAGATAACATGAATATGTCATTTTTAAATAACATAAAAATGGTTTACTAGTGCATTTATATCGTAGTTTTTAGACTTAACAGTCATAAATAATGTATAAAAATGAAATAAAAAAATTTCAATACTTATAATCCCTACTAAAAGATACAAAAAATTATATCATTTTATAGGTAAATTATAAACTAATTTACGAATGTATTTGTATCAATGTTATAAAGTTTATCTACTTTAATCGATGAATTGATTTCCTTTTCTAATCTTATTCTTTTCTTGATTTTCTATAATGTCATATATATGTATTGGTCAACATATATCATATATGTAGTATGTTTAGCAAATAACTAAAATCATATTAATTTCTTATAAACACTTAAGTTGTTGTCTTGGAATGTACTTATATGGTTTCTTTATTATATCGTAAGATCTATAAAAAATAAGCATTTTGAATTATATTGAACTTTTATAATCTCGCAATTGTATCATCTAATTCCCAAAATTAGCGCTCTATTATTCATGTCATTTATTGAACATGCACTTTGATCACTGGGATCATATTATACAATGAAACCCTATTTTAACATAATTCATATTTCCCATTACACACACAATACTTCCCATAACATTGTAATAAATGATTTTTACTCTTTTTCTCTCTCTTTGTCCTACTAACTTGTTAATCATTCATATTACTATTATGCTCCCACTGTAAAGTATGAACAACTCATTGTTCCTCTTTTCATACAATATGATCCCTTGAGCATACCATACTTTTCTACTGTTAATCCACCCTAATACATCATAACTTATGATACGCAACATACAAGTTTGACTATAGTCTCTTCTCTCTCAAGAATTAACTATTTTGTCAATAGCTCTGACTATTCATCCAGTATGATCAACTCAGTCATATTTTATGAGATTTCATCTAAAATTCTTTACATAGTCCTTCTAACAAACTTGTCTCATGCTTCAATTAAATCATTATTTCTTTCATCCAATATGATTCCAAGCGTCATACCTATATGATTCTCACTACTTGACCTTTAACCTGGAGGATCATCTAATACAATCATTATAATTATATCAATACAATCATATATTTTACCTTAATCACATCATACAAAGTCAATATCCATATTTCCTTCATATAGGGAACCTCACAACTCAACAGATTGCACAAGTACAACACTCATATTGTCCTTATGTGATGAACTCGATATCACAACCTGTAACTTAAATTCTTCTCATACTAGTACAACTCCAAATTTTTTTTTAAAAATGATTGTCTCGTGCCATCTTTCATTATAGCATTTTGATCCCTCATTATTTATGATTTTAAACTAATCATATCCAAATAATGTAGATCAACATACATACAATACACATCAATAACAAATATCTCTTATCCTTTATCGCTTGAGTTCACTTCAAATCACCATCAATTTATTTCATACTACATCATAATCAATTTAAACCCAGTTCTTACACAACCAATATTATTATTTTTATTTGCATAAATCAAAGTAAATATAATAAAAAATCAATTTAAATACTTAAACTCTTCTAAGTTACTTATTTTCCTTTGTCCCTTTCTTTTAGTATTCTTTCTTGTTCTCCACTTATATTCTATCTCTTCCTCGACCTAAAACAATGCTTTTTCAAAAGTTTCACAACTTCTCCTTCTTTCTTATAATTTTCTCTCTAAACCAACTGTCTTCTTCACTCTTTCTCCTTTGAAAATTGTAGCACAGTAACGATGCCCTTCTCAAATTTTTAATCTCTATTGGTCACCTCCTCCTAATAGTTCTTGATGATGCTGTTCAGCTCTTTGATAACCTTCACACACTCAATTTCTCAATCACCTTCACTCATATAGACTCCAACCCAAATTCTCTTCAATCAAATTTTATTAGTGTGCCAAAGGCCATCATTATTAATTTCAAAATTGATTTGATTAAGGAAAAACATGTAGGTGATTTGATTTAGTGCACGTAAAATAAAAAACTAATTCTTTTATTTAATTAATTATGTCACATCTATTTCAACCAAATAATTATCATTGAAATGCACTTCTACCACTATGCCAAATGTCATAAGATGCTAGCCGAAGACTATAACCATAGAAATTAATATTTATCATTCAAATATTTTATTATCTATAATTCTATCTTCTATCGAGCTAGTTATAATTTTGTTAAAATTCTTAAAATTATAAATCTAGCTTAGTATAATTTAATTTTTATTATTTATGATTCTACTCTCTTCAAATTTATTTTAATCAAACACAAAATTTCAAATATTATAAATCTATCATAAACAATATCTTAGAAACTATAATGAAGCTTATTATAGAAAAGAATGCCCTACTACTTATGGAGAAGCCAAGTGGGAAGAGAAAGACTATCAAGTGAGAAAGTGGAGTAAAGGGAAGGGAACTATTAGGAGGATCTCCATTGGAAGAGAAGAGACTATGAGAGAGAAAGGGAAAAGTATCAAGTGAAAACAAAAAAAGAAAGACATTAAAGCAAATAGAATAAGAGAGAGAAAAAAGGAAACATAATAACATGTATGCATTGGGAGCATATGGGAGAAGGGAAGAGTGTTGACCAAAAGGAAAAAAATCAAAAAAGGAAAAAATAGAGGAGAGAGAGAGAAGAGACTGAATTATTATAGCAAAGTTTTGGGAAAAATAAGACACTATGAGAAATCTTGGTGGCGAGTGGAGAAAAAGGGAATTTTGTGAAAATGTTTGAGAAAAAAATTAAGGAGTCAAGCCAAAAGCAAAGTAAAAAAAATAAATATTTGTAATTTTATCATACAAGAGAGAGAAAGGAAGAAAGAGAGATAAATCAATTACTTGGATAAAGGGGAGGATTTTGAAAAAAATCCAATAGCAACTAGTCGATCAAGGAAGATAATGAATTAAGCTAGTGAAGGCTTCATGAATACAAATCAAATTGTTTGGTGTGACTACTACATCAGAAAATTAGTCACCAATGTAGCGTATCATAGGTGCATTATTATGATGTATTAGTGGATGTTGTTTTATTACTTTTAGTTTGGATTTAAAAAAAAAAGATTATGTGTTCAAATAGTTGCACATACATTACATGTATGATATATTACTATTAGTGACATGTTAGTAAAATATATTCATGTTTAAGCAAATTGTTTCATGGGTGACTATTTGCTTGGATGTAAACCATGTTTGTTAGTCATAGTTGAGATTATCATGTTTTGTTTCACATGTTAGTATTAACATGCTTAAAATTGTTATGGGATGTTTCATATGTTTTGGTATTATGTGAGTTATATTTGTAAAAAATTGAGACATCATCGTTAAAATAACTATGAAATTATAAAAGAATTATTATGAGATTCCACACAAAGAAAACAAATCATATATGAAAATGACTCAAGGGTGTTACTTAGGTCAAATAGGGCCTCTCAAGTGTGCATGCTAAATTTAATATGAGATTCCTTAAAATAGAAATGTAAATTTTCATGAGAAATTGATTACTGAGTGCTACTCTAATAGAATGAGGTTCACTGGAGTGCACTTTTAGTTTGTTGCTTCATCATAAGTTGTTGACTTAAGGTCAAGAGATCATTGTTGATTAAAAAAAAGATATGTTGATCCTTTGAAATATTAAAGTTAACAAAGGAATAGTATTTCATTATATGTAGTGAGAGCATTTCTTTACTACGTTTGTTTATGTTATTAATTTTAATATTTTGTAAATATTATAATATTTTACTTGACCTAACATGTGGCATAAGCTAAAGATGTATGCTATATTGCTTTTGTTTATTAAGCTAATGTCATGTGCTTAGTTTTTCTTTGGTGTTTATAATTTTAAATAAAATCTTAAGCATGGCATGAGACTTCAGGGGATAAGTAAGAGGTCATGAATTTTTTTGCATTTAATTTGTGTTAGAATTCTTGTATTAGGACAGTTTTATTAATGTATAACACTATTATGAAAACAAGGATATGAGTCACATTTTAGTGTTTATATTTTATTTATATTGCAATAGTTGTTGTACGAACACAAATTTAAAAATTAAACATATATCTTTTATTTTGTTTTAATGAGAATTCAAACCTAACTCATATGAATGGATTTAAAAAACAATGATTTGACAAGGTTGTAATGCTAATGTAGACCACCAATACATCATAAAAATGCACTTATGATACACATTGCTTACCTCTATTTCTATTTGTAGTGGTAACACCAAATATTTGATCTTAAAATTTATATCAATTTTCTACTTTCCAAGTTATAGTAGATGTTATAATATTTCTCCTAAATTTTAGATCTCTCTTGTGATTCCTTTATTTGGCTATACCAAATGCTTTAATAGCACCTCCTCTTACCCTCCTTTCTCTAAACTCTATGACAAAGCCATTTCTGTCCCTATCACTTATCAACTCTCCAACTCCCTCTAAATAGTAATGTCTCTCCTATGAACACCATGCCACTCTTTTACTTAGAATTTGAAGGTTTGTCATTGATTCGGGTTGTTAACAAATGGGTTTCTTCTAGTGGTTCTTGGATTAGATTTTAGGGTAACGAAGAATTTTTAGGAGCTTAGGAATTCATTAAATTCTTATTTAAATAAAAATTCAAAAAATTATCATATTCCATATACTTTACAATCAATTAAGTCTCCAGAAGTTAACTAATTAATTTTGTGTGATTAACATTAATGAGCTCTAATTGTTAACCAAATTTCTTCCTTTTTGTTGACATTTAATATTTTTAATAATTTTTTAAACTAAAAATCCTCCATATATTTATTGTATTATTTTTCTCAATTTATTTTATACTTTTAATTCTACAATCATCGAACTTCTTTTTTGTGTTAATTTTAATAATCTTATTCTTTTAAGCATTGGTGTTTACCAAAATTTCATAATTTTTTAGTTCATTTAGTATTTCTTGATTTTTTGGGAATTTTCTAAACTTATAAATATTTCCTTATTAATCCAAAACGCATTTTTTAATACTTAAAAAATATTTAAATTTGAATAATTTTGCTCCATTAGATTCCAAATAACTCATACATTTTATTTTTCACTTCATATCTCTTTTTTAAGATGTCATACTTCATTTTTATTATATACGGTTATTTGAAAAAGTATAAAATAATACTTGAAATTTTTTAAAAAATCTGCAAAAATCTAATTAATTCCAAAAAAATAAAAAATTTGTTTGGTTGCGACACAACATCACGACAGTTAGGTTTGTAAAAATGTTTGTTAGGGAAGAATTTTAAAGCATCTTTTAGATTAATTTTCATTTTGTTTAAAAATTTGTGTCAAAATGGCTTTTCAAATTTTTTTAATTTTACATATTAAAAACTTGATCGTGCCTGTCATTCATGTTTTCAAAAATATTTTTTTTAAAATATAAATTTATTAAATTTTGCATATAACATGAAAATTTTAATTTATTTTTAAAAAAATTAAAAAATGAAAAGAATTTTATAATAATTATTATTCTTTTGAAATAGTATTCTTTAATATAATTTTAGCATAATATTTTTATGATTTAATACAAATTTCAATAACAGTAATTAAAATTTTACTTCAAATATATAAATAAGAAATTTAAATATTTGTCAGCTGACCAATGAAACACAAGTTGATGTCCTTGTTTCAATTTCAAATAATTCTCAAAGCACTTCATGACTATATGAGTAAAATAACATGAAACCATCAAAAACATTAACATATCACATATGCAAGCATAAAGGATTCTTCAAGCTTCACCTAAAATTGGAACATGCTCGGCCTGCTCTTTGTCATCCTGGCCTGCCCATAGGCTTCACCATTGTCAGTCCACTTATTGTTCTTGAAGGCACACGCAAAGGCATAAATCACCACGAGGACGATTAGGATCACAATGTTGATGACCGATACCTTCCTCCAACTATGCTGCAGCATCGCCAAGACCATTTCCACTTCGAGGAGAAGGCTTGTTTGACTCGAAAGATGAAGTACAGAGAGTTTCCTTTGCCTTTAGCCATTACGACATGGAGGATCAAGGCAGATTAGACTCCCTCAGTATCAAATTTTGAGCAGTGGTCTAGTACTCGAACAACTGTAGAAGAAAATGCAGTAGGAGCTAGGCTCAAGGAGGGGAGAAGAATATGCAACCCCGGCCACGCGAGGATCCATTGTTGCAGCAAGAGGCTAAAAAATATAACATTAACCCACAAAATTTCTTTAATCATTGAATTCATTTTTTATATTTTATAATTTATTTTGATATATTAAATTTATGTTTAACTATAAATATTAGAGTTCATATGTCTTTTGTGTGATACCTCTTGAACGATAACTGCTTATATAACCTTGGAGAGGTTTTGTTAACACGAAGCCATGCAATGTTTCTTCAAAGAAGTATTTTTGGAAAGAGATTCATAGGATTTCCCCAACTAATCATATCACACACTTGATAGAGGAGGGAAGATTTGATTCATTCATAGATTGATTGCAATTTGACAAATGTTTTGTAGCTCAAAATCTCTTCTAACTTGTAACAATTTCTTGATCATATATATGTTTTGTTTCTAATTAATCCACTAGAGAGATTATTACTTAATTCAAATTTAAAAATTATTAATCTAAAGGTCATAACGTCACTTCCAAACCATAATCAAAAGAAATGGGTATTCAAACAATAGAGAAATAAGTGATTATTTTTATAAAATATCAAGTAAAACAAACAATAAGGGAGAGGTAAATTATGCGTTTAACAAATTTTTTGATTCAAAAAATTAAAAGAATAAATTTTTAGCTTTAAAATAAAATTTAATTTTACAAATATTATCAACAAAATAAGATTACTGAGTAATAAACAAAATGCATCAAAAACTTTTAGGTAGTTGAGCCAAAATCTTTGACTATATCCATCCCTGATCCCTGATTGGATTTCTCAACTCAAAAAGTTCAAAAGCATGCAATGTTCCTAGAGAATTTTAGGCAAGTATGTATACTTTCAATCTTAATCTTTTTTAAAAATAAAAACTAACACTAAATCAAAGAAAAATTATGCCTTTCATATTCTTATTGAAGATTGAGGTTTTATGCAGAAGTCCGTTACCGCCAAAAAAGATGTCAAGGCATTATCTATTTCTTCCAAACCTTCAAGATATTAAACACCAGTTAATATCATTAGTTAGTTTGTGCTTAATATTATAAGCAGAGGCCTCCCTTTCTCTTTTGAATAATTGATATGGAATTAAAAATTTTAAAAGATAATGAAGAATTTAAACATTGGGTGAAAAGTTAGGATCACATCTAGCAAAAAAAAATTATTGCCTAAATCAGAACATTCAGAAGGTACCAGAATGATATTGAAGGGATAAGAGATACGACATATAGAAGGTATTGCTGTTGGATCCCCAGCTCCAGCTCTAGCTCTTATTGTAATTAAAAAAGCATTTTTTTCAGTAGCTACGTGTTCTTCAGGACCAGTAGCTACAGTAGAGCCCATAGACTCAAGAGGAGCCTGTTCACAAAGCAAACACCCAAGAAGTAATAAGAACAAGAATTAATTAAAAAAATTAAAAAATTTATAAAAATTATTTAATAGAAAAACCATTATACCAAAGACATGAATCCAAGTATCCCATGGCCTTGATGATAATTACAAAGGTGAATAAATAAAAAAATTATAATGATCTATTGGGATGTCTCTTCTAAGAACAAAATAGAATGACTTTACTATTTACCTTGATGAACATGAAATTATTTTGTCCACACATAGCACATAAATGATAAACATTAAGGTAAAATTAATAAAAAAAGATAAAGACTAATGACAAACTTGAGGTGTTGATGGCATCATATATAATCTACTATCCAAGATTTGATTGAAAATGGATAGCTCTTTCTCAATGAGATCCTTAGAACTAGAAGAAACATTTGCCATAGAATTGCAAGCTGGAATGATCATCCTCGTCGCATGTTCTTGTGTGGCTATTGGTCGTCGCCTGTTCTTGTGTGGCTATTGGTTGAAGATCCCAGAAGGCTTATGCTTCCTATTAGTATAATACAGGAAAGTGAATGATCACAAAAAGTCCCATTAAAGAGATGCATCAAAAGAACAGCACCACATCAGTTTGTATGATCAATTGTAAAGTTCCAGATATAATCTAATGAATGCAATCAATTGTTTAAATCCTTCAAGAACCACCATGAATCCTACAGCTAAAGAACAATTGGACAGCTAATTAAGCTACTCTAAAAATTTCATGACATTCAAAAAAAGATTATCAGTGACCAATTGTCTTTGAGTAAATTGGAATAAAGTTTTCAGAAATAACATTTATGATGTTGTACTTTTAAATGAATAAAAATTTTATGACATTATCAGAACCAACATAAGACATGGAATGACTTGTCCCAAAAAAATCTTTTTCAAGTGGCACAATAAGAAACTAGTGAGAAGAACAAGGAAACATGATGTAAACAAGATATATAAAAAAACTCTAACCTTTTAATTAAGGAAAAACTTAAAGCAATCAACTTATAAAATAGAATCTCAAACTCTTGACAACAATTTCAAGGCCAAACTACCTCTCATACGGAGTAGATACCCTCAATACTCTCGGCCCGTAGCCACATGTTGCGTTCATGTATCGAACAACTCTTGTAAAAAGTAAAACTTTACCTTATGTTACAATTTTATTATCCGAGTCCTTAGAATATTAGGAAATAAGAGATGCACATTATAATTTAAATCTTAAAAATTAGGAACTAAATATGTTTAAATACTAATGTTTTAAAAGAAGGATCAACCAATCCTTTGTTTGATGCAGTCAGGTATCAAATTCATGCTAATCTACAAAACTCTTGCACAGTTACAGTAAATGGAGCATAACCTCTACAAATATTGAAATTTGATAATCCAAAAAGCAATGGGAAGTAAGAAAAATTCTCTAAAATTTTCTAGATCATAACTCGACCAAAATTCAACTAAAACGTGTGTAGAAAGCCTTGCCTTGACTACTCTGAAGGACACTCCTTGAGCTTTGTCTTAGTCACCTCAAAAACTATCCTTTGTAGCAATATCTTGCATGACTTTCCTTTTCCTCTAGGACTAAGCCTTAATAACTTCAGTTAAAAACTCAAACATACCCTCAAGATGATAATTTACTTTAAGCATTGAGTGTCAAAACCACCTCAAGTAAACCCTCTCAAAACCACAAACATCTTCGTCAAGCTTCTTCTTGAAATCTTCATTTGCCTTGAATCTCAAATATCTCTCAAGAATAACCTCTCAAGGTCTTTTTTTTATCGTTGAGCCTTCACTAGGCCTACAACATAACCTCTTGATGTTCTTTTTATGATCCTTGAGCCTTCACTAGGCCTACAACATCATTTCATGATTTCTTCCTTTTAAGAACTTTTTTGAGATAATTTTAACATTCTCCTAGAAGATATACCCCTCTTTTGAAGGAGGGATTCACTCCAATATGATGCTTAAAGCAAAGGAATACTAAGTTCTCACAATACATTTGTTGCCTTCTATGGCATCCATTGTCATCCAATGTGTTGCACAATCTCCTTCCACTTGCCATTGTCGTTCATGCTCCAATCCCCTTATTAATGTCAAATTAAATATTCTCTTCAATCTACAATATGAACTAGCATACTTGACACAATTATTTACAATCATCTTGTAGACAACACTTCTCAATCCTCATCAAATGAGTAAATCTTCTCTTCTTTGTGAAGCATCATGCCTTGCTGTCATTAAAAGTAAATTGCATCATGGTGCCACATGTACCCACTATCAAGATCATTTGAAAAGCTTGAAGTGGCACACATTAGAGACCATCATTTCAACTAAAATTGCTTCGACTTGACCTTTGCATGACAATGAATCCAATTATCATACACGGATGTGAATTCAGCATCGTCTCCAAATCAAGCGTAGTCACTAGGATTGATTGCATTAGCATCCATCATTAGAGATAACTTTCACCAATATATTCTCAACTTAGATTTGAATGGAAACAACTAATTCTCCAAGAAACACAAGATTAAAAAACTTTAGAAAAAATGGAAATGCCTTAATCTAAGGATTCCTTCTTTTTGTTTTTGCTCTTGAAGCCATCATCCTTTGGCAACCAAACTCAACCATAATTCTTCTCAATAGAAATTATACAAAAGCTTGATTGCCCATTATTGTTGAAGAGATAGAATGATAACCATGACAATCTAAGTAAAGCTATTGAATGCTTCATCAAGAAGCTCTTCTTTCCATGATTCAACACAGGAGACCACTCATCTCCAAAATTATGAGTTACAATCTTGCATCAACTACCTTCATGGCTATCAAGCTATGCTACTTCTTCTATCTAGCTTCCTCGGATAAAACTTCCATAGAAACTACTTGAATTGACTCCAACTACAAATCCCTAAAACTCTAGAATACAAAAGATTGTTTCATCATGCTAATGCATAATAAATTAGTCTTTTAAAGGATACCTTGCTGAAACTTGTACACTCAAAGATTCAAAAATACATTTCCAACTATCTAGCCATGCATTCCTCTTCCTTACATCAACCACTACAAGATATGATGCTTATCTTAGCCACCACTTTGAAAGATTTCAAGAAATCATTATCACTTGGAGCCATAAGATCACAATGGTCATCATTCCAACACCTAAAGTTCTTTCTTCTTCACCTCTTATCATCATCTATGCTTCTTCTTGAAGTGAACTCATCTCCAACAATCAACGATCCTCAAAATTATGTTTCATCTCCTCATGTCTAATCATCTCCATCAAAAGTTGTACTTATTGAGTTAGAAAAACCACATGCTCTTACAATAATATAAATATTTATCTTACTAAGTCATTTCTCTTCTCATGTTGCCTTTATCCTCCACAGTATTTCCACATCTCAAGTAGACCATCCATTTACCAAGATCTACACTAGGTAAGATCTAATACTCTAATGGCAAAATATGATCCATCTTATATATAAAATGATTACATTGCCACAACAAAAACATGTAAAAAGAAATAAAATGCAATACAAATTAGTTACATAGAGAAACTCCAACTTTTCAATTAAAGAAAACCTAAACTAGTCTACTTATGAAGTAAATTCTCAAAAACTTGGCAACAAGTTCCAAGAAAACACCTCTCACCTAGAGTAATTATTCATGATACACTCAATCATGAAAATCACATGACACTCTAAAGTACCAAGCCACTGCACCAATACTAACAACTCCTCCACAAATCATTTTTATAGTGTAAAAGCTCTTAGTAAAAAAAATTAAGAGATATACATAAAAGAATCTAATCAAAACTAACCAAGAAATAAATAAAACAAAAATCATGGCCATTAAAAATCAAATACTAATTTGATGCATTCAAATTCCAAATTTGCACTTACCCAAATGTCCTTACACAACTATAATAAATTGTGAGTAACTTCTTCCACAAATATTGAAATTAGATTATTAAAAATAGAGTTAGAAAGCCAACAAGATTCTCTAAAACTTTCTAGTTCATTACTCGATCAAAATCCAATTGAAATGAATCCAAAAATCACCAAAAGTGTTTGATGTGATTTGATTCCCATGTGTACTTGCCTTGATTGCTCTTGAGGGCAGTCCTTGAGCTGTTGTTCCCATCAGTTCGAGATCTATAAATCCTTCTCAACAATTCTAAAAAGTTTCCTTACACATTCCTTACACCAAAGGCCTAACCCTCGAGAACTCCAACTGACACCTCGATTATATCCCTCAAGACCATAATCTAACATGCATATGCTCATTGCTTGTCAAAACTACCTCAAGTAAGCTTTCTCAAAGAATACATCTTACTCAAGCTCTCTCTTAAAATATTCATCCATATCAAGCCCACTAACCTGGGCCTCAAAGCCAACCAACACCTCTTAAGGATAATCTCTTAAGGTACCTCCCTTATCTTCCTTGAGTGTTCTAAAGACTTACAACATCCCCTCAAGATGTCTTTTATTCCTCTTAAAGCCTCCCTTGAAAACAAAAGTAGATCCAAATTATTTGTAATCAAATTAAGTAGCATTATCAATATTTAACAATTTATCAATATGGAAATAACAAAAGGTTTGTGTTAGGGTAAAGTTTCACTAGAAATTCATAAAAGAATAATGATTCTTAAAAATTAAATATGATATATTTGAGGCCTAAAAAAATAAAACAGTTAAAACTAAATTTCTATTTAATCCTAATAAATCCCAATTCCACATAATATAATGAGTTATTGAGAATTTAAAAAAGAATGTTTCAACAAATGCTTATACATGTAGGACTCATCATCAATGATACTTTTCCTCATTTAGAAATATCTAGAACATTTAATTTTGTCACCTAAGATGATTTTTATATTGAAATGCAAAAGACAATCCTTCTCTATTCTAATTTTTTTTGCTTTTGAGATAAAGAAATAATTCTGCTTATATTTAGATTGTCATTTCCATCTTTTGTTTAGAACAAAAAAATCTTTTTTCAATATACACTAATTCTCAAATTCAAAAAGCAAACCTAAAGACAAAATGTATATTTGGTGTTCATTCATGGAACATGTGATACTCAAAAGTTTCTCCCCTAAGAAAACTCACTAAAAACTTCAAGTTCTAAGGATTCATAAAAGATCCCCTCAATACAATTATAATAATTTAGTTTTAACTTTTACAACTAAAAAATATATAAGATTATAATATCATGAAAAAAGACTTAGCCACTCTAGGAGTGCTCACTTCTCATGTGGCGTTAGGCAAGAATTGGATATCATTTTTGTGTTGTTATAGCTTAGAGCTAAACATTACCATATTCCTACAACCACAATCACCATATGCCTAAGTGAGATCATACGTGGTGGATCATCCATGTCCTACACTCCTTGAAACCCAAGCATCTTGGAGCTTTTATGCAATGTTTGCCCCGAATAGTACAAGTTGAAGTACACTATAAAGCATTACTTATCTTGTCCTAGAAAAAACGTTATTCAATAGTTAAATACTTAACAATATCAGTACATAAACACTTTTGGATCTGATAAATAGTACACTAAATAGCAAAAGATTGACTCAGGTATATCATTCAAAAACACAAAACACACATAAACAACAAAAGATGCAAACAAAAGATGATATAGTATGCAAGATACTTAAAAATGTTAAAACAAAGAAATACATTACATATCAATAGTAAATGATGAACTCAAGCAGTGTACATAGGAAGGAAAAGATGAACTCAAGGATGCACCTCAATAACATGTCAAGTTCACATAACAGCAATATATCATTTGAATGAGGATATGGCGTGCAAGAGACTTAACAATGTCAGCACGTAGAAACACAGTGTAAGTAGACTCAAGTTCTGATCTGCGAGATTCAAACTCTTCAATTTTCTTCTATTTCTTTCGTAAAGAATCTTCTGCTTCTTTCCACTCCAAACACAAATTGTTCAAGCGTCGAACCTCAGATGTCAATGTATTAATGCTAGCTTTTAGTACAGTAACATATCTTTCTTTAGCCCAAACTTCCAACTGAACAATACATAATATAGAGTGATCAAGGCCATGGAATCAAGGAAAGGGTTTGTTGCATTACAATGGAAGATTGCATATATAAAACTCCTACAGTGCAATAATCCTCACCTTTCTAGCTTATGCATTTTACAAATTGAAGTTAGAAACACTATAAGCTAAGCTATGATATAATTCGAAGCAGTTTCAAAAAAATTTCAATGAGAACCATGATCAAAATCCTTAACTTTTGAACTCAAATAGTAATGAATATAATTGTATGAAAATGATCGACAAAAATGCACTCTTTTTTGACAAAATATATGTTTGCTTTCTATGATGATTAATAAGAAAGCTACATGCATAATGTAAGCACCAAATATCAAAAAATATGGTGTTAGGAATATATAATTTCGAAACTCTTATGGTAGGTACAACTCCATGAAGTTTGGCATGTTAAAGATTGACAACACTTAGCATCAGAACAAAAACATGAATAAAGAAAATTCATAAAATTCCATATCAATGATGCATAGCGATGATCCATATTATAGTTTAAGAACTTTCTACAAAAATCCTATTTTAAGAAATCGCACAGGTCACATCACCTGAAAATGCCTTGTGTTACCAAGGTTATGTGACTGGACTCCAGAACATAGTGTTGTTGTTGTGACTTCACCATTTCCATGTAACAGCTTTACATGTTTCTGGCTAATGCTTTTAGCTTCAGTTGCCTTGTTCAGTGCATCTTCAGTAGCCACAAAATGCTGGACATGAGCTTTCTGAAAGGAAAAGGAATGCATGATATACATCATTACGAGTTCTAAAATGAAACACAATAAAATTACAAAAAGATGATTCCTATGAGATGAAGCATTTCCATAAGTGTTTCCATTTGAAACGATTTACTTAGTATTATGTTGATATCTTCATAACCATAACTAAAAGTGTAGAAGGTTATCTAAAGTAGCCGACATGCATATGGCTCTTAAATAAACCAAACAAACTTGTCTATGAGCAGTACCATAAAACTTCACATAAATCTCATTAAAACTTGGGAATGGAAATACCAAGAAAAGCTCCATACTACAGAGTGTAAATGTCCAAGGAAAATGAGACAATGAAAATCTTCTGGACAATGAGCTCCTTAACTAAAAATTTATTACTCATTTTTCCAGTTTCTTTAATGCAAGGCCAATTTTCAAAGCAAACTATTAAAGACAAGGTCAACTTCAAGCACACTATTAAATCACAACTTCACACAAACATAGCTTGTAATTTAAGATTTCGACAATAAAACTTCTGCCAAAGTATAACAACATGCCCAGCCATCATATTTGTTACAATTTTCTACATTGAAGATTTAAATCTTAGGTTATATCACAAAATAAACATTTAAAACACAATTGGCCATATGAGAAATTTGTTAATCAAGTATACATTTCCAAGTTAATGAAATAAGAATCCCCATTTTGTAGAGGTCTTAAGCCATTAGAAACTACCAACTGTCACTTTAACGCAAGTATATGAACCAAGTTGAGCCAATCCCAACCATTTGTTTTGAACTACATGTTGATCTATATAATTTCAATCCATTCCTCATGTAGATAACCCTTACAAGTGATTAAAAAAATTAAGAACAATTATATAGTCAAAAAATAAACATAGCATTTACTATCCTCTGAGAGAAATATTTTTACATTAGCTAGGTTACTTCATTTAATAACAGATATTAATTATTAGTTATCACTTAACAAGGGTTAATGACAAAATTGTCTACTATTCCAATTGGATTAAAAAAACTTTTACGTTTATTAGAAATAAGCTTGCAAAAAAAGTCAATAAGTTCACCAACCTAAGTGATTAATAAAATAATATCAATACAAATATTAATAATATGTTTGGATAAATTTAGTCAATTAGTGCATATTAAGTTGAGTTACATAAAATATGTAAATTGATAATTTAACTATATATATACACACACACATACACACACACACACATACATACATACATAGATACATAATACATACAAAGACTCTACAAACCACCTTAACTCATTTAATCTTTTATAACAAAAAGACAATATAGATTTAATCAAGATTACCTTACGAACTACAAACAAAGATCAAGTAAAAGAAAAAGCTTAACAAACCTTAAAGATTATGTTATACTCAATAATTTGATGTTGAGGTACCCATATATTTTATGTATTATGTGATCATGTAATATTGACATATAATCTTATTTCTATATAATATTTTAATGAAAACATATTTGAGATTAAAAAAAGGAGCTTGTTTAAGAGCCAAAAACTTTAATTCCTATGAAATTAGTGATATACCAATACGACTTATACAGCAATCTCTACTTGTCCAAGTTTCTTGTTCAAAAGAACCAAAGAAATTAAAAAAGAAAAATTGCAGAAGTCAAATTCTAAGCTTACATTTGTGTTCTTTCAGGCACAATAAATATTATACATGTATCTACTAAACAGAGGAAACTATACTATTAGCTGCAAGAAACACAATCACAACTCAAGTAGTACATCCCTAATAAAATTCTTCTCCATGCAGCACTTGATTCGATTACTACTAGCTCATTATGCCAACATTGCTTTGCAAGCTTTCCCTTTGGTAGAAAAGAAGGGCAAAGAAAATATCCTTATGGTATGATGGAGATATGCAATTTTTTCTTCTCAAAAGACTTCACGAGTCAACTCAAGGTCAAGTAATTTTAAAAAGAGGGAGAATGATGTGCAAGCCAAAGGAAATTCCAAAATATGCTTAATTTTCTTTGTTTGGTAAGTTACTTGTTTTTTGGAGTAGCTTTGATGACTTCCCAAGAAATTTTAATGTCTTCTAATGTAATTTTGGATAGGTTGTAAATGAATTAGTGCTTTGCAAACATGCTTTATTAAGAAAAGGGACAATAATTCTATCACTTGGTAATATTTCTAATTAGAAGGTACAACTCTTATAGTTATAGTATTCAGTAAATGTATCCATTACCCTTGTTCATCATCCATTCCCCAAATTTAGGCATTTTTTCGGTAGACTATGTTTTTCTTACCAAACTATCTAAACTGTTTCGCCATGGATCATTATGAAAATCACTCAAGGGCAAAAGTCCCATCTTCTTTTCAAGTATCATATTTTTTAGAATAGTTGATATTTATAATTTACCCATCAAATATGTATTTCCTAAATTATTGTAGTAATTTTAAAAAGGACTTACTTTGACTTTTGGTCAAGTAATTTTTTAATTGATTCTTAGGTTACTTGCTTAAATATTTATTATTCTTTCTTCATTAGGCTAAGATTACCAATGTTTCTACAGTGGCAACACAGAGATGCTTATGGTGACAATAGCGAAAAAATCACAAAAAAACTCCTATTTTAAATATAACTGGTGAGATCCCTTGAAAATAGCTAGTGGTAGAACCCATAAGAACAAATAATAGAAAAACCCAAATAACATTGTTAAGCACTCTATTCTAATAATCTAAAATTAAAATTTTATTGTATGAATGAATATGTCATATGAAAAGCGATGACCTTATGAATAAAAAAAATCAAAAGGTGCACATGAAACATTAATCACAAAAAATAGTGTAACAAAATATTTAAAGTTAAAAAAAGTGGCAAATATGGAAAAAAAACAAATGAATGTGACAATGACTATAAGGTCACCTCTGATAGATAATCACAAATAAAATTTTAAGAAATATAACAAATTGTAGGATATCAAACATAAGTATAAGTAATCTTTAATATGAGAAATAATAGGCAACTACAATAGCATACTCTATATTTTTCTACTATAAGGAGAAGGCATACTTGTCTTTCAAGTAGTTGATTGTAAGTCCTTTGTAATGATAGATATGTACCACTCCTTGGACTACCATAAACCTTATATAGTAAAGATAAATTTGCATCCCGAGTTGCAGCATCTGTTACTATATCATTCTCATATTTGTACTTGAATGGTACAGTTGATAATCCATTTAATATGACAGACCAATAAATTGGGTATTTCCAAAGCCTAATGTAATTCACAAATGCTATAAAAGATTCTAAATCTTAATTTTAAATTAGTTTTTCATAATTGATTATTAAATAAAATATTTTTTGCTAGAAAGGTAAAAAATAATAATTCCCAAAAAAAATTAACCTTTTAACCAAAAAATGGATCAATAATAATTATCCTAAGATATTATTTATACTAGTAAAATAGTAATATTTAATTATCTTCTCAAAATTTATCGATATAACTTACTTCACCAACTCAACAAAAAAAGATCATAATCTTTATTTAACCATTTTTATATGCTATTTTTTATTTTATCTTAATGAATGATTAACCATGCAATTGAAATGAATAAATTATCCAACTTCCTACAATAACCAATAAAATATATATTCATCAAAAATCTAATTCTTAATAAAAAAATATAAGAAATAGAATTTAATTAAAAAGGAATAAACATCATTATCAAAACTCATCATAATAGCAGTCTAACATTGATTTGGCACTAACAAGACATTTGCACTGCACATTAATTCGACCTTGACATTAGTTTTTTACAATTCTTGCAAGAATACAAATCTGATCATAATCCTAAACTTTCTTTAATAATAAAAAAAAAGATTATTATATTCAACCTATCTACCATCCTTTCTAGAGTCTTTTCTAACCTCTCTTTTTTGCCTTAGTTCATGCTCTATTAATTTTGTTTTCCTATCTTATCAATGCTTCATGAACAAATTCTTAATTAAGTTGACATCATCAAACCCAAATAACAAAATACGAAAAAGCTACACAAGGAGTTAACATAGACTACAAATTTAAAAAACATATTTCACAATAAGTGTACATTGAATGAGTTTGTAGATGGTAATAGAAAAAGATTAAACAAAAAAATGAAATAACTTTGTAATGTTTCACAAGTACATTTTAATGAGAGCACTCTTAGACGATTGAAATGACATCAATATGGCCTTCGCATAATGAAATTAAAGTGTAATATCAATATCACAACAAAGAAAAGTAGCTCTTAAATAGTATCAACCAATAGCCATAATAGTACATACACGATTTTCATAAGAAATCAATTGGTAGTGCGACATTGACGTTGAACTTTGTAATAATTTCCTATCTACAACCATTATGCTCCAATGTATTTTTGAAGCTATACATGTATCCTAATTGCATCACAAGGCTTCCAAAACTTGAGAAACAAACAAAGATTTATCAAAGCTTAAGAAAATCTTTTATAAATTCAGTCTATAGGGAAAGAAAAAATAAAACAATGATCTAAAGATAAAAAGAATTACCTCAAAAGCTCTGCATTAGCTTAGCTTACAATATTTTTAGTCTCCCTACGGATTGTTGTAGCGCAATGTGTATGTAGTGATTGACTGAATTAAGTGTGAAGGATTTCTAAGAGACTCAGTTATCACAGCAATTACATCTTCAGGTACATCACCTTCGAAGTCATCGAGAAACTTGGTAGCACCTACTTGAATACTAGAGTTCATTCCAATCCCATCATACGTCGGGAAGGTGCTTTGGATTCTTTAAATCATATGCCTTGCAAGAGACTCGAATGCCAATCTAATGATTCTATCTCGTGATGTCTCAATTAAAATTACATCATATGGTGATTTGCTACCCTTGAACATTGTGTAGACTACTTCTTTCTCTATGTGAATGGATCTCACCAACAGAATCAGTAGCACTATCTATAATCAACCTCCTAATGTCTCTTTCTTGGCTTACATATTGATGAAGCTATTTTTGGTACTCTACAAATATCTTAGTTGCCTCATCACATTGCTGATCATAAGCTTCTAACATCACCTGTTTGTACCTTATATGTTAACCAAAAGAAAGAAAATAGTTATTCATTAAGTGAGTATGAACCTAAAGGTAATTAGCAATTACGTCGTCATTCCAATGGAGAACACATTAGCAATATCACACAACTTCAGAAAATATGCATTTAGTGAACAATAACATGAACAATAATGTATTCATGACCTAACAAAGCCAAAAGAAACCTCTTCTCCAATTTGAAATTCCAACATTTAGTTCTATATAATCCATCTGCAACAAGAATCCCCTAATCTAAAAATCAAATAAAAAAAGTAGACATCTCACCTAGCATTGGCCCTCTCGTCGACCATTTGCTTTCGCTCCGACTCC
Source organism: Vanilla planifolia (assembly GCA_023846275.1). Lineage (NCBI taxonomy): Eukaryota > Viridiplantae > Streptophyta > Magnoliopsida > Asparagales > Orchidaceae > Vanilla > Vanilla planifolia. Next base: position 3,654,647 of record JAIUJO010000022.1, read on the forward strand.
TCTCTTTCAACCTCCGCCATCCGGGACCTCAACTCCTTGTTTGCCGCCTAATGACATTCCTCAACCTCACCACCTCCTCCTCTGCAAGGTCCCTCTTCCTCATTACCACTTCCTTTGCCTCTAGAGATGATCCATCCTTGAAATCCAAGCTTCACTTTTCCTTGTCTTACCTTGTCGCTTTCACCCCTTCAGCACATGCCGCCACTTAATGAACCAAATATTTCGACGAACCGTCGTCATGGTTCTCTCAGACCGCACTCTTTGAATCAGAAAGCTACACACGGGGACAATGTTTCCCCGGTAGATCTTGCGGATCTGCTCAACGGAAGGAAGCTAACTAGGGTATTCCATTTCATTCTGAAGCCAATCAACGATCCCCTCTGGCCTTGTGACATTGCCCCCTCCTGGAGCCTGCATAGTGTACACTGATGGAAAATACTCCGTCGGAGTAGAATGTAATCTTCACTGTTGTTGTTCAGATGCAAAGAAGCACCGACGGAGAGCTATAAAATTGAGCAACGTCGACAAGAAGGCTAAAGGAAGACGTAGATAATGCGGCAGATGAGTTCTGATCTTGAAGGCATAAGGATGAGAAAGGGTTAAGCAAGTAGACAAAAACAAAGGTATTCGAGGAGGGCCTAAGGAGAAGGTCGTCGAAAAAACTGAAGCGAGGAGTGTTTGGGAATTCCATGCTCAGTCCATGGCGTTAGTTCTCTGGCCATAGAGGCAATTGAAAATATTATGCATTTTGATTGTCTTTTTTATAATAATTTTATGTTAAAAATTTAATTAATTAATTAAAATAAACTAAATAATATTATTAGAAAGTATTATTAAGAACTTGATGGGTTTTATAAATTTTTTATTAATTGTATTTAAAAATGATTAGAAAATATTTTATGACTTAATTAAATTTGAATTAAACTTTTTAATGTTATTTTATTATGATAAAACAATCTTTTATTTTCGACATTGTTTTCTGTTTTTTAAATTACAAGTATGTATTTAAACCTAGCTAAACAAACATTTGATAATATTTTGAAAAGCAAATTCATTAAAAAAATAAGTTTGAAATTAGTGCTCCAAATACTCTTGATAAATATGGTACTAAAAGCAGATTAATAGAATGATTGATATTATATCTATTTTATAAGTGTGTATATATATATCTATATATTAAAGTAATTTTTATAATGTTTTCACCTTTTGAATTAAAATATATATTTTCAAATATTGACAAAAATTTTTTTTATAGAAGATCTTAGTTTTATGATATACTAAAAAACTTATTCCTATAATTAACTATTAATCAATAGATCACTTTAAATATTTTTATGATTGGCTAAATTTATAAAAAAAATAAAATATTTAATCAAATATTGTAATCATGCTTAATAATAAGAAAATAAATACATTAAAATCATTTCATTGTAAATCTATTTATTTCATTGTAAATAAATAAAGATAAAAAATAAAATTTTATTTTTAATATGTAATTTACCATAAATTAAGAAAATTCACTTTGTCTCAATTTAAATAACTAATTACCATTTCAACGATAAAGACCCCTCCATCAATCTCCTATTAAAATTTTTTTTGAATCATACTAAATCATAGTTTCTTAATTACCCATAGTTTTTATTGAGTAACTACAAACATTATACAACTCTTTCCTACCTACTCTCAAGTTGATACTGGTATTTTTGTTCTAATGTTTTGTTATCTATCCGGTGCTTCAAATTGTCTTGTAATTCTTGTGAGTCGAGATTATGAATATCTTTCTATGTTGAGTTTTGGTTTTGCGTATCGTAATTTGTTTGTCTGGATAAGGAAACAAGGGCTAGCTTAGGTTCATGTTGATTAATTTGTGCAGAGTGAGCCAGGTTCCATGATGATATTTACACTGCATGGTTTTTCATGAAATCTACTTCATTGTCAAAATATCATTTAGGAAAGGAATGCCTTGCACTTTTCACAACCAAAAGTTTCACGAGGTTTGAAATTGCTCCTTTTCTTTTAATAGTGAATAACTTAAGGTATGAGTTTTGAGTTCTATGATGATTTTTCTCGTGCCATTTCATCGGATCTTGAAATTAAAATGTGCCTAGTTTAAACTACAGCAGCCACTCTCAATTAGTAGCACAGTATTATTGCTAGTTCAATAGAGTGCTTCAAGATCTCTATTTGATTTGTGAATGATATGTTTGATGGTCTTACTATAAAAGCTAATGTAATTCTTTTATTAATCAAGATGGTGTTGAATGAAATCTTGAAGTTGGATTATTTAGCTTTTGTTAAATTGCTCCATTCTTGGACACAATGTATTTATAAAAGCTTAATTATTTATATACATTTTGTGATTACTATGCTTTGTTGTTTTCTGTGTTTTACCTTAGTATTTATCTTTAGTTATCTTGAGTCATAGTCTTTAACTTTTCTTTTCTAGAAGCTCACAAATGCCATGCAGATTGTATAGTTCTAACATCTTGTACATGTTTTTTTCGTTGTGTTATTATTTCTACGTATTTGGCTTATGCTTGTCTTTGTTTATCTTCAATAAATTATATTATATATATTTTTAACAAAATGCATAAGTTATTTTTATTATTATTTATTTCCATTTTTTCATGCACACCTTTTTCCTAAACATTAATAACTGAGATTGTTTATGTACCTGATCTGTCCTTTTAATACATTCTTTTAAGCATGATCTAGAGGTTCAAAAAAGGCATAATTGTTTAAACTATCAATTAATATTCATGAATGTAGTGTATATGTGCTTTTTTAATGTATCAATTAGTGTTCATAAACATTTTATGCTCACAAGCTTGTTTTAAGTCTCAAATATTTAACATGTGCCAACTTGTTTAGTTGATTGTATGTTGTCCTTTTTACAACTCATTCATATATTTGTTGATCAAGTTGCTTGTTTGGGGTTCGTGAATTTAAGAATTTATGATTTAAGTGAGACAAGCTTTAATGCAATCAATTATACTTGAATTGAGCTCCAATAGACCTAACATAATTGAACTTGAGCCCTGTTCTACTTGCTTGGATCAACTCATTTACAGCCTTGCAATTTGTAAAGTTTAAAATGAATATTTTGAGGGCATACATCTTATTCTTCACAATCACAGTGTTCATGGAACTAATAGACACATTCATGTTTTTAGCTTATATTATGATTTAATTAAATGTGGGATTGGGTACTAAAATGTCTTTATTTAATGTTCCTTCATACATACTTTGTTTATAAATATAACATATTTTAAATTCTTATACCCCTATACCTAATTTGTTTTATTGATTCATTTAATGATGATGATGACCTTCAATAAGATCTGTTCTATGGGTTAATATGGAAGCTCTCTCAGATGCTTATTTTAGGCATTCTCATAAGCAAGTTGGAATGTTGGTCTGGTTTTGTAGCTGTTGTAGTTATTAATATTTTTCTTTTTGAACTCCTATTGAAAAGTTGGTAAAACTTTGGGGAGCCATTAGATAAGCAATAGCATTTTTTGTTCATCTGATGTTCAGTAACTGTTTTTCCTGTCTCCTCCTTTGATGAAAATTGTAATATAAAAGATTATATTATGAATCTTGTTTTTGTTTCATTTTGACTAAACATAAAGCTTTATCCATTTGCCATTTCGGCCATCTTTTTTGTTATCAACAGTAACATTGTACTTCAATTCAAGCTTTTAGTTGCAAAATGGAAGCAATTATATCTTATTGGGGCCATATTATTTGATTATATTTGTAATAATTTAAATTGTACACTAAAAGTAATGTAAGTATGAGACTAGTCCATGTGACACTTTTTAAAATTCTTGTCTATCCAGCCACAACTTTCAGGGAATTTGCTGATGTGAATTGTTTTATCAGCATGCATGTGAGCACTGATGATAATCTAGAGTAGAAAAGCGGGGTGAAAATGTAGGATTGACCTTTTTTCCCTTTTCCTGGTAAAAGGTTTTTTGGAGCTAGCTTAGCTTAAAGAATTCTTGATGCTCTAATTGGAGTGGCCAACTATTTGAATAAGATGTCTTCCCATGATAGTGCTAGCCTTTTAAGAGTTTGGGGGAGTTGCCTTTGGTCATAGCAAACATAGTTTGCTTTCCATATCTCAATGTTTATATCATTATTCCTATATTTATGTTTCATTTGGTTGGACACAATTTAACCTTTTATGAATATTTAAATCATGGAATTATAAATTATGACATTTTAAGTTCAATTTATGTTTTCTTTGTTAGGTGTAGTTATTCTTTGATTTGGTTTTCGCAATTTTGTTTGCAAGAAACAAAAGTTTTGTGGAACGTAAAGTGCACATGGATTTGTAAATTCACCCAATCAAACAAAAAAATATAAGAAAATTTTCTCTCTTTTGAAAAATGTTTAACAGTTGCAATCAATTAATTTAGACTTTATGTTAATGCCTTCTCAAGTTGTTTTGGAATTCGTTGACTTCTGTAAGCATGTTGTGAATCTTCTCATATATAGTTTTATTGGTATTTTTTTTCTCAAGTAGTAATACAAATCCTTCATTTACCATCTGCATAATATATAGTTTATTTTTTGAGATTAAGTATAAAAAAATAGAGGGAGTTACTGAACTACAAAATAAGCAAGTGAGCCCATCCCTCCACCACAAATAAGGGGGTCTCCCCTGCACATTCGTCTTCTTGGTCAACCAGTAGACCGTGAAAAGGTATTTGTTAACTTGACTTTTTTAATCCCAACATTTAATGTTTGGTGCCTATTTGGCTTCTCTAATGTATTTGTATTCTTATCAAGTTTCATGTGATAACATTTAGTTGGAATTCTTATTTATGTTCATGTTAGGGAAGTTGAAAAGGAATTCTTTCTTTGATTGAAGCAAATTAGTATGTCAGAATTTGGCTGCACTATACTATCTTATGCTTTCCTGTGATGATTGTCTTGAAATATTGATTAATTCTTCTTAAAAATCCATTATAAGTTCACGCATAATACTTTTGCATGTTGTGCCTTAATCTTATAATTTCTACTTTTCTTTCGAATAGGGTTTTTAGTTAAGGACAAATCCACTTAACTACCACATGTTATAATAGATATGATAGAATGAAATTTGGCTTCTAAAAATAGTGAAAAAATTATTTTTATAGTGTTTACAACCATCAAATGGAAGATATTTATCTTTATGGTTTACAGAATTGGAATCAAATCGTGATGATTTAATTTTTCAAAAAAATATAAAAAAATATTTATGTAATAAACAATAAAGTAATAAAGTAAGAATTGGCTTCTTACAATAATGTTTTATTTATTTTAAGAATATGCATAAAGTAATAAACAATTTCTTCTAAGTACAATAGAATCATGTTTTCAAGTATTATCTATCCATAAATAATGAGTTTATAAACAATAATACTCCACATGAAAATAAAAATTGCGTCCATAAACATGCCATCACTAACAAAGTCTGTCCTACATATGCATCTCAGTCTTCACATTCCAAAATTTTTGAAACACTACCTTCTTCATTAAAAGAATAAATGGATCAACCCCTCTATATGCATCATGGTCTTCACATTCCAAAATTTTTTAAGCACTACCTTCTTCACATAATGAATAAATAGATCAATAATTTAAGTTTTGTTTATCTTAAAAAATTATCCAATATATTACTAATAGAATTATATGTTTAATTTATTATCACTTTTGTTTTCTACATTTTCCATTTGAAACTTTAACATCTCTTGTAGATCCTTATATATTTCAATCTCTAAATTATTTTAATTTAAGCTTTGAGGTATGCTTATTATTAAATACTAAAATGCCCATCCACTGAATGATATTCCAAAAGATATTACCTTTTTTTGCAATGTACATCTCAAGACAATTTTTAGTATAGAATTCATTTCGTGATCAATATTATTCAAAGAGAAATTTCTTCTAAAATATCAAACACAACAATTTATGAATATAGGTATACTACATACACTCACAAACGAGTGAACGTTATTCTTTTGATGTGACAAATGAGCTCCTCTTAGTATGAATTTGAATCAAATATTGCCTTTTCCCCTTGCCATTCCATATCTATATCTAGATTTTGTTTCGAAGAAAAATTGCCAGCTATGTAATTTATGTGCTAATGAGTCTCGTATGAGGTGAAGGTTCAAGTTCAAATAGGGGCAAATTCCTCAAATTCTCTTAAAAAATTAAATGGTGCAAACATTCTCCTTGTTTCTTTTGAATAGCAAGGCTAAATCATTAGCTTCTAAACTTATTAAGAGAAAAAGACGAAAGCATACCTTATAATATTTCTCACTTAATTGGTCACATCAAAATAAATGTATTTAGAATCATTGGCTTTTAAGCAATGTAGATAAATGCTATACTTATTTGGCACATATTTTGTGTTATGTTACTTGATTTCTTAGTTTTCTAAGATCTAGTTGAATGATTTTAGGTTATTTCAGTAATTCTCTTGGTTTTATTGGAAACATTGGTCCAAAAAAAAGTTGAATTAATTTTTTAGCAGAGTAGATCATTTCATCTCTATTTAATGATACTTGTGTATGGCATATGCAGCCTCTTTATATTCCTAAAAATTCCTTTTTTTGTCACTTAGCCAATGCATGCCATCGTAAATATACCCATTAGACCAAAACTTGTTATTCAAAAGTATACTTTAACTCTACTATATTTTTTTATTATCGCTAATTTGAAGTCAATGTAATGCTTGCTTGCCACTAGAGGCTAATCCATGTTTAGGAACATATTTATTTTTCAAGGCATCAAATTTTATAGCAAACTGAGTTAAATCATGACAACGGTTTTCCAATTTGGCCACTTTCTCAATCAAGAAAAATGGAAGGTTTTTATGAATAAAAACTGTCACACTAAGAGCATGTTTTGTGAGAATAACAGGACTCATTTTGTTAATTTCTTTTAAAATTAAATCCTTGCACTATGGTAAACTGATACCTGATATTTTCATCAGTACAAGTACTATAAATAAAGCAAAATATATTATAGAGTGTATCACTGTAAAGTACATTCTCAAAAATACTAGTATGCATATGCCAATGTATGCATTCTAATACACGTGCATATACCAAAGCTAAGATTGATCATAATCAGAGTATAACAAGGAATTCTGTTCCTAATTTGAGTTGAAAGCTTCATTTTTTTGTTGATACTAAGGTTAATACTGAAATTCTAGCAACATATAATAAAATATATTGGCAATACACACCAAAACATGCCAGTTCTTGCAATTTTAGGGTATAAAGGACTCTATATAATTACAACTCTACCATCTAATTAATAGAAGCACTTTAAAAATTAAAACAACCTCACTAAGTCATATTTTTTAATAACATATAATTTATTAGGGTACAACTTAGATTGACAGTGGTTTCCCACTGCCAAGGGTACAAAAAAATATCAAAGGCATAAAATATAATACTATGCACAACTTCAACAGCTATTTAGTAAAAGAAGATGAACACTTAGTTTTCAAAACAATGGGTGATGAAAAGGGAGATAGTTTATCACCGAAAACCCTACATGAAGATCACAAAGCTGTAGATCAATCAGATGCTGAACAAATTATAACATCTGACATTAATATTATGCCAATGGAAGAGGAAGCAATGATCAAATCCATCATCTGCAAAATACATTCCAGGCTTGGGTCAACACAAAATGCATAGATTCAGTTGCTATTTTAGAAATCCTCATGGACAAATATACTTTATTCACTCAACCAAATTGTTTTAATGGCTTGGGCCATGAAAAATGCATTGCTTCAGTTGTTGTTTTAGAAACCCTCATGGACAAATGTACCTAAATCACTCAACCAATTTGTTTTAATGGCATTGGCCAACAAAAAATGCATTGCTTCAGTTGCTATTTTAGAAACCATTGTGGACAAATGTACTTTACTCACACAACCAAATTGTTTTAATGGCTTGCGGCAACAAAAAATGCACTCAGTTGCTATTTTAGAAACCGTTGTGGGCAAATGTACTTTAATCACTCAACTAAATTTTTTTAATGGCTTGGGGCAACAAAAAATGCATTGCTTCAATTACTTTTTTAGAAACCCTCATGGACAAATGTACTTTAATAACTCAACCATTGCTTCAACGGGAATCCAGTGGTCGCATCTCGGTTTGACATCGCGGAACTGCAATCTCACAGGCATTGAATTGAGCAGCAAATCAGAGCGCACATATTGATTCACTAGATGATGAAACCTCAGGAGAGATGTTAACAAACATCAATGTTTTGAATCAACCCCAAGACAAGGTTTTAAACACCAAGAGATTATCGAGTATGATGAGAATGAAGATAGTAAAAGTTGAAAATTGATTTTTTTAGTAAACAAACAACTTTTTAGATGGTTTTTAAAACTAATGTAATGAAATTGTATACACTGCAATATACGAAACATCCCAGATATCCAATGGCCATGTACCTATAGAAGGCATGTCAATTTTGAGTTTCTGTAGGGAACATGATCCTCCTTCTTTGCAATTGCAAATATGACATCGCTTAGTGAAGACAAGCTTTTTTTAATTGCCTGTTTCAAGGACAAATCGAATTTTTGCATATGCATCTAAAACAAGAATTTTTAGCATAAATGAGAAGCAATTCTTGCCTGGTTTTCTTTTAGACGATCTATGGTCGAGCCACTTTTAGCAAGATGCCTGCTTCCGACAAGATCTATCAGGTTCAAAACACCTTGAACCTATTGTTTCGTGGCCTACAATGAAAGAGTCAGGTCAGCAAATGTCTTAGGTAACAAGCCTAATGGCTCAAAGAAACAAGGGACAGTGGCCACTCACATCATTCACCCTAGATATTCTGAAGGTGAAAAAAATGTCTTCCTGATAATTGTTGATTCGTCTGAGTCTTGCCAACTGACCTGTTGAACAAAGTAAAACCTTAATCATTAGTTCCAATCTCTTACGATGATAGTCTTGTGGCTTGTTAGGTTGGGAAAGAAAAGAATGATCTAGAAGTGAGAAAATGTTCATACAGAATCACACATTTAAAAGCATGCAAGCAAAACACAGCTTGGTACCCCAGAATATGGAACATGAAATGAAAGCATACACATGCCATATTTAGATAGCCACGAGAAACGAGAAGATGAATGCATGCATGCAAACAAAACAAAGCTTGGTACACAAGAATATGGAACATTTTGGAAACTGAATACACATGATGTATTCAGTTGGCCACCAGAAACAAGAAAACAAAAGATGAAAGCATGCTCCAATTTACTATCTCTATGCTGATTTCAATTACCTTCTTCTTGCAACTTAATCAAGTAGAAAGGAAATTTACTTTATGCTATGCACATTGACAATAGTAAGTTATGGCACAGGTGTATTACTAGCTGAATCGAGCTTGATGGTATAGTGCTTATTATGAAGAGTTAGACAACTGCTTGTGCTACGATTGGGTGATAACAAATCATGAATTGTTTCATTGTAGATCTCTATCATTGATGCCTGTAAAAGATGCAAAGCATGGTTAGAAAGCAGGAAAGATTGAGCACAATTTATTTTTTCATGTAAATTGACATTCACACCTATATTTTGTAAGTCAAACTCTGTCATTGTAGCAATTGGCTAGTCTCAAAGGTCTGCTCTAGGGAACATGGTATTAATCTTTTCTGCTCTGGGGCTTCAGGCTTGCCCATCACGGTATAAGTTTTACCATAACCAGTTTGTCCATAAGCAAAGATACACACCTTTTTAAAATAGAGATAGTAAAACAAGGAGTTCAGAATAATGAATGAGAGCTGAAGCTTGTTATATGCCTTTTCTCCAAGACAGAGAATTAATGTTGAAGACCAAACTGGGCATTCAACTAGCTCAACAACTGGTTGGATCATCTGATTCAAACGTGCTGACCTAGTGATGTGAGCATGGTCATTTAATGTTTTTATGTCCACATTTATATCTGCTGTAGGAATAAGATATGAAAAGATTTTTGAAAAAAAGGTGAATGAAGAAAATAGAAACACATCAAAAACAAATAACTGAATAATTTATCCCAACTATAGGTTAAACTTCCAGATTCATTTACTCTAAATTAAAGTGATTGTTAGATAAAAAAAATATTGCTAAATCACTACTCCTTGGCTTAGCTACTTTGGTTAATCCATTTTTTACCATTTCAGCATTTAATAGTGCAAATTAAACCAATATACTGGACAACCTCAACAAGCTATTTCTACCAATCATACTTCAGTTCCTTCCAAGGGAAGGCCAACCCACCCCACATGCTTAAAAAAAATAAATACAAACAACAACAGCATAATTAAGTTCATAAATCAAGAGACATGCAAAAAAACCCATTCAATAGAATAACTGTTTTTATTTTGATCTGTAACACGAAATAAGTTTGCAATAAAAATTGATCAATTATATGAATTTTCTAATCTTGCTAGAGCATCGGCTGATATCTAATGCATTTTATCAAAAGTTATAGTAACTTCTTTAAAATTAAAAAATTTTATATGGTTTTAGAAATACAAAATACCTTCTCATAAAGCTTCATTTGATTTAAGCACTTATCCTCAAACAATTTTAAAAATCACTGTCTTGACCATCTATACTAGCGTCCTTAATGTAAAGTATTGAGGCTAACTATATATTTTAAAAAACGAAGGAGAATTTGAGTTGAAGAATTACTAGGTACAGTGGGGTACTACAAAAGGGAAGCTCTTCCAAGTTCACGATTTGAACTTCTAAAAATAATAAAGAGATAAACAAAGAAAAAATGACCATAAGAGAGAAAGTCAAATATAACCAATTAAATATTCTCCTTTCTCTCTCTCTCTCTCTTCTCCCTCCTCTCAACTCCATATGCTAAATACCAATAATATGTTGATGGAAAATTAAGTCATTAGAAAACCCATTAACATGACAAGGTAGTATTGAATTCCATGGCAATAAAAATAGTCTCTTATTTTGATAATAATAAACACTTTAAATATTTATTATGTAATCAAATTTATCTATTTAGTATTTTCTATAAATTATCATAAGATAGGTAGACTCATAGATCACTCTTGTGGAGTAGTTAAGAATACTCTAAAGTGAAGACAGAAAATGTTTAACTACTATGATAATCATGTGTCCAAGAAGCACCTCAATATACTTTAGAACTTCATAGAAAATGTATACAGATTAAAATCTAATTTGCTATGTTATTTCAAGAGCTTGCACTACGTTACACAAGCATTCTAAAGTTCGTTTAATTGTGCTCTTCTAAACAAGGATTTTACTTCAATCTATTTTGTGAAGCAATCAACTATCACAACAAAATACCGATGTTTGCCCAGGGAAAATTGTTTCATAAACTAGGAAATGCCATAATACATTAATGGCTTTCATTGATCCTATTAGTCATTGAGGCAAATGTCTTTTAAAATGACAATCTTTACAAACTCAACATGTTGTGCAACATTCTTTTGCATTGTTGGCTAGCACAATTCTTGTTAAAAAAACTCATTGCTAGGTTATAACCAAAAGAACTTCTTTAATAATCCACAAAATAAATGAATTTAATAATGTCAAACAGCTTGAGAGGTTAGATAACATTATTCCAAATTTTTAAAAACATGAAAGACATAACAGACAAGCTTCTTAATTCCATCACATTGTCATAGTTTTTTATAAGATACAATCTGTTTTGCCTCTCAATGGCTTGAAAATGGTTAATGCTCGACTTCATAGCAAGATATGATTCTAGACAACGTAGCAATATGACCATCTAACCTATATAGGTCTAAAAATGTCTTTGGTGAATGCATTTTCAAAAGTCTGAAATGCCATCAAGGTTAGCTTCACTTCCTGTCTTTAAACTTGCTTGATAAGATGTCGAAATTGCACTCCAGTGGATTGACATGCAGCCCAAATTTTCATAATTCTTGAAAGTTCTCTTTATGATCCTCAACATAGGGGAAGAATGATTGCTTTTGACTAAAAACTCCTCAACATATGCATCAAGATTCATTCCTTGTTGATGGTTAAAAGCTATATTAACCATGTATTGATATGTTGCCCTTTTGGTTTTTAAAACAAATGACATGGCCTTTTAGAAACATATTGAAAATTGATGATAGATGAAGTTTTTCATTGTCTAACCAAAAAATCTTGATCTATTGTCATCCATAAAAGGCATTCAAAAAAGCTTAAATGATTAAAAGTTGCAATCAAGCTCATTGAATCATCAATTCTTGTAAAAAAAGTTGCTAAAGCCAAATAAGATAAAACAAAGAGTCAACACAAATTTGTCATTACTTTTCTTAACAAGCAAAAATTTTTCCAACCACTTGAGGTATTGCACAACAACAATGAATCAAACCTTAAGAATATAAGCTAGTTCTCTTTAGCTAGCCCTTGTATTTCTTAGCTAAGTGTGTCTTCTTCTATCATATTGTTAAGCATTCAAAGTTAACATTAAGATGTTTGTAAAACATAACTCAAGTAACACCAACGATATCAAAACAAGACCATGCAAAAAAATCAATGTGCTGAGCTATGAGTGAAAGAATGGTCTCCCTTTGCTATTAATTCAAACCATTTGCTCTCCATTGAAGTTAACAAATACATGTTTACTTTGGAAGGAACTAAAAGATCAACAAGAAAAGAAAAAAACAATCTATGAAGAAGAACCAAGAAGTCCAATAAATTGACGAAATGCCACGAGTTCCCATCATTGTACAAAGGTCGCAAGCCTTCAACTGAAGCAGTTCTCCTTAAACATCTGAAACCTAATGGTGTAAGATTTTATTTGAACACAACTAATCAAAGAGTGTGAGGAGTAACTAACGGGTGATGACCAAGTTTGAAATTACTTAACAAAGTAATTTTTTGTAGGATTTTAGTTTGAAGGGTATAAAATTAAATAACCAACATTGACTATAAAGAAAATCATTTGGAGATTTTTGTAATAATTTAGCCTTAAAATGTCTAAAAAATTTTTGAGAATAAAACCCTCTGGTTCGAATTAGATGATTAAATGAAATAACATCTCGACATAATAAAACTAGGATGTAAAATTTATACACAGGTGTTGAAGTGATAATGTGAAATCTATTTATTGTAGGTAAATAAAAAATTACAAATAATGATATTGTCATGTTCATAAAATTTTCCATCTACATGACTACGTATATTTCATTCCCATATGCGAAAAAAGAAAGCTATCTTTAAGCTTAGTCTATTCGCCCAAGAAGCTGATTAGAGAACCAACATAAGGGAGAACACGACTTAAACAAATGCCCATATTATTGAAGGCATTCCAGAATAAAGAATCAACAGAACTATGATATCCACAATACCAAACACACATCATTGTTTGTAATAAGTCATGTGAACCCGATGGTGGTTTTAAGAAATTCTAAATAACAAAGATTCTTTGGCTCAAAAGAGATTGGAAGAAAATAAAATATTCTCATTATTACATTAGACAAAGTGTTTGCCTTAAAAGATTTTGGAATTAATTAGTAAGGGCATGCTTGATTCATTCCAAAGATCACCAAAATAATACTAACATATACTTAAACTTGTCTCCATGGCCTTAAAGAGAGATGAAAAGTCTCAATAAGTCTTAAATGGGTTTCCTTCAAGGTGATGCAACACTAAATGTTGAGTTTGAACCTCCTTTAATCCATAGAAACTACATAAAGCATAAACCAATCACAAAGCTACTCAGATTAAACCTTGCCTCAATCTTTTTTAGATGATGACATATAACTTCGTTCATTTCATATGATAGCTCTTCATGAACTATGAGTGCTTTATCATTGTTTATTACAGTACATCATAGTTAAATTCGAATTTTCTTGGTTCATTCACTTGAGACCACATTGGACACCTTTCCATAGATTAAGACAACAAGAGGCATGGTTGGGAGCTTTTCATGGATTTTCATTCTCTTTGATACTTGCTTTGGCTAGTTAAGCTCCCTTTTGAATGAATTCCTTTAAACAAACTACATAAAAAGTGCCAAGGTTTAGAATAGCATAATCTTTTTAATTTCTTTGTGAACTCTCTTTATTTCTTCATGCTTTCTCTGCTAAGATAAGTTGTTGAAAATTTAGAAGAGTTTAATTAAGATTTTTATTTCCATGAACATTTCTTTCCATTTTTATTCTTTTTCAACAACTCTTGTATTAAAAAAAATATAAGATAAATGAAAGTTTTAGATAATTGTTTTTTGTGATAACTCTTGCATAGCTTGAGGGCTTATGTTTGACTAGACTTGAATATCAATCCATCATCTTGAAACTCTTAATGACCTCCTTCTTCCTCTCTTTTTTTTTCTTTTTTTGTTCCTTCTTAGTCTAAGAAAACTTAATAAACCTAAAAACCATGTTAAACCTCAGAACCCTCTCTCTTTCATCCTTGCTTAAACTTTTGGCAAATAACTCACTCCAAAACCTCCAAAATTATCACATGCTTTCCCTTTCTCAAGTTTGCCTCACCTAAAATTAAATCACAACCTCTTCTATTCTTTCCTCCATTTCACTCTCAAAACCCTCACTTTCACCATCCTCTCTCTACAAACCCTAGGTCAAGCCTTCCTTCCTCTTAAATAAAGACAATTAGCCATGCAAGAAGGACCTGAGAGCTACTTTATGTCTCTCTTTCTCCCTTCATACCATAATATTATTGCAGGTAACCTTCTTAAAAAATTTTTGTAATCAAAGACTTCATGGATGATAACCAAAAGGTAATGTGGCAGTAGGAATTTACTCTAGAGATACATTCATTCTCAAACTGTTAAAGAGGTAACTAATGGTCTAAGATGAATGATAATGATGTTATCAATCACTCAAAGAAAATATTTAGATTTATTCATTATTGAGGTAAGTTCATTAGTAATTTCCTTTAGCCTTCTCTTGCTTCAAAATGTGTTGGAAATAGATAAGTCTTCTTCATAAACTAAGAGTAATAAAAGTTTTTTAGTAAGACTATTATTAGAGTCACAGTTGTTGAAAGTCACCAACCATAATTTATTAACAAAGTTTCTAGAACAAGTGCTACTTTGGAAGCATTAACAAGTGGCATGGCTAAGAATTGTCATTAATAACCCATCAAGTTTCTAACATTGGGCAACTAACATGGAAAAGAAGTAGCATGTCAACATCCCAACTAGCCTTATGCCGAAGCACTCACATCAGAGGAGCCAGCACATATAAGCCCCAAGTTATAGGGATCATGGTTCCATTTGCAAGAGGAAAACAGCAAATCTAAGAAAATATAAATGACAAAAAAACATTGATATCAAAAGGTACCTTGTTAGAGAAATATGTAAGTCTTTTTACCACTCACATTGTTTTTTTTTTGTTGCTAACTCATGTACTTCTAAGGCATTGTGACTATTATAGAGATCATAATAAGCTCTCAAGTAAAGACACCCACAACTTCAAAGGTTGTCAATGTTTTTTGAAATGGAAAAACATAACATGCAAAAAAACAAAATATGCAAAATAATGGCATTTGCATTCAACATCAAGTGTATTACAAGAAAAAAACTCATTGTCATTAGGGTCTTTGGAGAAGATCTTTTGCAATATTGATCTTTGATTCAAAATGCCAAGTTGTTTATAAGGTTTTCACTCTATTTTAAATATAATGTTTCTATTATATATTCTATATTTATTGCATTCATTCCTCTATTATGACTACTTTTGGCTCAAGTATGGTATCTTTTGATCTATTGTACCCCCTTTGAGTTGCATAATGAGCTATAGTATATAACTCTTCTACTAATTGTTATGAATTTTTTTCTACTCACTTCTACAAAAAACTACAATGGAGGAAGTTTGATCTTTTATGATTATGAGTAAATAAAATAATTATCCAAATCACTTAAAAATTTCTATTCATTACTTCATCCCTATTTTTTGTTAGTTATACTACAAGTGCACACACTTTTTTAAAAATAGTATTTTAAAATAAGGCTATTTTTATCTTTGTAAATTTTTGAAAAAAATGAAAAAAAAGTACAATTCAACTTCCTCTTGTGCATGCCTCAACTCTTCAAAATCAAGCTAGCTTTCAACAACATTGTTACTACAAAAATTTCAACCATATTCTATGGCAAATTACTAGACTAGAGAAAGGCTGCTGATTAAATGGCATTTTTAGATGACAAATTAAGTAATTGATAGATTCATTTAAGCTATGATAGCACAACAACTAAACTATATTTCTAATTATATAAATTAAGAGTGGTAGCATACAAAATTTTTAACAAAAACATAGAGTTAGAATGAAAATAATTGAGGCAAAATTACATGAGGAAAAGGTTTTGTTTTTTAATTTGGTGGAGTGCTTTTATATGATAGTAAACTCAATTTAAATTGATAATCTCACCCTCATATTCTCAAGTTGATTCCTAAGCAAGCTAGCCTAATCTATTAATCTAGTAATAATCTCCACCAATGCATTTTTCTCCTTCTACAACTTTGATATAGTATCACCATTCTTGATAGCATCAGCCTGTAGCTGAAGGTTATATTATTGCAAGTTATTGTTATACTCTTGTAGTAGTTTGTTTGTCCCTTGAATCATTTTTATCTATGTAGTAAAAAAATATAGAATATATCAAAAATATATATATAAATATTTCTTTCAATTAAGTTCAATAATGCATGTTGCTCTACCTGACTATTAAGATGATTTATTTCTTTGGTAGCTTTCTCAATATCTTCCATGAGACCATAACGTAAATTTTTGGAAGCAGCCCTTGCTTCAGCTACTTTCTCCTGAGCTTTTTGGCAACTTGATATATTTCATGCGTGTTGTCATTATATATAAGTCAATAAAGAAACTATATTTAATTTTTAGAAGGTACCAATTTGTTGGACTCCTCCCTCTTAAGATTCTTCTCTAAGGACACCTTCATTGTCTAGTATTCCTCAATCAGTGAAGTAAACTCTTCTATTTTGGAATTCATTTGGGATTCTGAAAAGAAATGAAATTTTCCAAAGTGTAATAGTAAAAAAATTCAACATCACATGAAAAAGTAAATTCAAAACATTCACGAATTTCAAAATGGTTTCTCTTGATGTAGTAAATTCAAAACAACCTCAATGTACCAACTAATACAAGACTTTAGCCTCTTGATGTAGTTTTTCATATCATTCATCCTTCCCTACAAAAATAAAATTGTAAAAATTAGAATAAACATAATTATTCAAGAAAGAAAAAGAAACAGATTGTTATTGTAACATAAGGGTTAGGAAGCCTAGTTGTCTGGAAATCTGCTTTGCTTCTGAGCTTTGATTTCAAGAGAGTAACTTTGCTACATCCTCCCTTGAGTTAAACACAACCCCGGCACCATCACAATCTCCGTTAGAGCTGACAGTATCAGGAACACCTTCATTATCAATCAAGTACAAATTTCATTAATATTGACTAACCAGGGACTAATTACATGCTTTAAAGAGTGCTAAATATGATTAACAAACTTCATTAAGGTGCCACTAATCATGCCAACTCACTAACCCACGAATGCAACTGGAAAAACGCAAAACCGTTTGACACGGTTGACTGACATGTTTGACATGTTTGACTGACACATTTGATTTAATTTCTAACAGAGCAAGGCCATGACAGAAGGAAGAAGCAGAGAAACGAAGTGGATCTTCAAGTCACTCGTGCAAAGAGACACAGGCAATGATAGCATCTACGTAAACGTAAAAGTGCACAAGGAGGAGTTAGAGTCAACACCGGTAAGGGAAGCTACGTCAACGTCGGCCACGGCAGTGTCAGTGTAACTTTAATACACAAGGAAGACAAAGTAGTTCGAGAAGGCTGTGAGGAGAAACCTGAGGAGAATGACGAGTTTCAAGAGCAACGGGGCAACGAATCCTATAAGGAAAGCACCAGAGGGAAAGAAATCAAGAACTGATGGCAATAAGTGAAGGATTTTTCAAAGACACAAAGGCAAACAGCGCGAACAGCAATTCTGGCAAAACAAATTCGAGTGACGTAAAGGTAGTGACTCCATAGAAGGGAGAAGAAAATTGACAGTAAGCTTTTCGCGAAGAAGTTTGATTGTGCAATGAAGCAATAGTAGATGCAGCAACAAGCAGCTTGTCTTTGCCGTCAATTCCAATTTTCAAAGATGAAAATTATCAGTTCTGGAGCATAAAAATGAAAACCTTGTTTAAATAACAAGGTCTGTGGGATTTGGAAGAAAATGGCCTCCTTGATTTAGATATCACCCTGCAAGATATTCAAAAAAAGAATGTAAAGGTGCTGTATATCATTTAGCAAGCAGTGCATGAAGTGATTTTTTATAAAATAACAGCAAATTTGACTAATGAAGCTTGGATAACACTGAAAACGGTGTTTCAAGTGACTTCACGAGTGATTGCAACCAAACTACAAGGATTGTGTAGAGACTTCGAAACTCTCTTCATGAAGCACGGTGAAACAATCCAAGATTTCTTGTCACGAACATCAGGTATCATGAATCAAATTTGGGCATATGAAGAGAAGCTTACAGAGCAAACAGTGGTGGCAAAAATTCTGCGAAGCTTGAAGCCAAAGTTTAATCACGTGGTGGCTGCAATTGAGGAGTCGAAGGAGCTTGCGACGTACACATTCGATGAGCTCATGGGATAATTGCAGACGACGAGTCTCGGCTCAACAAAACTGAAGAGAAGGAAGACTCGAAAACTTTCTACACGAGAGGAGAGTTTTGGTGTAGTCGAGCATGCAACAACGTGTAGAGAAGAGGGAGAAGTTTGAGTCATCGCGGACGGGGTCGGTCAACCGAAAAATAAAAGGTACTTCGATTCGACTAGAATTAAACCCTGTTCAGCCAAAAATAAATCGAGACTTGCTAAAAGTAAAAAGTAGTCTGATGGACAATCGAAAAAAATGCCGAGTGTTTTTACTGTCATAGATTTGGTTACAAGTAGGCCGAATGTTATAAAGACTAGAGAGATGAATCAAAGAAAAATGTCTAATGCTGCTATTGTCACAAGTACGAGCACGTGTAAGAAAATTGTTACAATAAGCAAAGACATGAAGAGTAGGCCAGTTTTGTAGAAGAAAAAAATGATTAGTAGAAAGTGTGCATGGCTAGAACCGAAAAATATTATGACGTCAGCAAAATTTTTTTTTTTGACAGTTGTTGTTCTAATCATATGATATGCTTCAAGCACCTGTGAGTTAACTAGATTGGACACACAAATTGAAGGTTAAGTTGGGAGATGATAAAGTTATTCAAGTTGAAGGTAGAGGAACAATTGCAGTTCAAACAAATCAGCACAATAGAAGGTTCTTGAATGATGTTTATTTCATTCCTCCACCAACATAGAATTTATTGAGTATTAGACAGTCGATTAGCAGTAGTTATTCTATCATTTTTGAAGAGAAGAAGTGCACAATTACTAACAAGGCTACACAACAAATCACGACTGTAGTAGAGATGACAACAAACAAATTATTTCCTTCAGAGATTTCAAGTTTAGAGGAGAAGGTGATGTCTGTCAAATGGCCAAACCCGAATGAGATTTGGCATCTGAGGTATGGACATCTGATTATCAAAGGACTTAAATTCCTTAGTCAAAAGCATATGGTATTTGGTTTACCAAACATTGACGAAATTGGTCTGTGTGAAGTCTATATTTATGCCAAACAAACCAAACTACCATTTCCCAAACAACATGCAATTAGAGCAACTTAAGTGCTTGAATTGGTTCACAGAGATTTATGTGGACCAATGGAGACTACGTCACTTGGAGGTAGCAAGTGCTTTCTATTGTTTATTGATGATTTTAGCCGAATGTCATGGGTGTTGTTTTTGAAAAACAAAAGTGAGACTTTTGAAATGTTCAAAAAGTTTAAGCCAGGATTGAAGGATAAACTGACAAGAAATTGAAGGTGCTCAGGTCAGATCGAGGGGGAGAGTACCAATCAAGAGTGTTCTAGCAATATTATGTGCAGGAAAGCATTCAACAACAGCTAACTACACCATATACTCCTGAGCGTAATGGTGTCGCTGAAAGGAAGAATAGAATAGTGGTGGAATTGGCTGGAAGCATGCTCCAATGAAAGGGGCTACGAAATCAATTTTTGGCTGAATTTGTTGTGACTACAGTATACATTCTGAACCTATCACCAACCAAAGCAGTGCTAAACCAAACTCCTTTTGAAGCATGGTTTAAAAGGAGACCAAAATGTGGTGCATTTTAAAGTCTTTGGCTGCATTGAATACACCTTGCTCAGTTCACACAATAGAAGTAAACTAGATCAAAAATAAGAAAAATGCATATTTATTGGGTATTGTATACAATCCAAAGGCTATGGGTTGTATAACCCAACAAAATAGAAAGTTTGTGGTAATTAGAAATGTATTGTTTAATGAGAATGCAAGCTAGACTTGGTCAGAGAAAACACAAGCTGCAACAATAGAAGTTTCAATTCAAGATGAGTTTGAAACTGATGAAAATGAGTAACATATATTAAGCTCTAACAACATCTTAGAATCAACACCCAGAATTCGATCCTCTGATCCTGATTATCCGGCAAGGACGGTAAGAACAGTACAAGAATTATAAGAAAAAACTCAAGTGCTGTATGTTGTAAACCCAACAACATTTGAAGAGGCTACAAAGAAGAAAGAATGGCAGCAAGAAAGAAAGAAGGAGCTGTTAGCAATAGAGCAGAATAAAACATGATAGTTAGGTGAACCTTGTCAAGTGCGAAACATAATTGGAGTAAAATATGGGTGTATAAGATGACGTTTCGCCACAAGTTGGGTGTAGAGAAGTTTGAATTAAGGGGGAGTGTCAGAGTTTAATTCAAAATAATCAAACAATTCAAAATAGACCTATAGTATTTGAACTGGGTTAGTGGGTTAATGGATTAATAGGTTGGTGTATTTAGTCCTATTTGTTAAGCATTTATTAAGTGTGCTTTAGGTTATTTAAGTGTGTAACTCGCTTATGATTAATTAATGAAATTTGCAGTATTTTTTTTATTTTTCCTGGTAATGCAACCAAGCTTTTTGTCGTCTTCCACCTTGCTTCCAAAACCTAATAGAGTAACAAACTAAAGTTGGGGGCCACTGGGGCATAGCAGGCCTCGCCTAGGAGTTCTTCTATGGTCAGAGACTGGGGGCAGCTCAAACTCGACTGAAACCATTTAGTAGTTGCTTCGCTTCATGCCTATGAATATATGAGAGCACATGAGAGCGAAAAAACTTCCCCAATTGAGATCTCTTTTTCTTAAGTGAAGCCCTAAGTTCATTTATCAAATCGCCTCTTAAACGGTAGGAAGTTTGGGAGAAAAAGAAAACTAGCTCCAGTTCTTCAAAAATGGTAGTCAGATCATTGAAGAATGGGTGATCCACCTAGGGTTTTAGAAGAAGAAAGAGCACCCTAAGAGGGGGGTCGGCTATGGCTCTCAACTTGAGGGGCCGGCCACTTTGAACTAATTGAGCTTGGCATTAGAACTCTCGAGAAAGAAGAAAGATTTGAATCCCAGCCCCAGCCATAACTTAATGGACCCTTCCAACACTATAGGTTGAACACCAAGTCAATGAAAATCCCCATATTTTGCCCCCTATTCTAGAGCATCTGAATCTGAAGGAAAGTATAGTGACTGATATTGAAGGAAGAGGAGGAACTACCAGATCTTCCGACACGAGCACTACTGAGACGAAACCTTGATCTTCTTGTTTGCAAGGTCTTCATCGTTGGAGTCGAACAAGGCAGCCATTTATAGTTGCATAAATCACTACAATTTGTTTTTCAATTGGAAGGGGTGAATATTGTGGATGTTTAGACACTTCCTTTTTCGTCCGAGGCCCCCTTTGGGGATCTTCTTGAAATCCTATATGTACCTCAAAGCAGCATTTCCTTATGTTATATATTAAACATAAAACCTTGGCAAGAACAACGTTCGACAATTCTGAGCACATCAGGTACAACTCATGACAACCAATAAGCATATCCTGAGTTGGTACGCAAATGCGATCAGTGATTGTGGGAAATTTCTTCACTCTGCATAAGTGGAACTCGCTTTGAGTTTAGTGAATTAACCCAATCCCAAAATGGCAAAGGGAGGAAAGTGACAAGCGGAGGGTGTTTGGCTTTGCTGAGAAACTCTTTTGCTTCGTCTTAGAGACAAAATAGAAAAGGGATCCAATTCTCGATTGGCTTGCTAAACCAAATGGGGCCTACCTCACTCCATTTTTCCAAGCGAAGTATCAACGTGCAAGGAAAGCAATGATTCTCCTTCCACATCCTTAAATGAATATGAATACAGAGAAAGATGTCAAAGTCTAAAAGAGATTTGGTGCATCTTTGACTAGTCAGCTTTTAATTCTTCATAATTTATGTTATTGAAAAAAGAATACCTCTGTAAAAAAAATAAAAAATTTTTTTCCTAAAATCTTCTTCAACAAAAATTTTTTTGGCTCAATTGAAAGCATAAAAAAGTAACATCTAACTTGTGGGTTATATTCCCCATTTATGTTTATAATTCAATACCTTTCCATTTAAACAATATCAATAAGCAAAAGTTAAAAAAGCATACAAAATATTTTATGTAAAATTATCAAAAAATCCTTATTCAAAATAAATATTTTATATATATGTAAAATTACATAAAACAAATGATGATCGAAGATTGTTTTCAAGCATAAAACAAATTTAATTATCAGAAAAAAAGACATTGGTTGACTAGGACAATGCATGGGGAAAGGCCAAAGTTGGCATCATAACAAGGCTTCTCCTTATTTTCCCAAGAAAAACTTTAACAATAGAGTTGGCTATGAAGTTTATTTTTGGGATTAGTTTAACATTTCAATTATTTTTTTTAATTTGTTTGATTTCCTTAATCGAACGATGGCGATAAAATCTTCTTTTTTCTTTTACACATCGTTTAACAGCAACATATTCTAACGGTTCGTTAAACGGTCGTCTTTTTTTATTTATTTTTCTTTTATCTGGTTTTTTCAAGATAAAAAACAAAGTGTTGTATAATTGTAGCAGAAAAATAGAAAATTTTAACAAATATTCAACATATTCTTATAGTTAAAAAATACGTTATTTATTATTTTTTTGTACTTAAAGTCATCCAAATTACGTTTTGTTATACCTTTTGACTTTTTTATATTTGACATCTATATAAATTCAAATTTATGTAATATCTACTATGTTTTACATGTGAGTTTATAATTTCTAGTAAATTGACAAAATAATTTATATTATTAAATAATATTATATGATATTATATGATAATAGTTTTAAACCAACCAATATTTAATCCCAACTCAATTTTAGGTTTGTTTGGATCAAAGGTTAATGGTCAAAGTTGTACATAGTAAAATAAAACTAAATTTAAAGATTTTTTATGATTAAATAAAATTATTAGACATAAAGACTTACAATTATATATATATGATAAATTCTTTGTTTTTAAAGACTAATTAAATTAAATCTCATGTGACACAAATTATCCAAACAATAGTCCAGTTTTAGATACTGAAGGATTTTATAGTAACACTACAAAGTTTATTTAAAATCTACATGATTTGTGTAATTATATTTTCATAATCAAATAATAAAAGACACCTTCTTTTCCACCCTTCTTAGTTACCCTAAAGCTTCAGCATCCATCACTTCAGCAACTCTTCTTCTTCCTTATATGCAGTAGTCTTTATCCTATCCATCACTTCAGCAACTCTTCTTCTTCCATATATGCAGTAGTCTTTATGTTGTCCATCACTATTCTTCCCTCTTCTCTTTCCCTCTACCATTTCGCCTGAGAGCATCAACACAATGGGGAAACTCTACCTCTAGGCTCATCTATGATAGGGGAAGTCCAAGCGGCAAAAGGAGAAGAGAGCACATCTCCATCCGTAAGGAAAGTAATGGCTGTTGCATCTTCGATCCAGCTACAATGGGAGTCAGTTGCAACTATGCATCTTCCATCCTTTCAAGCATCGAAGATAATATCAGCATCCTTTGATCAGATGGGGAGCTGGGCATCAATCGAAAAGCTCAATGGACTAGGCTAAGAAAAATATGCGAGCAAAAGACTTCTTTTTTCCGACATTCCTTCTTTCTTTGCTCATCGCACTCCAAAGAATGCTTGTTTGCATTGCTAAAGAAAACATTTGAGCATACTCTAGCAAAGGAATACTCCCAACAATTAATGAGAGGGTCTTTGGACTTATTCGTAAGAAAGAACGTCATTGATTGTATTATGAAGGTGGATTCTTCTTTTCTTTATCCCCCTTTTTCGATTATTTTTGTCTTCTTTGACGGTTACAGTTCCTATATGCTAGTATTTGTTAGCATATTCTGCACACAATTTACCTTTCAGTCAGCATCAATCTGCTTCATGTAAAAGATGTAACTACATTTCTCTTTTTTGATTTCTTTTACCCTTCTCAACACTTTTTTTGGTTCCTTTATGGTTGATTGAATGGATTTGGGATGCACATTTGCAGGATGATGCCTATTATAGCTTTGGCACTCTAAGTGCCTAGTTTTCTATAAATTATCTAGATTGCTTCCTCTCTACACATGAGCTCTCAGTAAGAACCATGCTATATGAGTTTGTTGGGATCTATATGTCGAATACTTGCACAAATGTCTCAATACAAGAAGTATTTATCTTCTTTCAATCATTAATAATAAATCAATATCAATTTGTTTGTGTAGAACGGGAAGGCCTGGATGACCCAAATGCTAGCCGTTCCCTACCTATCTTTGGCTGCCAAGATGGAGGAAACTAAAGTACCCTTATCTCTTGATCTACATGCAAACCTTCTTCTTGAATGCTATTATTTATTCTAATTGCTACATTTGACTCAATGCATTATATATATCAACAATGCCAAGTATGTTTTTGAGGCAAAGATTATTCAAAGGATGGAGCTTTTGGTACTGAGCACACTTGAATGGAGAATGCATTCTGTGACACCTTTCTCCTTTATGGACAACTTTGTCTGTAAGTTTAGTAATGGCAGTCCCCCAAAACAATCTAAAATCAACCATTATGTTGAGCTCATTTTAAATACATGTAGAGGTTGGTTTGCTTTCTTCTGTTGTTATGGAATCATTTGGAAATCAATAGTGAGCTTTTGTAATCCTTTTATGTAAACATCTATGTAGAAAATTGTCTTATGGAATTCAAGCCTTCAGAGATGGCTACTGCTATTGCGCTTGCTATCTTGGTTATTGCTAACAAACTGTTAATAGACAACATCTTAAACCATTGTGTCTACATCAAGAAGGTAAGCTACTACATTCTCTATATTTCCAACGATATATGCTTTGGAATTCTGATTCCTTTGTTCCATGCAGGATAAAGTAATGAAATGCTATGAAGTAATACAAGACATGTGGCTGGTGGAGATTAGGAGTTCCTTAGTTTTCAGGGAACCACAAACTCTAATAGGTGTTCTGAATGTCACATGCCTAAACTACTAGTGCACGGCTTGTTTAGGGTCAAATTCTTAGAGTTGCGCAGCAGTAAAGAGGAGAAGGCTGAACAATCCTTCAGTATGACTGTATAAGAGATGTGTGGTCTGCCATTTTGCAGTTATCCTAGTACTTGAGAGGTCTTTTTAGTTTTGTTCTAAAAGTGTCTTTTGTATGCAGGGATATTCTTAAAGAAAACCATTGATGAAGCTTTGCAAAGAAGAACATCGTTTAACAATAGCAAGAGCACGAAATATTGTGCAAAATGGTTAGCAGTGACCATGAAAATGAAGTGGTGAAAAGAGGCACTCATGAAAGCAGTAAGAGTTGAAGTATCCCCAGTTTCCAAACGCAGATCTTCTGACAATGCTTGCTCATTTACATCTCGTTGTATAGCACTCTATGTAGGCAAATCAAATGTAGGTGATGCTTATTGCACCATTGGCACTTCCACCCTGGCTTTTGTTTGCACGACCATACATAACATAGAAATTGCACTCGGAAAGGAGAACTGCGAGTGTGGTCACACTCTTTTTTCTTTTTCTATAAACTAATCAAAGAAATGGGTTTCCACATAAAAAGACCAGTTCTTCATCTTTTTGGTTTGAACAAACATCAGAGAAGGCCCCGAAAACAAATGAAAACAAGGCGGATAAGGATTCTCAGAGTCAAGTAGAGCTCAAATTAAAACTGACACAAAAGAAAACCATTTTATGAAAACAAAAAGTGGAACAGGAAACTCGTGATGAAGTTTCTGCTCTCACAAAAGGAAAGAAAGATGGTTGATTTGATTAAAGCAGGCGCGAAACCAGCAAATTCCAGCTGATCAGCCGTAGTGCTCACACCTCATGGCTTTGCTGTCGACTCAAATCCTCCATGCTCGGCGGAGTTGAGCGCGGTTCCATTTGGAAATGCATAGGAAGTCCACGCAGGAGACTTCTCCACAGTATCTTTATACATTATCACATGGGTGGTTCTTCTTGAATAAATATCAAAATCTTCTTTTTCTTTCTACACATTTTTTTCTTTAATTTCTTCTTTTCTATTTCTTTAATTTCTTCACTTTTCTCACTAAGTAATTCTAACTCAACTATGATAAAAATAAAACATTGGGTCAAAGAGACTCGCTTGAGTCTTAGAAAATAAAAAAAGATAACTTCGAAGGAAATCTACTTTCCATCCCTTTCTTCACTACGTGCATTGCCATAACAATAATAAGAACAAAAACAAAAAGAGATTTTGTTGGTCTAAAATAAAAAGAATCACTAAGGAGATCCTCATAACATAAGAAGAATGCCTGGTATAAAGACCGAAAAGAGGCCATTAGTTTAGTTCTCATTTTGTGTTAGCTTTTAAGCCTTTTGTCTATGAGTTGTTACGGCTTTATTTATATAAAGAAAAGAAATAAATTATCTATTTTAATTTCAATCAACATTTTTCAAATCTTTTCTTGTATTCCTTATTCCTATACATTATTGTCGTTGATTGAGGAGGCTATGCTTAAAGCATTCGACACTGGTGATCAATAAGACGGAATCGAGTTTTTCATTTTCGACCAATCACCTTGATTTTAGCTGAAACAGGGAGGAGGAGTAAGGATCATATGACTCAATCATTGATTTCAATGTCTCCTTCCACTCTCTTTTAGAATTTCATAATCATGGAAAAGAAAGACAAAACTTAAAAAAAAAGTACACCCCTCTTTTTAACACAAGGAAGGTTTTCCTTTGAATGCTGCAAGACCCAGAATTAGAAGCAGACCTCGTCTTGAGTTGGCTTATGTTCAAGTCGTTTCGAGTTGACTTCTGTTGAAGATGTTGCATAGGCTTGATTGAGACTGAGAACAAAAGCATCAAATTATTCCATTATATCCAATCTAGAGTCTTGGTTCTTCCCAGAATTAGTGCTACTTTTTTATATATATGCAATTTGCAGGTTTCAGATGCTTATGTGGAAAGTCGACATTTCCATTTTCACGTCACTCTTTGACTCTAGGAACCTTCGGACGAACGAAGTTGACAACAAAGTTCAACATAATGATCGGGTTGACCAGGTCAGGCCCTAAACAAATACTTGTAAACAGACCGAGCCCCCATCGATAACTAAGATTGCTAGGGGGTTGGTTCATAAATGAATGATCAATCCTGTTAGAAGGTTCTGCCGGAGCATTCTCGCATTAGACATTAGTTGAGACCAATCCTCCATTTTAGCTATCATGATCATCTCAAAGATTTGAAACTTTTGAATGAAAATAATAATTCACTTTTGTTAAAAATAAGATTGAGAGATTTCTTGGTCCGTCAGGCTATTGTCACTACTAACCATTTTTGGTCCCGAATCAGAGATAGGTAATCACTCAGATTAGAGAATTACAGGGTTTGATAAGAAACATTGCGAGGCTCACCTGGCAAGATGTATAAGAAAATGAAACAAGATCCCTAGAGGGGGCCCTCGGTCGAGTGGCGACCAGCATGTTTCAATTTGAGCTTCTACATCTACGCTACTAACTAGATCTTCTGACATCTCTTCATTTGGGTAATCAATGCTGGGAACAAACCATCGTTGATAGCCTCCAATAATAAATAGAATAATATAAATATATTTTCAAAACCAAAAATGAAGATAAGTGAAATAATTCCCAAGAATATCTCCAACAATCTACTTTCCATGTTAGTCTTCCAAAGGAAAGAGGGATCGTATTGTCATCAGGTTCCCCCTTCCGAGGTTGATTTTGGAAAGATCACTTTAATGCTTTTTTAGAAAATGCTACTTGAGAAATCCATGGTCAATTATTTCTGAACTCAACAGATTTACATAAAATTAGCCTACAAGAAATACAAGGAGAGATATAAGAAAAGAAAAAGACAAAGTGAAGAAAGAAAAAAATTCTAATATTTAGTCAAAGCTAATATTGCACAACATGCCTAAAGAGTCTCACTTCTCATTTGAAGAACCTCCCATTTGTCCAGTTTGCATAAAACTGTGCTACCGGGGGCAGGTCAGAAGTCGAATTCAATACTGAATTGGCTCCTGGGGAAAGACCACAAAATCTAATCCATTTTTGTGCATATTATTGTTGAGAAATTAGACTTGGGATTAGCTACTTACCTATGGTTTTTGAAAGACTGTTGAATCTATTTTTTATTATTTTTATTTTATTTTCTGATTCTAATTTTTTTCTGAAATTTAGATTTCATTTATAATATAAAATTTGCTAAAGATTTTATTCGAACAAATGTAGACCTAGAATGGATGATTTAGTGTCCGAGAAGGAAAACGAGTAGTTTATGCTTTTGTAGCTGCCGTTTCATTGGCTCTTTCTCTTTGAATGAGATCTCAATTTGAGGTACGATTTTAAAGGAGCCAACTCGGGCCCTGGGTTTTGATCGATATATAATAGATAGAAATAACACTCACAAGTAGTCCTATTAATACAAAAAAACTACTAATAAATGAATTCAAAGACTCAACCCAAAGATTCACCTTTGTAGGTTTTGGGTACATGTACAAAAGTACATTCCAACTATCCCCAAAGGGGCTCTTATTTGATCAGATCGTAATTTCTCAAACCGAAAGTTCACAACTTCAAAAGAGGTTTAGATTTCGAGTTCCTCAGAATCATATAAGGTGTATTGAGTGGTTTTAAAGGACTATTTCATGGGAAGAACAAACTAGAGAAGTAGAGAAGAAAGAAATACATAGTTTTGGGATTGATGGTTCTATTTCAATATAGTTTGGCGAAAGTTTATTTGATTATGCTCCTCTTTTCTTTTGTGCTTATTCTATGAGGAAAGTTGAAATGCTATCAACCCTAATTTTAGAATGTTTGAATCTTTCTTTGCTTCATGAAGCAAAGGCTGATATCTGATGTTCCTCTCAGATATCTCGACTCCTGCAGAGGTTGGTGCAAGGTGTGCCTTATAGAACGAAAGAGTTTTTTGCTAAAAAGATTCTTTTGGTCGATTAGCAATTGAAGAGTTCTTTCTAAGAAGATTCTTCCAATGTCTCATTTCTAGGTCCATGTACGTAGGTTATAGCCTTGTTTTTCCTTGCTGCACTCATTCCTTTTTCTATCCTCCTAGGGTTTTGAAAGAACAAAGAGCCAAACCCTTGAAACAATGTAGAATTCTACCATGGTGTGAATCTCCACTCTTCTGCGGCAGGGTGCCAGGGAACTAGAATTGTCTGGCCAAGCTGTAGGTCATGTGACCTGCACTGAAAATGATTTCCTTAAAGAAATGGGTTCCCTTCTCATCTGGGATTGACTTCGAAAGCGTCTTCAAAAGAGAAAAAGCATTTCTGTGGCTTATGTCGAATATCTTTCACCCACAAAAAACCAAAACTGGCTCACACCGCTGAGTAGTGTCATCGCTTCCCGCCTATGAATATAAGGAACACATCTTCAGAAATCCTATATTTGACATCTCCATACGATACCCACCAATTCATGTGCAGCAGGAATGCAGAAGCATCGGAGTCCCGAGTCTCCATCGAGTACCTACTTTCTTGACTTTTTTCTCGGTTGCTCGAATCCATCATTTGGAGTCATAACAAATGAAAAGTTGAGGGGAGCCTTTCGGGCTCCTTCCTCCCCCCAAAAACAAACTGTACATGAGAATTTCCCTCACATTAGAAGATTAGGGAAGTTGGACTAGAAGGAGGCCTTGATCTGGTTTGGAAGGCCCTTATGAAGACAATGTCAATAAAAGATAGATATTTTCTATCTTTCGAGTTTGATATATTGATCTATTTTTAACGTAGAGAGAAGCAAACACATGTAATCAATCTGAATCTTTCTTTAGTCTAAAGAATCTCCAGAGCAAGCATAATATGGGCTTTGAATATGGACAGATCTAGAGGGCCTTCTTGCAGTTCTCTTTTAAGGCTTTTTCTTATCTAAGCTCGATCCCCAACCGTGTCTCTAGACTGGGCTGATATCGTGGCAATCGAAAATGGAATGGAAAAACCTCTACTCCGATTTAGTAACTACGAGGGGCCCCAAATATGAGGTTGGCCCGGCCCCCCAAATTTCGTGTCCCTAGTAGCGCTTTTAAAATCTAAAGTCTATACCAAAAAGAGAATGCAACAGCTCTAGCTTCCGTTGGCTTGTAGTGCAATTAAGTGCACACGAGGAGGATTCATCTTTCACCCCCATCAGTTGTTGGAATGATGCAAGTCGAGAATCAGAGCAAGTCAGATTACTCCAATAACACTCATCCATAGACTCAAAATAGTAATAAAAAAAATATTGGGTTTTGTGATCAGTGTTGTTTTATCATAGAACTGCGAGAGCAACACCGATGTACAGAATGCTCGCGCTACTGCGAGAGAAACTTTTTCGTGCAAATGACCTCCCTGTCATAGCTTCTATGATTTCAGACGCTTCTCTTGAGGAGGGGCTGATCGAGGCACAATCTAGGGAACTAGATAATCTGTTTGACTTGATTCCAACTCCAGTTGAATTCTATTGATTCTCATTGGAATGGATAATGTTAAGAAGGATTGTTCATTGGGTGAATAGAGTTCTCACCATCATCGATCGCGTAAGCTGAGTTGGGAATTCCCTTTTTTGGATTTCCCTTTCCAAAAGTAGCTCATAAATGGAAATTTAAAAAAAAAGAACATAAGGCTAGAAAAATCAAGAAAGCAAGGCTCTCCCAATACATGTGTTTCACATGAACCCCTTTTTGACATGGATCAAAGAAAAAGTGATTGCTGAAACAAAAAATCCTTTTTTCAAACGTACATGAATTTGTGTAGCTCAACACGTCTGAAAGAATAGGAGAACATTCTTTTGGCCTCCTTGTGCTCACCTACATCATCACACAAGATGAATGTTCCAAGCAAATCCTAAATTGACCTAAGTTTATCTCTAATCCAATATTTTTATATTTTCTGAATCCAATTTTTTATATTTTTCGAGTCCTATATTTTCATATTTTCAAAATTAGATCCCCTCAATTTGCCTTTTTTCACGAAGACCAGACAGCCTGGTAAGGGACAAAACATACAGAATTATTGTATAACTTTATTAGAGAGCATGTATAAAAAAATGATTTAGTTGTGATTTGTGCCATCGTCTACATAATTAGTTGATATTGGTACTGAGCAGTTGACTATCGAAGTATTCATCAAACTTAGATTAAGTTTACGTGTCATTGACCCCTTTGAATTATTACAAAAAAAGGAGAGAGCTAAGCGTGAGAATTACGGGTGATGGTAAACTAGAACTCAATAGGGGTATATGGGCTATCATATATGCTATCTACAATAATGTTGAATATTAAATAATTTAATTTTTCAATTAATGTTATGTTTTCATTTAGGTTTAGTTTTATAATCCTCAAGAGGGAGATTTTTATAGCTTTTAATATGATGATCACAAAATAAAACTTAAGTATTTACTAATACTTTATTGAACTTAGTATTGTTTTAGTTAGATCTCATGGAGTATTCCAACAGTCTCGATTTGTTTGAGTAAGAACTATAACATTAATATTGAATACAAGTTGATGGCTTAATCTACTAACATAGGAGCCAAAGACAATGGTCATTGCAGAGTGGCTAATCTAAAAAGAACTACATTTCAAAATTTTTATGATTAACATGTTAAACTTTCAATTGTTTCAAAATTTTGGCCAATAGGGTTATCATCTTTTATGCATATTTGACTTTGGTTCAAGTTATGTTTTAATTGAAGGCATTTGAGTTCTTAAAAATCTTAAAAATATTAAAATTTTTATTATATATAAATTATTATTATTATAATAATAATACACTTTCCTAAGCACTCGCAACCATTAACCCCGAAAGCCTAAGGTCAAATAGCATGTAGCACCTTGGGGCAAATGCTTTGAAGACCCCTGCAAGCTAGGAAGTTGACTGAATTTGTGAAATGAGTCAAGCCTAAGTATCGATCAAGTCAGGTTACTATTGTAGTCTTTTGGACCATTTATTGAAGGCATTACTTATGAATAGGCTTAGGCAGAAAGAGTCATTTGTAGATTCTTTAATAAATTTAGGAAAATTAAGTTACGGTAGACAAATACATGCCCACTAATGACCCGGGTCATGACTTCTTAAAATCACCAAGGGGTAGCCAACCCATTAGGTTGATCATAATATATGGTTGATCCATTATAAGCACAAAATACTTCAATTATTTTCAATGTGAGACAAAACAAAAGCTATTGCCAAAATTGAGATTTTCACACTAACTGATCATGCATTTTCAAGATCGCGCAGTCATGATCACACTCATATTAGTGAATAGTTAACATTCTTTAGCTACTTCTCCAGAATAGTTGATTGAATTATTTAGAGTCTCTTTACCTATGTGAATAGTAATCTGATCATCGTTACTATGCATCCAACTTTTCAATCCAAGTCTCTAAATCTTATCTTGTCGTGATTAAATCTAGACCCTCTATCATTTTAGGTGATCCGATGCTTAACACTCCATTCTCTCAATTGTATGATAGTTGTACCATCATCTCATTCTCTTAATTGTGGCTTTCTAAAAAGTTGATTTTAGTTATTGTGTGAGTTATTTTTTGAGCTTTTTATTTTAGTTATAAATAGAGATCATTTACAAGATCTTAAAACAATTGAATCAAAAAAGAAAGATTTCATACATTGAAACAGAAGTTCAACTATGGGCGATGCATTTCTGCCTAATGATAAAAGTTATGGATTTTTGTTGATCTCCATTTCTCCCACTTTCCTTCATAATATTTTTGGTATTTCACAAATAGTGACAATACTAGAATTGTAAATTTCAAAGATGTATAGATTTTTGTTTGAAAAAATTTAAATTTTAAAATTTTTTCAGATAGCCTGAATTGCTCAAATTTTAGTATCTCATTAGGGCACCAATATATATTTGTTTTAACTCTACTAGCTTTGAAAAATGGAGCAGTTAGTAGATGCCTGATAAGGGATTGATGGTGGATATAGGCCCAGGTTTTAGTCGAACCAGTTAAAAATCTATTGTACATTTTGTTTATTATTAAGAAATTTAATATGTTTATAAGTTTTATAAAAAAGCTTTATTTTAAGCTCACAATTTTTTCCTAAATTTTTGGTATAAAAAAATTTGTTAAACACCCAATTCAACTCTCTCCTATTATTCATTTTTCAACAAAAAACACTTAGTTTCTTGACCATGCTAGAATCCTTTCCATTCTAATTCCACAAATTGTTATATCCATATATTTAATCAATTGACTTGTGGTTTTGACATTAATGTCCTTCTAATGTTGTTCATCTATCATATCTACGAGAAAAGCTAGATAATTAATAAGTATGCTACTTAATTATGTTATTAAAATCAAAATATCATAGGGAATAGTTCATGGGAACAATAACCTCTTTTGGTCATCATAAAAAAGTCTTCTTATTCTATGGAATAAATCTTTGCTTCTTCTTATTCTATGGAATAAATCTTTGTTAAGAAGCTTTCTCAAGGTGCTAACTTGTTGGATTTTGTTAGCAACAAATTATATGTCAATTATATTTCAATCTACATAGTCCATGATGAAATGTTGCTTAAAATCAATTTGTTCAATCGAACAGTAATTTATAATGCTTTTAGTTCATAAAAAAGCATTGAAATTGTCATATTTTTAGGGAATTGTTTGTAAATGTAATGCCATATCACCTAATTTCTTTTTGAAACCAAAACATTTTTTACTAGAAACCCTCCTAATGGCTATATATTGTGGTTCATTTTTTTCTAAAACAATAATTTAGTATTTTTTGCAAGATCATTAGTTTAAGAGGTACAAAAAATGATTAAATACCTAAAATTTTTTTCATATGTACTCAAGAACATACATAATCTTTGTACCCATATTGTATGAGATCATGACATAAGACAATTTTGGGACACCAAAACCTTAACACCTTTGCTTCAAGCAATTATCAAATATATTCTTTTTATAACTTCTAGACAGAAGTCCTTGGGGCTTGATTGAAATTGACCAAAAAAAGTGTGACACAAAAAGCTATGTCAGTTGTTCTAATAGTCAAGTAAAGAATGTGTCATTTCTAGGTATAGCTTGAAATCTAATTTTTTTCCTTTCTCATGTTTTTTCAATACTAAGGTGTGGACTTTTGATAGTAGACATGCATTTGATGTTCTCATGTTCACACAATTTTAACACCTTATTTTTATGCTTTATTTTGGATACAAGGTTACCTTTCTTATCCTCCTTAGATTTCAATCCAAAGAAATATGTAACCTCACCCATTTTGTTCAAGTTGAATCAAACCACTTTATACTCACTAAATCATTCACATAAGTCCAAGTTGGTTGAACCAAATATGATATTGCTTATATAATCCTTAATTAGAAGAAGTTCATTAGCATAGTTCATGTTGAACAAAGTCCTATCTACATTCCAATCCTAAAATAATGTTTGATTAGAAAACTTCTAAGAATGTTCATAATAGGATCTTTGTTCTTGTTGTAATTCATATGATTCTTTCATTAGCTTATGCACATAATTTTGATGAGAAAATGTTTAATGTAGTCCCGTTATCCTACATACACTTTCTCCTAAATAACAAAATTTAAGAAAGTGCTCTTAAGATCCGTTTAGTATAGTTTAAATGTCTTGTATTAAGAAAAAGGTAAAAATGACCTTGTTTCCTTCAACCTTACCATTGGTTCAAGTATTCCTTCTAAATTTAGTCCTACTTATTTTAACCCTTTACCATAGAATTTCCTTATTTTGAATGGTAACCACACTATTATTTACATTTCATTTTTGAGTGCCCACTTTTTGTCATAGTAATGTTGTCACTTGGAATGTCCATTGATTCCAAAACATTCACTCTCAAAAAAAAAGTTGAAACCATCCAACGTGGCAATAATAAAAAAATTCTTTCCCCAAGGCTTCACTTGTATTTGGAGGTACAAACTTAGAAATAGATGCATCATATATAATTTCTTTTTAAAGAGAGGCATTAGTTTGTACTCCAAAAGAGAGGTCATATAAGATTACATCTCCAAAGTGATTTTCATTCTATGCTAACACCTTTGGTGCAACTATTTTCTTTATTTTATGTTTTAACATCTAATTTATATGATTTATTGAATATCAAGGATACTTTTCTCGTCCAAGTTAATTTGCATTCAATAAAATAGGAAATCTAACTTATTATGTTCATCTCAAATCCTACACCTACATGCTTAAAAATTAATTCACATAAGTCACAATTTGTTGTTCCAAATATGGCATCGTCTTTGTAATGTTGGACTAGAAAAAGTTAATCAACACAATCCTTGTCGAAAAAAATTCTATCTATATTCCCAGCCTAAAATATTGTTTGAGTAGAAATCAATAAAGTTTGTCATTCCATGATCTTTATTTTTCTACCAATTTTACTTTTCTAAAGTCTTTTATGTCTTATAAATGTACCTCTTTGTTTCGATGCATAATTTCATCAAACACTGCTTGAGTAGATTCCATTAGAACAAAGTTTCCTTATTAAATAGATTATGGGTTTATCTATTTGAAGAATATTATGTAGAAATAGCCTCTATTTCTTGGTTTCTAATCTCCAATTCCTATCTACTTATTGATGTAACTTTATTATCAAAATATGCCTAAGTTTTCATATTTTGGTTTCTTGTTATTGAAAAGTACATATAATATGTTATTCATAATTAGTTTCATAATAAATCTATGTAGTCATTCTGACTATTAGAGTGACTTAATTATTATGGCATTCTGATTGAGTTTGTATATTACCAAAGAAAAAGTAAAAGCAGCTACTAATGTTTTAATAAGGAGATAAAAATTGTTAGATATATAAAATAGAGGAAGCTTAGTGTAATTTAATGATATTTGCTATATCCATATAAAATAGAATTAACTTTACTACATTTGTCATTATGGCATATTGATAGTAAGAAGTTATCATCTTAAGCTAGCTTGTCGATGTGAGGAAGATTAAAAGCAAAATATTTGTGGGTAGAGACATTAAATTAGAATTAATTGAAAATGATGTTTTTTACAATAAAGATTAATATTTTACCTATTAATAAAATATTTTTTTGTAAAAACAAAGAGGTCAGATATATGTTGACAAAATAGTAAGGCTCATGTAGTAGAGCAAGAACTATTATATTACATAAGGATTCCAAACCTACATCATACTTCTTTAAAAGTTTGTGCGAAGCATATTATAAGAAACTAATGTTTAACACAACATTTTAGGCTAAAATAGAAGCCAATGAAAGAGAATATTTAAAATAATTAAGAAAATGTTTAGTCCTTGAAAATAAGGTTTCTTATGCAATTAGGATAAGTATTTGACTTTTAATTAATTTGCTTACAATAATAATTGTTATCTAGCATAGATATGACACCTTATAATGTTTTATATAATATATTATGATATTATCATTAGGTTGATATCAACAATTTAATAGTACCCTTCTTGATATAGATACGATTTTAGAAACTATTAAGAAGGTCCACTCAAACGAAGCATGAATAAATTAGAAAAATGGTTTACTCCATGGAACTTTTGATAAGAAAATAAAGAAAGTTGATTATTAGGAAGAGGAACCTGTATTATTATAGGCAAGCCCAATAATATGCATTATGATGTTCGGAAAATGAGGATAACTAAAGAAAAGAATGTTTGTTCTTTTATAAATTATTTAAATAAATTGTTTCTTTACTTACAATATAGTTTTGTCATTATCGTTAGTCAGGTAGCATACTATTTTTTTTCTTTTAGTTTTAGTAAAATTTGTTGCTAATAAAACTTATATATTTAAACATGATCAAAGTAGCATGATGGTGCATCCTTGATTATTTTATAAGAAAAGGCCAATGGGGTTCATAACATGGGAATTCAAAAAAAGAAAGAAGGGTAGCATGCCATGTTGGATCTATAATGGATAAGTTATAGTAACTAATAGGTACTTGGGAAGTAGAGGAAGAGTTTGTTTGGAGGCATCCCAATATTGTTTGAATTTGAATGATTAAATTCTTATATGAAGGGATGTTTACAAAAAATTCAATATAGTTCAAAATTATTTTAATATTTGTTGAATAAATGTAAGTGTATTTAAAGTTTATTTTGAATGTGATTAAATGAAATTTTTATATGTATATTTTTTTATGATATCACAAAGACTAGTATTTGAAAGAACTAAAAATGTAAATGAGAAGTCAAATATGGCAAACAAATGAAAATGAACACTAAATAATAATTTTCTTAAAATTGAAATGGGCCATTAAAAATAAAAAAACTTTTTAAAAAATATTAATTTATTTCTTTGAGAATTTTTTAGGACAAAATAATAAAACTACCAAATGATTTTAGAAATATAAGAATTATTTATTTAAATAAACAACACTTTGAGTAGTATTTTTATAGAATTTGTTGAAAAACTTTCAGAAGTCATTTTCAATAGAATGTGTTGGAAATTGTAATCTTTATAAGGTTTTGGTCACAATGGATATCTAATATAATAAAAATTATGTACTAAATGAGGAGAATTATGAAAGGAAAGCAACTAATAACAAAGAAATTATAGTTAGGACTAAAATGAAAAACTATTATAAAGGCTAGGAAGAGGGAGGCAAACTAGATAATTATGAAGGTGCCTTTAAGGAAGGAGAAGGAACAAGTTTTATGATTATATGATGCTTTTTTAATGAAGGAACCAAAAGTGTTATAGAAAGGAAACTATCACTATCAAATGATAGTTGATAGTTTTATGATAATTCATAAAGTATTTGATGGTTCAATGTATTATGTTACTAACCTCTAGTCATGGTACTTTATTGGATTATAATAAATCCTAAGAATTATTAATGAATTTCATAAAGAGAATTTGTAAATTTTAGAAAACTAATGCCTGTGTTCATAGGAGAATTTAAAAAAGAAGAGGACTTTTGGTTTGAATTTAACAATGCTATTTATTTTAAATTTAGTTTTACAATTCCAATTTAGTTTTTAATAGATATTAAGCTTTATTTAAATCAATCATACAAGGTAAAAAAAATTGGCCTTATTTAAATTAATCATCTTAAAAAAGTATGAGGATTCTAAACTCTTGATCTTATCTTTATCGTCCAAGGATCATTTATTCTTATTGTACCTTTGAATACAGCTAATAATATTTATCATGTCAATAAAATAAATCTCAAACCTATTAAATAATTTTGATTCATTCATAACTCAAGAATCCAAACATAACTTACATCTAAAGCATAGTAAGGGGTAGACAAACAAAAAAAATGCAAAATGTTCGATGTAGGAAAGATCTAATAAAGCCATAATAATCAATCATTTATCCAATGTAAGACTAAAACAACTTGTGTCCATTTATGGTTGTACTGAAAATTTTGGGAGTGCTTTTGCTATCCAATAACAATTATGTGATCGAATGATTCTAATATGATCTACTTTTAAAAAAACTTATTTAGATGCTCATACACAATCACATAAATTTGAGATCTCACAGTCCATGTTTTATTTGCAAGGAAGAGCTAACTCTAATAGTCAAATCATGATTTAATTTCTTAGTTCAAATGAAATCATAATTTCTAAATAGTTCTTTTAATCTTATCCATCCAATTGAGAAGTTTTCATAATCAAATGGTCCAAGAGCCCTCTGATCGAGTGCTTCTATGTAGTGAGTCATTTTTGTTGTTTGGATTTTTATAATTTATTAATTAAAAACTATAGTGGATATTTTAATTTAAATAATAATATTTAGTTAGTTAACTTTGCAAGTGCTTTTAGTCATTAAAATTGTTTATAGATAAGTGAATTGATGAACAAGATAGACTGGTAAAAGTTTTACAAATTCTGAAGATAACTTTTTAAGTCTTGATATTCAAACATTTAGTTTTCTTTGGTCTTTGACATTTTCTAATGGAACATGCTTCAATAAAAAATTAATAATATCTACTTAATTCTCAAATAAGCTAAGTTCTCAATTTTCTTTAATTATAATTGATTTAATTAAAAAATTTATTTCTCAATAAGCTTTTATCAAGAATAAGATTTTTTTATTAATTTTCATTTTGTGTCATTCAATTATTTTATTCTATTACCATGTTTATTATAGTGTATGATCGTAGTAGTGTTTGTCTATTTTTTGTTATGAGGATTTAGCTCTTTTGGAAGCATGTTTTATTTCAATAAGAATAGTATCTTAATTACATCTAAATGTGTTGAAGCTAAAATAGTTTGTGCTCCCAAATCTAATACTTAAAATAAAATATTATGTATTGAAACATTGATCAATTAATTCTAACTAAAATAGTACACACACACACACAAATGCACACACACGTACAAACACACACACACACGCACACAAACACACACACACATATATCACAAATAAGTTTTGAAAGATTATGCTTTTGTAATGATCTTCCAAACAAACAATTTTTTGGTGAATCATGATTGGTGTTACACCTTAATCTTTTGTAACCATACTCCATTGTAACAAATATTTAGTCATGCATTACACAAGATAGAAAAAATAACAAATTTTGGTAATAGTTTGAAAGAAAGAATTAAATACATTTGAAAGAAATTATGCAAGTCTTAAATCAATAGATATAGGTATAATTTGAACATAATAGAATTAAATAAATTGATTAGTTCGTTGATAATTTAAAAAAATTATAAATTTGTGAACAATTTACTAAATATAGATTAACTCTTTTTAAGTGATGACAAAGATGGGGAGAATAGGAAGTGAAAGATTAAAATGAGCATAAATTATAGGGGAACATTAATCTAGTCTAGTGTACATGTAAAGGAGCATATCTTTAGTAGTTGTGCATTTTATTTTTAAAACTAATTTATGCTTTAATGAATTTTATTAAAAATTATGTTTTCATCAGGAAAGAGAGGTTGTTGTGTTGACCCATTATCCTGATTTTTTGTTTGATGATCATAAAATCTAAGTATTACTAATGAATGTTCTTAAATAAATTTTAAATTTTAGATAGAAGATACCTCTATTGCAGGTAAACATTGAAAAGAAAGAAAAGGAAAGGTGAAATTTTGTGATGATCATTTTGGTTGGATTAACAAATAACTAAGAAATATTTGGAATTTAGTTTCAAATATTATAATTTTATTTTTATTAGAATGTTAAGCTTAATTAAAATCACTCTTTTAAGGTCCAATAACAAAA